>JAJEJO010005799.1:408566-504977 GCA_020662805.1 Glaucomys volans
GGGGGGGTAAGAATAACGGAATGTGTGACAGACATCATTGCCCTGTGTACATGTATGAATGCACAGATGGTGTGATTCTACTTTGTGTACAACCAGAGAAACAATAGCTGTACTCCATTTGTGCTCAATGAATCAATAAGCAAATAAATAAATAAATTAAATAAAATTAAAAAAGACTAACATGTATTATAATGCTAACTCAATGAAAGTAGAGTGATATTAACTTACAGAGACCAATTAAACATTGTGATCAAATCGCCAATAAAATAGAGCCCAGAAACTAATACATAGTACACTCAACACGACAAGATGATAGAAAGGAGCTAAGCTAATTAGAGAGGAGCTAATGGAAAACTAACAAAATTTATTCTTCGCTCATGTAGTACATAGACATCAATTCCAGGTAGATAAAAACTGTAATACAAAAGAGAAAACTTTTAAATTTTTATTGGAAATGATAGAAGGTAATCATTATGTTATTAGAACAAAGAAAATTTAACTATACATACAAAGAAAAGGCTGAACTAGAAAGGACACCTACATAGCAGAAGACACTGTAGGAAAGTGAAAATATAAACCACAAGCTATTTGTTACATTTGGAGTAAACAATGTTAGTATTCAGTATAAGTAACTCCTATGTGATAACAAGAAAAAGATCAGAAACATCCTTCCCTCTCCCCAAAATAAGATTAATAAATGATGGAACAGGTAATTTGAATGAAAAATAACACTGACTCAGGTTCATTAGTAATCAGATAATTGTAAATTAAGATCACACTGAGATATTTTATTTATATTATACTAAAATTAAAAATTCAGATACTCTCCATTGTGGATAAGGAAATAATGAAAATCATACACAGCTCTAATACAGTATAGAGAATAGTTTGGAACATCTTATTTGGAAATCATCTTGTAAATACGAACACTAATTTGTTTATAATCCAGGAATTTTACTCCTAGAACCAAACCTAAAAGAACTTTCATGAGTCCTAAACAATATGTACACAAATTATATTATTTACAATAATTGTTGTCAATGAGAGCAACAGAAATGAAATAATAATAGTAAAGTTAGGTAACATTGGTAAAAATGGATAAATTGATTTACATATAGCCATGGAATGGATTATTCCCAAGGCCTTAGCTATGTTTTTCTCACTTCCTTGAATCTTCCCTGGCATCACCAGAAAGAGGATTTTCTTCCTCCCATCTCACTTTTGCAGGCATCAAGGTCATAGCTCCCCCTGTTCCTCTCTCTGTGGATCTTGTTCTCTTATTGCTACACTTACATTTGGTTCTTGAATGTTCAGCTGGTTCTGGGCTACCATCATTGATACCGTTGGGTTTATTAACGGCCATCTAGCCTCAAGAACAGTTGTTCCAAAGGGGCACATGGCCAACCTGCAGGCAGAGAAGGACTTTATCCTCGTCTACAAAGAACCTAAGAAAAAAATACACTGATAATCTGATAATACTATGGTTACTATGAAAATGAAATTAGGGTATATGACATTTTATAGGAATGCAATAAAAGCTATCATATTTAGCAAAAAGACAGCTTATATGTCACACAAACAGCTTGCCTGACACCAATATTAAATTTCTGGGCTGAAATACATTCAAATCTAAAACAAGTACAGATCATTAAATTCTCAGCATCTGAGAAGAACTATGAAAGAATTAAAAAATAAAGCAAAGACATTTTGTACAAAGCAGTATTTGGGAAATTTTCTGCATCTGTGTGTAAAGCAACAAAATGAGATCTGAAGTGTATCCAGATCATTACTGATGGAAAAGGGTGGACAGAAAAGCAAAAGATGAAATTACAATCATTTAAATTCCTAGGAATAGGGAAAAGAGAAGACAGAATTGTGTCAACCCAAAACTCAGATGTCGATACTGCCCTTCTTTATAAGAGCATTTGTATGAATCTGTTGTAATTTTGTAATTCTCAAGCAGTTGAAATAAACCAGGTAATTAGATAGCAGGGGAAATTTCATTAAAGGTTTTTTTTTTTAATTATTTGCTTATTTGGGTTTTGTTTTGCCTCTGGCAATATCTGTATCTGAAACAATTCTTGTCCTATTCACAAATAAAACACATAATTTGGAGCCCCCCACTCTAGGCTCTATGCCCTTATACCACTTTTGTAAGCATTTAATGATTTCAAACCTATGGAATAGGAGATCCTAGAACTACTAGGACTACCATCTCTCTTCTCTTTGAGTTACCTCTTGATGTTCATTGAGGAGACCAATGCAACATTCTGCTATCATAATTGGGCATTCGTTGCATTTCTTTCTCCTACTATAATAAATGGAATTTGAAGTGTAAGAAAGGCACAATATTCTGACAAGCAGAAGATCCAGACACCCATGAAGAGCTCTATTAAGACATGAAGATGTATTTTAGCCTATTGGAGTTTTATTTATATAATTTACTATTTTAGTCTGTTTCCTGTTGCTTTAATTGAATACTATAGTCTAGATAATTTATAAAGAAATCCTTTCTTATAGTTCCAGGATCTTGGAAGTCCAAGGTCAAGGGACTATATCTTTTGAGAGCCTTCTTTCTAGTAGGGACACTACAAAGTCCCAAGGCAACCCAGAGCATCACATGCTAAGGCAGAGCAGCTTTCTAGCTTGATGTCTTTCTCTTATAAAGTCACTTAGGCAATCATGGGAATCCTGCCTACATGACCTCATCCAGTCCAAATTACCTCCCAAATACTATTAATATATGACTTTGAGGATTAAGTTTCTAATGCATGAATTCCTGGGAATATTCCTAAACCTTAGCATCTACTTATTGTAGTACCTCTTCAAGCAAATTGTACTTTGCTTCCAGGTCTATATTCCTTATCCTTTGTCTTACTGTTCAGGATAAAACAAATCTTTCAAAGTAGTCACTTAATTGATATTTGGTTCACTTTGCAATTTTCATTGTTCCTAATGGTGTCTTAAAGACAATTATAGTCCTTTCATACAAAGAATAATTTCCCTTTAAGATAAACAAAATAGGCTATTTATATCTGTGAACTGTGTGGTTGCAGATATTTGTAAAACTGCACTGGAAAACAAAAGGGTCACAAATCCTTTTCTCAAAGGCAAATACAAAGCAGTTCCAACTTTTCATCCAGGCAGAAAGCCAAACCTAGAATAAGAGAAGTCATATGTATATATTTGAGAGAAAGTTGTCTACATGTAAGGATTTTCCTTCTATAATGAAGTCAACATTTTGATGGCTGTTGGTGGATGATGGAAATGTAATGGTCAGAGTACAAAACTTTAAAATTATTTTCCAAATACCTTGAGGAAACTTTTGAAAAAAGAGAAAAAAGAAAAAAAGAAATAGCAAGATAAAAGAACCATGGCATTAATCAAAACTGATTAATTCTAAGAGGGCAGCGATGGTATTTAAAGGCTCACCAGTTTCCCTAATTCAAGAGTAGCTCAAGTTTGTTCCCAGATATTTTTATCCATGTCCAAAAGAATTTCTGACTAAATAGGAGGGGTCCTGTACAACTTCCTGCCCTTCTCCCCTTCTAAACTTCATTTATGCTTCAAGGGAGTCAAGACAAATGAGTGAGAGAACCCTGTTCTATACAATTCAGCACACCTCAAATAGACTGATCCCAACATCTCCAGTGTTCAAACAGACTAAATATTTTCCAGAAATGGTTCTTTACCAGGAGTAATTTCACCCAAGGATACAGATCACATGTACAGAGACATTTTTCATGCTTGTGATTGGAGTGGGGGGAGGCATTACTGGCATTTAAAAAGGAGAGGGCAGAAATGCTGTGAAGCATCTTATGACATATGAGACAGATCCTGACCAAGAATTCTGGCCCAAAAGCCAAATGTAGAGGTTGAGAAATGTTCTAGAACAATTCTCCTGGATCAGATTGATTTCTGACCAAAGGGCCTTCATTACAAACAGCTTTCTTGAGCCACATTGCTCCTACCATATCTGCATCCAATTGGTTTATGGATGCTGTGTAATTTCTCTTCCTAATTTTGAGCAAGGAGGTCCTATTTGTAAGCAAATATTTAGAGCCCCTGGCCTAGCCCCTCTGTTCTAGTAAACCTGACTTTCAGATCCTGACCCGCTATGTTCTAAATATAAGACAAAGAAAGGCAGTTTGGGTTCTGTTAGCTGGTGTTTGGGGTTTTTCTCAGCCACCTGGAATATTCTAAATCAAATGAAATAATATTTGGATTTGCTTCTACCCTAAGTCAACCAGTATGTTTGAATAACACTAAAAATATTTCCAGAATAGCTTGGACATTTAAATTTTATAACATTCTATGAATGAATTTCCAAACTAATACATTTAATCATGAAAGCAAGCATCATCAAAGGAAACAAAATTTAAATTTTTTTCTTTATTTGAAAGCATTTAAATATATACTTTTCAAAAATTTCAGTGCAAAGTGATGAACTTTCTGGTTTTGGAATGAAAAGAAAACTCTGGGATAGCATATTTCATTATTTTAGCTTTGAAATGTTATTTAACTAATCGATGGTGGAAATAGGTAGTGTCTATGTTTTTTATCTGTTTTATTGTGACAGTGTTCCTTAGCAGAGTAACAAGGGAAACTGTTGGCTCTCCAATTATTCCTTTGAAATTTTTCTGGTTCATGAAATCAAAAATTCCAGAATCACTGTTCTAAGACAAAGATCCTCTAACAGCAAGATAGTGAAGGCTTTTGTGTAAGTAGCTCTGGGGATGAGGAAACCACTGCTTTCTGAAGACCACCATGTTGCATCTGGCCAGTCCTACTGGAATGGTCTTCTTTATATTTAGGTATTATATAATGTTTGCAAGCATCTTGCAGTTTTCATCCCTGGGCATCTCCTCTACTTTTAAGGCCATAGCAAATGGGTCAAATCCTGTTCCTATAGGACAGTGCTAAGTCATAATGGTTACCATGGCCTTACTGGACATCATCTTATTCAGACAAGCAATCCCCAGTGCTGCACATGATACAATTCAGAGCTCCTCTCATCATTCTGGCTATTGTCCTCTAAATAGTACCCAGGGTAAGCAAAAATCTTCTGATTGCTGAAGCTTTGAACAGTGCTATCATTTTTCTGTTTTAGACCTTTCATTTACAATGTTTGACTGTAGGATAAATTAGATTTGTTGGCAGGCCTTAGTAGTATTGACACATGAAATTGTACTCATATCAAATCTAGATATTTAAACAAATTCTCCTTGTAACCCACATCCCCCCTACTGGGTAAGCATTCAACTGGTGGGATTTCCATTTGATTCAAGATGAGGATTTTTTAAAATTCCTCCTTCTTAAATTTTATCTTTATTCTTGTCAGTACATTGTTCCACCCTGCTGAGATTTTTAAAAATATTTTTCTTACAAAATATTTCAAACACATGGAAAATGGACTAATGAAAATCCATGCGCCCAAGCCAGATTTAATAAATATTAACATTACACCATATTTCCTTTCTTTTTCAGAAAAGCAAACACTAAATGTAGTTGCTGCCATACTGACAACTCAGATCCTATGCCTTTCCTTTCTTCCAGTAAAACCGTTATCTTAAAGGTACCATGTTCATCCCAGGTTTAATCACCTAATCCTAAATATTCAGATATCCATAGACAGTATGTAGTATAACAACTTTTTAAAGTGCTAGAGCATAAGAATCATTCTGTGGCTTTTTTTCCCCAAAAATGTATTCAGCTTTTGTTTTTGATGCTTATCCTTGTTGAAACATGAAATAAGAGGTATTTTTCTATTTTATCCACTTCAAAAAATGGTACAGCAAGCATCCTTGCACACATCTTAAGTCCATGTGTAAAAGTAACCCCAGGGCAGAAATCTAGAAGCAAAATTTTTGAGTTATAGTTACATATCATTTTGATAGATATCTATAACATTGCTTTTCAAAACAATAGTACTGATTCATATTCCCAGCAACACAGTATATGAGAGTTTGAATTAATTTGCATCCCTAGAAATAGTTGGTATTATGGATTGAGTTGTACACTCCCCAAAATTCATATGTTGAAGTCCAAACTCCCAGTGCCTCATAATATGATCTTATTTAGAAACAGTCATCACAGATGAAATTGTGATCAAGTTCTATTGAAAGGAGTATTGGCCTCTAATCCAGATGGCAACATCTTATTGAAAAAGAGAATCTGGAGGCAGACATGTGCAGAAGGAGAATACCACTGAAGAAAGCAGAGACTGGAGATGCCATAGAACTCAAGGAGTCCTAAGGTTATGGTGTATACCCAGAGGCAAGGGGAGAGGTGTGGAACAGACTTTCTCTCATGGTCCTTAAAGAACCACCCTGTCAACACCCTGGTCTCAGATGTCTAGGTCCCAGAAATGTGAAACAATACATTTCTGTTGTTGGAACTACCCAATTCTTATGCTTTTCTATGGCTTTTCAATTTTCTATGGCCTCCCTAGAAAACCAATACACAATACACATGGTACTGCTTTTTTAAACGTTTGCCAAGCTGATGAACATAAACCAATCTTTTTTATTTTCATTTCCTTTCACTCTTGATACTGAGCACATATATTAGTTATTTGGGTATTATCTTCAAAGACTGATCTTTATATATGCTTTGTCTACTAAGTGTTTTACCTCTATGTTTTACCTCCAATTTTTGGTGGTGGTTATTTTTATGTAAATAATATACTTGAAGTATTTGACAATGCAATGGGTTCTCTCTATCATGACTGAAGATGTTTCCTACCATCATTACAGATATCTTCTAATTTTTCTAAAAATTTTAAATCTTGCTTTTCACAATTTGTTCTTTAAATCACATGGATTTGAATTTTATATGTGGAATGAAGCAGGAATTCATTGTTGTATCCCCCTTGGATTATCAGCTGTCCAAGCACCATTTGTAATTCTTGTTTTTCTGTTCACTAGTCTGAAGTGCCTCTTCTGTCACAGTCCATGTTCCCACACATCTGTATGATAGGTTTCTAACCTCTCTGTTCTATTCCATGTGTCTATTTGTCTAATCCTGTTCCAATACTACAATATTTTAATTATTATAGTCTGTAATAACCCTTTCCATGTTTGTTTTTTTAAAATTTTAAATTTAGTATTTTCCCTCCATTTTTAATTTCACTGCATTATCATTAGAAAACAGGATTAATACCATAATGATTCTGTACAGAATGTCAAAATAGGTCTCTGTTTTGGCAGAGTCTCTAAAGCTAAGAATAAAATGGAAGTGTCTATGTTAAAGGGATGGGTGAAATATCTTCAAAGCAATTTGCTGACAAGCTGGTGAGTGGATGGTCATTCCCTGAAGGACAAATATGTGAAGGTAAGAAGGTTAGAGAGGATAGGAGAGAACATTTCCAAAGTGAAACAGTTTAAGAGTACTATAGCATTTTCTTTCCCAACTCCTACAGAAGGAAAGAAGGGGGGTGAATCCCTTTATGACTTGGAGAGGCTGTAAGAAGCCCCTGGGGAACCTGGTGCCAGTCCTCTGGAGCTCAAGTAACAAAGCTACTAGTAGAAAGAAGGGGACACCTCCCGCTGGGGGCAGAAGCTGGCTGGGGAGGATCAGGAACTGAGGCATTGCCTGTTCAGGGAGCAAAGCCAGATGTTTCCAGGTGGAGAACCTCCAAACACTTGGAGCAACCCAGAAGACAAATATTGGAGTGATTATGAAAGAATTAATTACCAATGCTTCTTAAACTGCTCCAAAAACTAAAAGGGAAAAGAGCACTTCCAAACTCATTCCATGAAGCCAATATTATTCTGAACCACAAACCACACAGATATCACAAGAAAATACAGATCAATATCCTCTACAAATAGACATAAAAATCCTCACTAAGCAAACAAAAATCTAGCAATATAT
Organism: Glaucomys volans; assembly: GCA_020662805.1. Taxonomy (NCBI): domain Eukaryota; kingdom Metazoa; phylum Chordata; class Mammalia; order Rodentia; family Sciuridae; genus Glaucomys; species Glaucomys volans. Next base: position 416,442 of record JAJEJO010005799.1, read on the forward strand.
AAAATGTTTGGTTCACCAGGATCAAGTGGAAGTTACATTAGGAGCACATGCTTGGTTCAATATATGGAAAGCTATCTAGGTAATACATTGTATTAATAAAGGACAAAGATGACCATCTCAATAGATACAGGAGTTTAAAAAATTTGGCATCTTTTACTGTGAAAATGCACAACAAATTACAAATAGAAGGGAATTTTCTCAACCAGATAAAACACATCTTTGGAAACCTCACAGCTAACATCACAAGTTAATGGTGAATGAATGACAATGTTTCTCCTAAGAATAGGAGCAAGAAAAAATGTCTTCTTTCCCCACTTCTATGTGTACCCTAGGCTGTAGCCAGAGCAATTAGGCAAGAAGAAAATATTGAAGGCATCCAGATTGGCAAGGACTTGTACACTTTAAAAATGAAAAGACAAATGACTCAATTAAACATGAGCAAAGGTCTTAAACATTCTTCCAAAGAAGTATACAAATGACTAATAATCACATGAAAAGATGCTCAACAGCATTCGTCATTAGGAAACAAATTAAAACCACAGTGAAGCCACCTAGTAAGATGGCTATAATGAAAAAGACCACAAGTAAGCATTGCAAAGGTGTGGAAAACCCTCATGTATTACTAAGTAGAATGAGAAAAATGCTACAGTTTTTGAAAACAGCTGGCAATTTCCCCAGAAGTTCAAAACTAAAGTTTCCTGATTCTGCCATTTCCTCCTAGGTACACACTTAAGAGAAATGAAAACTTAGATCTGCACAAAAACTTGTATCCAATGTTCATAAGTAGCATTATTCATAATAGTCAAAAATAGAAACAATCCATGCTATAGCAGATGAATTAACAAACAAAAGTATTATAGCCATTCAACAGAGCATTGTTCCATAAAAGTAAATGAAGTGCTGACACATGCTATGTTATGAACGAACCTTGAAGACACTGTACTAAGTGAAAGAAGCCAGAAAGGGAGGCCTTGAATTATTCAATTTCATTATATGAAATTTCCAGAGACCAATTCAAGGACACAGAAAACAAGTTGGTGGTTGTGAGGGTATGGGAGAGTACTAGATGGGTAGAAAGTTTAATTTTGCGTAAAAAATATTTTGTAACTAGACAGAGGCCATAGTGTCACAAATTGTGAATATCCTAGAAACATTCAATCATATACTTTTATAGTGGGGAATTTTATGGCACATGAATTATATATCCTGAAAATTGATTAATGTAATTTGCCACATAAAGAAGGGAAAATGGGCTAGGAGTGTAGCTTGGTGGGAGAGTACTTGCCTAACATGTGTGAAGCCCTGTTCAATCCCTAGCTCCAAAAAACAAAAAGAAGGGAAAGTAAAGTCATATGATCTCTTTAGTAGACAAAATAATAATAATAATAATAATAATAATAATAATAAAGAGAAAAGAACTTGAAAAAATTCTAGGTACATTAAAAAAAAGAAAAAATTGACCTCAAACTAGAAATGGAAGGAAACTTTAACTTACTAGTTTATATTCAACATAGGTTTGAGAAAACACAACTATGATTAATAGTATAATTAATGGAAAAACTTAAAACATAGTCTATTATAATGATGATGTAAGGTGTTAAGTCTTGTAATAAAATGACGTAAAAATATTGTTGCTTTCAGAAAATGTTGTCATCGACCTAGAAAAACCATCTAAAGTAAAAAATAGTTTAGCAAGATTGTCAGGGGGAAAAATCAACATACAAAAATTAAAGGCATTCTCTATAGAATATTAGGCATTCTCTAAGACAACTAGAAAATACAATAAAAGACATGTCTTTCCCATTACAGGTATTTGGGGTATTATCTTTATGAAGAACACAAAATTCCATTTTCAAAAATGTTAGACTTTAATAAAATATGTAGGCAATTATCTGAACAAGTGGGGATCTACTCTGTGCTCTTGGGTGAGTCTACTTAACATTATAAAGGTATAAATTCTTCCTGATTAAATCTATAAACTCTCTGGATGCCAATAAGAATTCTACTTAAAATTTTTTAAGAAAAATATAAACAGATTCTAAAATTTACATCACAAACAAATGCATACAAATAACCAAGTCAACCTAAAAACTGGTTTAAATACATCCATTGCTTCATGGGACACAGAAAAGACAATTGATAAAAATCCCACACCCCTTCCTGCTTTAACGCGTCAGAGAAATTCTCACTCAGTGGGCATAAGAAAGGACGCTCACTGTGAACAATGCCTTGTTTTTCTAGATGTTCTAACTAATTATATTAAAAAGTAAGTCAGGAAATCTAGATATAACAGGATGAAAAAGAAAATAATTTCTAATTTCAGCAATTCTCTACTTATAAAAAGAAAACTGACTGAAAGTTTAGCAATTAAAATTCACTTCAGTAAAGAATCTAAAGAAATATTGCCAAATGAATAACCATTCTGCTTTTCTAACAGAAGGAAAATAACAAATTTATAATAAATGACCTTAATAACATAGTAAAACTATAAAATTTTTTAAAGAACAAAAATTCGTGTTATATAATGACAGGGCCAAATACTGTAAAGATAGCTATTTTTCTAGAATAAATGTTTAAACCCAAAGACAACAAAAACATGTATTTAAATTTATATGAATAGGATTTCTTCCGATAAATCATTGAACAAACTTGTACCCAGGCCCTGATGCCTGCTCTGGTGATGGAGAAAAAATCCAGCTGGCCCTTTGGGACCAATCTAAGGATTTCAAAGTAGGGCACCAGGGAGGAGAGACACCTCTGCTTTTTATGAGAAGCATATTGCTTATGAAATATTCATAAGCAATATTTGAGTCAAAGACACAATTTGAGTCAAAGACACAATTTGAATATATGGCTATATAAGAGGCACAGTCTATGCTAAAGAAATAACAATGGGAAAAAAAAGGCAAAGAATTTGGAGGGTTTGGAAAACAGAGAAGGGGAATCAATAGAGAGAATGGGTAATGAGAGTAGGCGTAAGCATATTAGTTAACTGGGATCGCAGCAAAAAAGGGTCAGAAACTGGTTTAAACAACAGAAATTTATTGTCTCATAGTTGTAGAAACACAAGTTTGAGACCAAGGTATTAGCAGGGGCATGCTTCCTCCAAAGCACTAGGGAAGAATCTGTTTGAGACCCCTCTCCTCACTCTGGGACTCCCTTGGCTTGTGAAAGTTTGTCTCTGATCTTCACCTGGTATTTGCCCTGCATGTGTCTTTGCCCTGCATGTGTCTTTGTTTCCCTGTTCCCATTTTTGTTTTTTTGTTTTTTGTTTTAAGAAGGATTAGGGCCCTCTGCTGACCTTCTTTTAACTTGATCACCTTTGCTAGGATCCTATCTCCCAATTAAAACTCCAACATTCCCCTGCTTACAGTAACCAATAGGTGAGGAGAGCCATATTTCATGGGCTAGTGCAGTACCACATAGCAATATCTAATAACAACATCAATAACTTTAGTTTGAGGAACAAAAGAGAGAGGAAGAAAAACAAATCTAGTTATCAAAAGTGAAAAAGTTAGTGTAGGTAACAGGGTCAGAATAATTTAAGCTATAAAAATTTCCATGTGCTTTGTTACTTTTTCTGGAAATTGGGAATTTGTAGTTCAGGTCATGGAAGATCTACACCAAAACAGATTCCATCAAAAAGAATATTGGAACTACCAAGAAAAGTTGAACCAACAGCCTAGGAAAAACGGACCATAACAAAGAAATCTGCTGGAGGTTATACAATCCCAGGAATTTTGCATGCTGTAACAATGAGCAGCAGATGGTATTAAGTCCAAAGAACATCAGTAAATAAAATAGCCAATGGTTTCAATCAGCTGAAAAACTGGAATGTTAACTCCAAATCCTATGTAAACCAGTTTCCACAGAGAAACTTTTTTTTTCTTTTTTAAATGAAAACATATTTGCATTTTGATGGCACATTTCTTCCAAGGCTTTCAAAGCATTTCCATGGATAGGTTTTTCAGCTTTATGAGTCATCCAGGGCAGATCACTTTCAAGTTGGTATTATGGTGTTGTTTTCATTATACATGCAGAGTGCATATTTCGGGTACACTGCATTTGTGGGGTTGAGGGCTAGCTTTCCTGGGAAAGTAACCACCATTTATAGCGATGTTTCTAGATGAAAGTGAATATATGACTTAGGTGCACACAACAAAAATATAAGCAAACCAGAACACAAAGCATATTGCCATAAACTGCATCTAGCTGAGTCCTAGTCAAAGCTTTTTGCAGACTAAAAGGGTTGGCACAAATATGTGAATAGTAATAGATCATGCAAAAATTAATGCAACCCATAGAAAACCATTTATATTAACTCCACAGCAAAATAATTTCTAAGAGGGGTTATGTTCTAAAACAAAGTACATAAGGAGAAAAATGATATTGCCAACATTGCCCTAAATATCCCCTGAAGCCACCCATAAAGTACATTAGGGGTCTGTGTACTCTCTCTCTCCAACTTGAGATCCAACTGCTATCTTATTCCTGCTTTTAGGGTTCTTGAGAAGGTGCCAAATAAAGCTAATTATTAGCTAATAATTATAATAATTATAATTATGATATTATAATAATTATAATTAGCTAATACATATTGTAATAGATAAAAGATGAATTTTAAAGTAACAAACGTGTAGTTGAACTTGGATAAGAAAGAAGACAACTCCACTTTCCTAAAACTATTCTACTTGTTTAGGATTCACTGCACTGTTATTTGAGTCAATAAAATACCTTTAGGCCCTAACCTAACACTTCTTACTCTCCCTCTTATTTTCACTATCTCTTGTTCTCCTCTTTCATCTTTTTCTTTGAGCCCACAAGATCCAATGGGAAAAAGTATGTTGGTACAACCAGCCTTAACCAGACTCTGTCACTTCCTAGCGTGAGTTACAAGGTCACTACAACTCTCTAATCATTACCATAGTCAGGGTTAATGTCTTATTTATATGATTTAGAAAAAATATATAACTTATAGACCTTATATCTCTGTAAATGGCACACATTTTAACAGATAAGGAAACTGGAAATCATGATTGACTATTTTAATTCCAACTTTTCTAAGTTTAGAACCAGAGCTATTCACTACTCTATATCCAAAATACAAAAGTCAGAGACAACAGGATCTTGCTCAAGATCTCCAGTACTCATCTCAGACCTAAACACATTCATCTACCAACTGAGAAATCCAAGCCCTTCACTCTTCTGCTTCCTGCTATATGTCTGATGGTTCTATGCCTAAATTACCACATCTGAAAGTTCCTCATCTACTGATGTGGGTCATAGAAAATAGATACGAGAGCTAAATTACACCACATGATGAATGGAGATGAATTCAACTCAATAAGAACAAATGAATTATTTGCTCCATATCTATCTCACAGGACTGTTAAGAAAATTTTGCTTGAAAAATCACCTTAATAACTCTTCCAAAAGGGCTTTGAATAAATTATATTTATTATCTTAAACATTCTCTTATTTTAATAAGCTGAAAATAGTAAAAGAAATTGATAAAAATCAGAATAAACTTTAAGCAATACTCTCAATATTAGCCATAGATAAAAATAAAATGAATGGCTGCCAAATATCAATTTTTTAAAAAAGCTCTAAATTAAGTAAAATAGGAAAAAAGATTTAAATGCACTGCTTTCTTTCCATTCCAACTATCTTACTTTGCTTGTAATAATCTTCAGAATTTGTACAGAATTCTTCTGGGATGATGATGCTTTCTGAAGTTAGCAATTTTATTCTTAGGTCCTGGTAAATTCATAGCAAAGAACAAAATGAATGAGAAATTTTGAGATTCTGGATCAATTAAACCCAGAATCATTTCTGTCAGTTAAAATTAGTTTATACTCCACTTGTGAATAGTCTTCAGAATTTATCCTTCGTCCAGATACAAAAAATTCAAAACATTGAAAGGAATCTCTAAAAGATGTTTATGAATTTTTCCTGATCACAGGAAGAATATGTATATGCTTCTCAAAAACTTCTTCATTAAAATATATGGCATAAACAGATGTTCCCTAATCCTCCTTGAGATAATTTCTATTTCATTTAAACAAAGTGAAGTACTATGGTAGAAAACAAAAACACAAAACACCTAAGCAAATTGCTGATCAAATTGTGGAAAAGTTTACTTTGGAAAATATTTTCGTCAGTTAAAATGGAGGCTCACATTCCTTATATATTGGACAAACACTGATTTCACAAACACCAATTCTCTGTTCAACAAATATCCATTTGACATATACTGATCAAACCCTTACTAAATTTCAGGCACCATTCTAAGTTATGGGACTGAACCAAATAAATGTAACTTCCTGCCCTAGAGAAACTACATTCTAGTAAAAGAGGGGTATTTGCACAAAAATATTTTTAAATACTATGCAGTATTTTAAAAGGTAATAAGTGCTTTGAAGAAAAGTAGAGTAGGAAAACAGACACTGTGGAGAGAAGAACTATTGTAATATGATATAAGGTGGTCAGGGAAGACCACATGGATAGGATGATAGATTAGTAAAAAGCAGAAGGAGATGAAAGTAAGCCAGCTATGCCTGTGTCTGAGAAATGACTCAGACATTTCACAGGTGCCTTTAGTCATTATCTCAAAGAAAAAAGAGGTTTTTACAATAATTGTTCATTTTCATTTGTAATTCAGAGCTAAAATTACTGTTTTTTATCAACAACTATCTCACCAGTCCTAGAATTATGTGCAATCAGGCTTAACCAAATCAATCTATTCTTAATAATTTGTCAATCTGTATGGAAACTCAACACAACATGTGAAGCAATCACAGACAATTTAGTTTCATTGGAATTATGTCCAAAATTATAGATTCTTATGCTTTAAGCCTATGAGAAGACATGCAGCATATGTACAATGATATTTGGTAATTGATGCTCATATTGTATTGGAGAGATAAAAAGGAATGGCAGAATGAGCTAGAAAGGACATTTCTATCAAGCGTTTAGCTACTACTTGACTCCTGTTAATTATTGCCACTCAGGATATTTAAAGAAAAAAAAACACAAATACATAACTAGACTTTTACATGATATGTTCTAATTTTTGGATGATGACAAATTCCAATTAAAAAGTTAATCATTCCTACACTTATAATAAACAGCAAGATTTAGCTCTGTTGTTTCCATTTGAAAATCTTCAGTATGGAATTAGGAGCATACGTCCTTCCTCAATTCCTACTACCTTGCCCTCCACCTGCCAAGATTATCAAGACCCTTGGACTCTGGGAAGAAATAAATCTCAGATTCAGATAAGCTAAATACGGAGAATTTCAAATGGACCCCAGACAGATTTACAGCATCAGAACCTAGGAATGGTTTATTCCTAACTTTCCAGATAGACACTCAAAAGATCACAAGACCATCATTATCTAACAATGGATATAGGCAAACACCACAAAAAAAGTCATAGGACAAACCTGCAGTGTCCCATGGAAAGGTGCTCCAGAGTCAGTGATGGCCAAGGATGCTGTGGACTGAGCTCCTGGAAAAGGACTTAGATTCTAGCAACTGTGTACATTTCTAAGGGAATTGGACAGTAACTGAGATCACCATCCTAATCCGACCATGCTGTCAAGAGAAGCATGTCTAGGCTCTAATGACCACTGCCTGACCAAGTTGTGTAGAAGAGGCCTGTTGGGGAATCAGTACTACTTTAGGGGAAATAGAAATCATCTGAAGAGACACACAAGTTTGTCTTTCCTTAGGTACAGTTGTTCATTAGATTTGGAACCTCTGACCAAGGAGGTGTACAATATTTTTACTACCTTTTCTACTGGCATGGACAGTTCCCCAAAGCAGGTTGGGGTAACTATCCAAATAAAAATTACAAATTAAGAAAAAGCTAGTCATCCTGTAACTTCTTACCATTCCTAGGGTCATGTCTGCACCCAAGTCATGGGTTTTTCTTCACCTTTGGGGGATGAAGCAGACAGCTTGTCCTATTCTTGGATCAATGAACACTACAGGAATTTAGGAGTTGGCATTTTAGAGCAAAGCTGACCTCAAAAGCAGAGGAAGATAGCTTCAGAGCAAAAATGAGGCTAGACTTGTTCTAGAAGTCAATAATAGTATCAAGTGCCATCCCCTGGACAAGAGCATCCAAATTCATCTCCAGGTAACTGCCCTCATCAAGGTCCAGACCAAGCCAGTTGTTTTTTCCCATAGGGAATACCATTATGACTGTGCCCTCAATAATCTGGTTTTAAATGATTCCCTGCCTGATCATACAAGTAGGTCATTAGCAATAGCTCATGAGAATGCCCCTTAGATTTCAGCCCATTAAGAAACATACAATACTGAGAGCCATCAGAATTTGTCATCATTAAGATTAATGGCTGTAGTAGCCAACTGCAGAGATAAACTGTCCCATTAGGGGAATAGTTCTTATCAAGTCTTAAAGTCAAAACTCTGAGCTGGCAGTTTAGGTAAAACAGTTATGAAGACATTTTTCTTCCTAGTGGATGGACAGTCATCTTTATTTGTGGCTTTAACTGAATCTTGGAGGATTGGTCTTATTCCTTGACTAGGTATGCTGTTTTACAGTAGAGCATTCTCAATTTTGTTCTAAAATATGGGACTTCAGCTCAAAAAGTACCCATTATAGAATCTAATATGAAAAATGGATTTGCAGAGTCAGATTTTTCCTTTAATGAAAAAAACCTCCTACCAAATCTGATGGGGTAAATCAGATTTGCCAGTTATCCTAGTTTAAACAGATTCCAAAAGCCTTATTAGCAAAGACTTTAACCTGTAAGTGTTCACTCTGTATAACCCTACAAGGTGTAAGTAGGATAGAAAGTTCCTATAGGTGTGCTCAGCATCAGTGCATCAGGTCCCTCATATTGGTCTTAGACAATAAAAATCCCCTTTGCTGATTATGCAGCATGCCATTCAAAAGGTGAAAAATATCCCCCAAATAATTATGACCTAGGTCTTTGAACTATGGCTAGTACTAGTCTCAAATTTTAAAAAATGGAAATTTATTGAGGAAATTCTCAGATCCATGAAATGAGTTTCCTGGGCTCTTTAGTCTGGAGAAAATAGAAATTTTAAGGATTTCCTACTCAGTCAGCTATTCCCACCAAGAGAGACAAGGACAGGACCCCCATACTAGTTTTTCAGTTTGAAAGAGTTCCCACAGAGAGATCAGGATCAGTTTTACAAGATGGTATTGAAAGCCACGGGAGCTTCTTTGAAAACCTCCACTTCAAACCACCTCAATAAATGAGACTGTATTGCCAAGTCTTTGAGCTCTTCTTTATCTACTTTCAAGGGTTCAAGGATTTGAGGGTCTTGCACATTTAACATTCAGGTGAGAATGAACAATGCTAAAGAGACCCCTTTGTTTCACTGCTCTTCTAACAAAGTTTGCTCTGGCTTGTAGACTAATTTGTCTTATTGTACACCTGAGAGTTATTTCCTTGCATTCTCCTTAGGTTCCTTTCTTTAGCTTCTGTATCTCTCTAAGCTTTCTTGTATCTCTTAAAGTTTGAGAAGCTGTGAGTTTCCTCTTTATCCATCTCTTTTCATAAGAGCCTTAGTTGTACCATTCTATGTGATAAAACCTCATGAGGAAGTTTGGTCCACTACTCAATCCCCTTTGACTTTCTAACTGTTGTGATCAGAAAAGTGGACACTTTTTCAGGGATGCTTTGTCTCCATTAACTTCATCAATGCAGGTATCATCTATGTTTTAGAAGTCCTATCTTATGTCATCCTTACACAGACTACTGTTCCAGGTGCTTCCAGGTCAAGAAATTATTCATTATTCTCTTTCCTCTTCATGGCAGATTTGTGAGTTCGAGGCTACAGCAATATCCAAGACTCAATCACTCCACCCCAGACCATTTCAACAGAGCCAAGTGGTCCTCCATGTGTTTCTTATTTGAGAAGGAGTAATCTAATCCCTTTGACACTTTGAAAAGATCACATCATTAGCACTAGTAGAGTGTGTCTTGGATTAGGAGTCACCTAATATACCAGCAACAAGGTAGACATCACAACATACATGCACACTCTAAGAAACATATGCCTTCAGCAGTGTCAGATAAGGTGCAGTTTGACATCTTAGGAAAAAGCATACATGAGTCATCCATGGCTGGGATCTTGCTGGGTTTTGGTTCAGCACAGGAATCCCTTCCTTGCCTCCTCACACTTACATAGAAGGCTTGGAAAAGGGTAACATTGTCTGAATGATTTGGCTTTGGTGGCAAGAGAGATTTCCTGTTCTCTCGCACCAATGACATGAGTGGGAAGTGGGCTCTACGTGAGCTGTCTTGCACTATTCCTTACTGACCCACAGGCTCATCTAGTGGATGTGTTTCTGGCTCTCTTGAGTTCACTTTCTGGCCCCGAAGGCTCACAGAACACAGCCTTCCTATCAGAAACGTGCATCAGTTGCCAATATTGTGACTTGTTGGCACTTGGAGCTATTGCCTGGCATGATTTTAAGAGGCTGTCTAAAGCTGCATCTTCATAGTTACAATACGGAGGGAAAAGGAAGGAAGGATATTTTATCATCTAGTCACTATCATGCTGCCTCCTGATTTCTGGAGTTGGCAAAATTCACCCCAAAGTCAGTTGTCACCTCAGTGGGAAGTGCCAGGTCTTCTGGATCTCTCCTGCCACACTCCTTGGGTTACATCCAGCCCAATTATTGTCTTCCATAGAATGCCAGAATTCTGAGAGGTGATGTATATTTTGACAGCCCAATGCCCCAGGGCTTTTAGAGGATATGCCAGGTCATGTCTTTTCTGATATTTATCCTATCTCTTGCTCACCAACCCCAGAAAAAATAAAAATGCTTTGTATGGTTAGATAGAGGAGGACTGTTAGAAAATGGATGGAACTGGATTGCATTATGTGAAGCAAAATAAGCCAAACTCAGAAAGTCCAGGGTCATATGTTTTCTTTCATATGTGTATGCTAGGGAGAAAAAGGAGAAAATAAAAGGCATGTGTGTGGGATCTCATGAAAATAAAAGGGAGACCAGTAGAATAGAGGAAAGGGACCAGGAGACAAAAAAGGGGAGGGAAAGGGGAAATACTGGGGAATGAAATTTACTAAATTATATCGTTCTATTGTGTGTATGTGCAAATTATGTAACAATGACTCCAATAATCATGTAATTGCAATGCACCAATAAAATATCTTTGAATACTAAAGAGAGAGGGAGAGAGAGAAGGAAAGAAAAGAAGCCTCTTCATATTGCTGGGCATCTATATGAGGATGAGTGAATCCTTCTGGGCTGAATTCAGGGTCAGCCAGAAAAGGCACCATTTTCCATAGCCCTGGAAAGGTCCAAAGCAAGAGTTTGGTAAGCTTGAACAGAATACAAACACAGCCAAGAGAACACAAAACATGAAGAACTGTTAGAAGAGATAAATCAGTTATGAGTTATATGGACTATCTGGGACCAAACTACACAAAAAGCGATGGAAACCATCACAAATGAAGGGAAATCCAGCCCAGCTTCCTTCAAAGTCCTTGTGGATTGTCTCACAATATAACTCAGAACCAATCCTGGGGAGATTAAGAAAGCACTGAAATGACCAAGTTTCAGATACCATGTGGAATGGGAGTTTAATTAGAAATTAAGAAAAACAAAACTACTGGGTTAGTTTTCTTCTGCATTTAACAAATAACCCCACATTTAGTGACTTAAAACATATAGGTACTGACTTGCAGTTCTTCAAGTCAGAAGTCTAGTGCGGTGTGGCTGACTTCTCATCTCCAAGTACCACAAGTCTGAAATCAAAGCATCAGCCAGGCTGAATATTCCTGGCTGAAGAAAAATCTACTTCCAGTTTCATTCTCTGCTGACAGAAATCAATTCTTTTTAGTTGCAGCACTGAGGTCCCCTTTCCCTGGCTGGCCTTCGTCCGGGAACTTCTCTTTGTTCCTAAAGAAAGCTCACATTCCTTGCCAAATGGCTCCTTCCAATTTCAAGCCATCTTTTTGTGCTCCAAATCTGTGACCTCCCTACCTCAGACCTATAGAACCAGGTTTAGAGCATTCACGATTACATGAGGCCCACCTAGATTATATCTGAAAGCCAGCGTGTCATTTAACGTTATTGAATCATGGTGTTACTATCATAGCCAGAGTACTCAGGGATTTTACAAGGCTTACGTTTAAGGACCTGGGAGCTCTGGCAGATATCTTAGAAGTCGACCCATCAGAACTATATATTTATTGTATCCTTCAGTTAACAGACTGAAAGATGGTATTTTCACATGTGTATCTAGACTGTAAGGTCCTTAGGGCCAGCAACCGTCTTCCTAAGTGGTGCATGACATAAACCGCTCAGGAATAATTTGATCATTTTAACAGGATGCAAGTACTCCAAGTAAGTAGCAGGAAAGTGGCAGCACATGCCACTTACCCACCACAAATACCTTTATAAAACCGTATTCAATGTTTAGCTACTTTTTGTTCCTTCATCTTTTTCTTGCTTTCCTGCTTGCTTCATTTTCTTTTTACTACCTCTTCCTTTATTTTCCTTTCTCCTGCTGATGCCTAAGAACTGTCATCTTTGGAATGAGAACAGAGAACCCAGACTCCAAACTCAAGCACTGTCCAGAACTGGTTGGTTTCTGGCAAGATTCTTTGTCTTTCGATGCCTTCATCTGATGGCTGCTGAAAACACAAAGGGGAGTAGGCATTAAATCCGGTGATATAATCGAGAGACTATAGAATGAATTGGAATCACATGGATTTTAAATCCAGGCTTCTCTAGCTACTAATGGTGTGACTTTGGGAAAAATCTCATAAACTAGCTAGTTCTCGGTCTCTGTTATTACCTGGGAATAATGATAGTACCTAAGCTGGCAAGAGTCTTAAAATGATTATGCATATAAGCACCTAACACGAAGCCTATCACATACTATCAATGATGGCTATTATTTTTATTAACCATATAAATATATAGTATTATTTTTTCCTTTGACCTGATTTTATTCAAGGCTAAAATTATTGATATTCTTCTTAGTTCCAATGTCCCCTTCTTTGGTAATAGGAATGCTCTCCTTCTAACATTAACTTTTGCTTTTCCTCCCCAGATCTGATTAGCTTTTCTGCCACTTTGGGAATCTCATCAATTTGCCAAGAACATGTGTTCTCAAGATTTATTTGCTGTATAATTTTTCACCTCTGAGTCCATCTAATACATACTTAGGAGGCTCCTGTACCTTCACTAAAGTGAATAATAGACTACATAAAGCACTAGAATGTCATTTCTCTCTGTCTCTAAGCTGCAGGTGACAAACTAAATATAAGTAGCCATGGAAACAGGAAGGAGAAAAAATATTAAGCATAAGATCATATAAAACAGAGAACTCAGGAGAGACAAGACCAGCGAAAGCTGTGGAAAGCTGAATGATGACCATGCCTTTGCCAAGGATGCCTACGTCCCAGTTCTCTAATGCTAGGAATCTGTCATCTCATATGACAAAAGGGACTTTGCAGATGTGAACAAGGATCTTGAGACAGGAAGATCACCCTGTATGATGTAGTGGGCACAGTGTCTTCAGAGGGGGCCTTATGAGAGCGTGGGGAGGCAAGACAGTGAATGTCAGAAGATGTAGAGCAACCAGGACTCAACCCACTCACTGTTCCTGGCTTTGAAGATGGAAGGCAGCCATGAACTCAGCAATGGGGCAGCCTCTCAGGATTGGAAACAGCTAAGAAACAAACTCTCCCCAAGAGCCTCCAGAAGGAATGCAGCCATGTGATACCTTGACTTTAGCCGCATCAGTCTCCTCTTAGATTTTGACTACAGAAATGGAAGGTAATAAATTTATGTTGATTTAAGCTACCAAGTTTGTGGTAATTTGTTACAGCAGCAATAGGAAATTGAAACTGAACAGGTATCCAATAACTACAGCGTCACTTAGATGGCAGCCATTTCAACAAGAAAAATCGGCATAGATGTTATGGGAGACAGAGTACATTTGCTGCTGAGCAGCCTCCATTCACTGTTTTGGGCACCCGGCCAAAACTACGCTTGCATTATTTTCTACCATCCTTCTTTATTGCAGCACAAAAACACCACCAAAGATGGGCCAGTCAGAACCCATTTCTTAGAAACAAGAGAAATAGTCTCCTTTGCTATGGGGCATTGTAACAGATGCACTTGAGTGCCACCAATGATCATTTTCTTCTCACCATGGATGTTGATAATATACATCACATACATGCAAATTATATATACATATATATATGTGTGTGTATATTATATATATGTGTGTGTGTATATATATATATACATATGTATGTGTGTGTAAATATATATATGCACATATATATGTGAATATATGTGAAAATAAATGGAGGGGGGAGAGTATTCCCAAGCTCCATACTGCCTTCTAGTTCCTGGCTCAAATCTACTCTGAAACCAAACTGCATTCCTGCCTTTCACTCCCATGAAAACATTCTCATTCATGAACAGTTGCATAAGCCAACTTCAGGTGGTTTCTTTTAGTTAGAATGCAAAATGTCCTAAAAATTGAGGACAAAAGGAGAAGAGCTGGTTTGACTTGAGACTTATATCTAAAACCTTTGAGCTAATGAGCCAGAGTCAACTCCACTGTGTAAGAAAGGACTGGTTACCTGAATGGAAAAGTATATAACCACTACATTATATTTACATTTTTAAACAAATAATGAAGACCAAAAAAAATGTATCATTTCATAAAGTGAAATGCCAAATGCAAATGTGGCAATTGCAAAAGAATAGCCAACATCAAGTCTTTGATTCTTTGGATGCCATGGGAGGATCAAGTACACAAAGGGGGTCAGAATTCAAAGTCAGTGATTTTGAGGAGATCCTTGTGAAGAGTTTTAGAGTGGCACAGAATGATGGGAAACCAACTCCCTAGAGGGAAATACTGTGGAACCTGGCCACATACCTCAAGACTTGGTGAGGAGAGATTCCAATCAGACCCTGGAGAATTTAATCTATAACCCTTGGAACTGTAGGCATAGAGAAGGAGGGTGTTAGTAGGGATAAAGACAAAAATGCAGGAATGTGGGGCAGTGAACTAGAACATGTTCTATGCAGAAAGAAAACTGGAAGATGGCAGGCCCCCTGATTTGGTGCTTTAGTTGTAGAGTCAAGGTCTTTGCCATGTCACTGGGACTAGGTGCATCCTTAACATTTGCTGGAGCAAAGAAGGTGTGAGTTTGCCCTAAATGAGAAAGAGCTAGCAAGAGGTCACCTTATGTGTTCTACAAAGGAAAAGGAGCAGCGACCTCCATTCAGGTTGTCCCCCCGTTCTTTGTTGGTATTAGCTCATACATGTGAATCAGAGTCAGCTGGTGTGAAAGCAATTAATCAAAAGCACATAAGGTTTACATTGGGCTAATTAACTTCAAAACAAACATAAATCTTGAGAGCATGTTCTACATAACAGCAGGAGCGAGAGGGTGGAATGAGCCATTGTTTCTACAGCCCCAGCTCCAGCTCTGCAAGGCTTCAAATGGCCTCACCATTTCTAATAGAAGATGACCAGGTTTTACTTTAAAGCTGTTCTTCAATACATGATGGCAAAACAATGACCTGAAAACTAAAATATGCAAAAAGTCAACAAGCCATTTCCATAATGCTGAGTTTTATTTTTACAGCTATGCTTTGCACTGTGTTTCTCACCAAACTGAATAACTAAGATTGTTTCAACATCACAGACACAGCCTGAGCTGAGTTAGAGTGATGAAGCCTGTCTGCTCTCATCAGAGGTGCCACTCACCGCAGAGGGACACATGGGTTGCAATGAGCTATGAGGGATTTTCCAGCAGGTTATAAAATTAGACACAGAGGCAGCGTGGCTTGCAGAACACAAAAACAAATCTTAATTGAACTTCTCTAATTTGTTTCCCTCTCTGGTGAAATAAGAATAATAATATTAAAGAACTGATGTTCTTAGATACAAGCAACAGAAACTGACTGTGGCTATTTTTAGCAACAACAACAACAAAAATATTTAAAGGATAATGAGTAGCTCACAGGGAAGATCAGAGAACCAGGATCAGCTACCAACTCTGCAGCAGGTGCCACTAGGAGATGCCCCTGTGTGCCTCTCAGATTCCATGGCCAGATCAGAAAAATGGACACCTCCTTCTACCCACACTGCTTCTGGAGCTAAAATGTTTTTTGTTTTGTTTTTTTTTCATGCTCTGTTTCAGGAAGATACCCTTTTCCCAAAGTCTAGGTCAATGTGGGTTTTTTTGTTTTTGTCTTTTTTGGTTTTTTGTTTCTTTGTTTGTTTTTGTTTTTTGCTATGAGGGAAGTTGAAAAATGAAGAACACAATCTCTGCTCAACATGTTTTGAAAGACAGCAATAAAACTGAAATGACATAGATCTCAATTCCATCAGGACAAGATCTTTACCCTTAAGATTAACATATAATAGATGCTCAATAAGTCATTAGTAAAGAATTTTTTAAAGTAATGAATTAAAAATATGGATAAAATACCTTATTCTATGTGCACATAAAAGACAAGTAATGGATTTTTTTTCTTCCTCCAGTCTGATGCTGTTTGCCTCCCTACCAACAATATTCTATATATATTTCTATACATATTCCATATATATTTCTATATATTATATATATTTCTCATTGCCAAATTAAAGTATATATTATTAATATGTATATTAACAAATACATATTTTTTAATTTGGCAATGAAAAAACTTTTCTCATCTATGGATTAATATGTTTAAAAGGGACTATACATTACATAAATGATCAATTTTAAAATAGTTAGAATGAAATAAATGCAGTTATTACCAAAATGTTTTGAATTCAAATTATCAGCTGGAGATTATTTTTTAATATCTTTAATATTGTGATACTGAAAGAAAATGCCACATAGTTTTTAATTTTGAATTCTCTTCTAATCCAACTTTTACACATATAACTTTCTCAGCAACTAAGAAATTAGTACTAACATTTTCAAAAGCATATGCATGAATGTTTAATAATCTGTCATTTTTTAAACAATAGGATTTTATTTTCAATAGAAAGTTCTGCTGCTTTGAAACATACAAAGTAGCTTTTAATTGGCTCATTTATTTTCCTTTATTTGTGCTGGGAAATGCTCCCATCCTCCAAACATAATTTGCTTTACTAATGAAGTAATCCTTCTGATGGACCAAATTTTCACCCTATTCAATTACCAGAATTCAATAGTTTTATTATAAAGAGGTTATTCCCTAGACACAGCACTGAAATATGCGGGAAGGTGTGTAACTTACCATAGATACTCTGAAAATTTTTATCTTTCCACATCTGAATTTGGGGGCTTATAAAATTACAAGATAAATAGAAAAGTAATTCAAGATGTTCTGAACCATGGTAAATCGGAATTAAACAGACCATGCAGTAAAGCTGTTTACTCAGTGTAGCATTTTTGGCCATCTGGATCATCTTTAAACCAGGCCAGGCAAAATGATGAAATGCACAGGCAGGACCAAGCCACCAGCAGCAGAGCCTCCAGCTCTCACCTCAACCCTGTGTGTGGCCCCACTGCTGGAAATGACAGGAAAACGGAGGTTTCAGAGAAAGAAATGACTTGAGAAAAAGGAAAAATCATGTTCTTAAAAATTGACACATATAAAGAAATAAGACAAATCAAATGAAAACCAGTATAATCCCATCGCCAGAAATAAATACTGTAACCTGATAACATCTTGGTGTATTATTCTCTAATTGTCTGTGTTTCGATGCATAGTGCAAAATGGTATTACCTGCAACTGCTTTCTTAATTGGCCCTCCAACAGCATTTCTGACCTCACAGTGTTCCACTGCCTTGAACTACAAAATTATTTGCGCAATCTTTTTCTCAGGTATTCAGTTGGATATAATTGTTTATAGAAATAAATAGAATTAAGATGAATATACTATGTCAAAAATCTGACTTGAATTTGATGTTTGCCCACTGACTGCTTTCAAACCCCATCCCTTCTTCTCCCTGACTTGCCCCACATCTAGGCAAGCCCACAGAAAGTCTAGGGACTACTACTTTTAACCCCAGAGGAAAACCAGAATCTCACAGGAAACTTCGCCTCATGCCTAATCCCCAACCACGATAAAAACCACACCTATCCTTTTGTTCAAGCCATTCCAAGCAATTCCATTATTTGGATTTTCAATTTTTCCCTATCCTCTTGGTGCCTGTGTAGCATCGTACCTTTCAATATCTGAACTAATTTTGAGTGAAAGGTCAACTTTACCTTCCAGGGGACAACTAAGTCGAATGGTCTGGGCCATGACTTCCACTCCTCAGATCTTTCTGCCTATATAAGGAAACATCTTCCTCTTCCTCATCCCATTGTAATATACAATGGCAACAGAGGAGGTCTCACTATTTGGACCCCTGACCACAGGGGAAGCCCATAGGTATCAACTGACTCATCAGAAAGGGAGTTAATACCCTTTACAGGTTGTAGATGTGATGGGGCTCCCTAGGGAGCTGCTGCCATGGATCCCCTTGCTGGGATATTTCTGATCAAATACAAGATCCAAAGGTTTCTGATTATGTGAAGTAATCAAACCTCAGGCAACAGTCTTAGCATTTGGGACTTCCTGTCTTTCTGAACATTTTTAAAGACTCTTGGGCTTTCTGATCCACTCAAAGGCAACAGAAGCAGTTTCTTATCCAAGGTCTCCTCATCAGGGTAAAGAATTCTTTGCCTTGCTGATACCCACACTATAAATCAAAGTCACACATTTCTCTACATTTATGAATATCATAATACCACACCAAAACACCCTCATCCCTTATAGTTTCACATATTACTGTTAGTGATCAAAGTGTTAATTTTACTTCTCAAAATCTACAATTCTGGATCCACCAACAAGCATTTAATGAAAGTTCTACCTTCCTTACCAGCCTCAGGAAGCAGGCTTGGTAAGATGACATACAGCTTACTAAAGCAAGTTCAAATTTCTTTAAATAAGATGCTGCACATTTCTACTATCCATCAGACAGAGGAGTGAATTGTAATAAAGAGTTTGACTCCGTGTTTGGTGTTTGATCGCAGATGACTTTCAAGCCCCACCACACATGTGGGCAGGAAATTCAAACCATGCCAGTCACTGGCCCTGCACGGGAGCACTTCCAGCTCCATGTCCTAACCACGGTGGAAACCAAGTCCCTCACCTCTCCCTCCCTCAAGTCTTTGCAGACTAGCTGGGTGTCTGCCTTGCTTTCCCCAGACAGTCCCTTTATTGAATTATAATCTTTTCCTACTGCCTTTGGTGTGTGTGTGTGTGTGGCTTCATCAGTTTCCACATCTGAAACTATTTTGGGTGAGGGATTGATCCTGCCCTCCAGGGGCAACCACAAAACACATACTTATGTCACTGGGCACTTGTCTATTTCCATAGGAAAAATTCCTAGAAGTAAAATATTCATGGTTTATGACTTCTAAAATTTGACTCTATTCCTAGCGATGTAACTTAAGTATCCATTTCCTATAAATATCAAATAAGGTACTATTTATCATTGCCAATTTGAGAGTTGAAAAAATAGTATCTTAGTGATTTACTTTTTATTTGTGTAATTTGTCTTTTCTGAAGATCTTTTAACTTTGAAAAAACATATTCTTTGTATATACCTTATAAATACAAATAGATATAAAATTTGTGTATACAAAATAAAAATACAAAAGCCAAATAAAAACGAAAAAGTATTTTATGTTAAAAATACATACAAAATGTCAGCCGGGTGTGGTGGCGCACGCCTGTAATCCAAGTGACTTGGGAGGCTGAGTCAGGAGGACCACGAGTTCAAAGCCAGCCTCAGCAATTTAGTGAGGTCCTAAGCAACTCAGTGAGACCCTGTCTCTAAATAAAATACAAAATAGGGCTGGGGATGTGGTTCAGTGGCCAAGTGCCCCTGAGTTCAATCCCTGGTTCAAAAAAAAAAACCATACAAAATGTCAGCTACCTTATTTTACTACCTTTATGACTTTTTATTTGTGGTATATTTGCGATAGAAAGACTTCAAAGTTTTAAATCACATTCAGAGTCTTCTACTGTCAATTTATTGATACTGGCAATCTAAATAGATTTCTTGCCTATAGCAATTTAGGAAATTTTTAAGTTTCTATTTTGTAATAGAGAAGGGAAAAGCCATATTTGGATTTCTTCTATTGCTATGAATTATTTTAACTGTATTTCCTTTTATACACCTCATATATCATACATGGAAAAGGTGTCCCTGAGCATGGCAAGGGAATTCTCTGGCAATGCCTAGTTGAGAGCTCAGAATCTAGTGATGTGTAGAAATATTGGATGAGCTCTCTTGCTTCTCCACTTTATTCTGTTATTTTATGCACCCCTCCTTTCAAAACCTCCCAGTGACTTCTCATTGTCACTCAGAACAATAATTCTTAAATGGGAGCGATTCTTTTCCACAAAGAGATATTTGGCACTATCTGGAGACATTTTTGAGTTTCGTGCTGGATAAATGCTACTATAATCTAATGAACAGAGGCCCCAGATGCTATCAGATATCACGTAATACCCAGCAACACTACAATAAAATGTCAGTAAGATTGGTTTTGGAAACCCTGGGAATAACTGCCGAAGTCCTTGCTATACTATGCAAAGCTCTGTGGTACCTACCTCCTGTCCCTACTGTCACCTAACCCATCTTGGTCCTTCTCCTTTATTCTACTCCAATCACACTTGGCCTTCCATTCCTCTGTCAGTCAGAAAGGCTGCCACTCTAGGACCTGAGCACTGCTTTCCCTGCCTGGAAACCCCTCCCCACAACTCTCAGCTTGCTGTTCTCTTCCCTTCCAGGAGGTCTCTCCTCAGGAGCCTTCTTTGGCCATAGACTCTGAACTTTCCATCTTCCTCACCTCTAACGGTTCTTTCAACCCCTTCTGCTTTTTTTCTCTAGCCCTCATCATTATCTGACAAACCATGCTGTAAGAATGCCATAAGTTGACTTCCTCCTAAATAGAACATAAGCTTTATCTTTGTTCACCTTTTTCCCCACAGCTGGAGACCAGTGCCTGCAACACTGTCTGGAACATGGTACATAGGAGGTAAACCATTGAATGATGCATAGACCGTGTCCTGAAAGCCTTGACACATATTTGATGTACTTCAAGAATGCTATGCCACCCCTCAAGTTTTGTTTTTGCCCCAATGTTAGTTTAGGTGACAAATTAAAAGAAGTATTTGAATTATGTAAACTTTACTCCTAATTTTGCCTCAGTTACTTGACTCTATTAGGTGAAATTTCTCAATATTTTAGAAATTACAAATTTTGACAAAAGACTGGAGCCAGAAAATATGCAGAAAAACCAATACTCTAAGCCCTTTCCTAAGTCTTCCTTAAAGATTGGAGTTTTTCAATGATGCCCTAAAAAGACATTTTTTTTTTTTGCAATTTCAAAGATCTGATCATTTAACAATTGCTTTAGAGAAATTCTTTTAACTATTTTCCAACACCTATTTTCTACTGCTCCATTCTAAGACATTTTTTAGTATTCTGCAAAAATCTACCTCCTGAAAGTATTTAATCCATATAGACTTTGAAATTTGGTATTTGCTATAAAAATATGAGCTATTTGTACAATAGCTTCAAATCTGCCCATATATTCCTGGGGTCTAGAGTAGAACACCATTGACATGAATCAAAGGAAGCAGGAATCACAGTCAGCCAAGATTCTTGTCCCAAAGTTGAATAATTTGAGTTCTCCCTGGGCTAAGTCAACACATGAATATTACAGGCCATGTGCAGAGTCTATGTCTATCAAAGCTTCCATTTCTGGTGATCTGTCACACAATGGATTGAACAGACTGCTCCCACAGCTACTCTTATGGAAAGTGAGAGTGAAAAAAAATATCCTTTGAACTTAAGAAAGTAGATTGAAAGCAAAATGTGAATCTGAATCTTATAAAACTGGTTCTCTGCCATCATAGGCCAACAGATCAAATGGCATAGATGCAGGCCCTCTTTTCTTTGACTTTAGGTCACTGGTTTATTAACACAGATAAAAATTATGCATGGATTCGTAATTTGCACAGATTTTATTTAAAAACAAAGAGGACAGTTTCATTTGGCAGGAGGACTGAATAGCAAGTGAAATACTAACCCCAATTCCCAAGTCTACACACACAGGTGAAGAGAAATTGTATAGAATCAAATCAAACCCTCAAAGATACTTTCAAAGTATCCTAAACTCAGGGATGTTTGCTAATTCACAAAACAAATCTTAGTCTTCATTCTACTTATTTGGTTCTGTTTACAGGGGTGCAGGGAGAGGGATGTACTTAACAGAAAGCATTAGGAAGGAAAATGTCCCTACTACAGAAAGGTTTCAGTTTAAGCCTGTGATCCACAGGTAGCAATTTCAAGCCTTCTCAGAGAAGCAGGACTTATCGGTAGAGACTGTCAAGAGAATTGATTTGGGAAGGACTGAGTTGAAGGGGAAGGCACCTTGGTCATTTAGTTATGTAAGCTCTAGGTTGGGAGAACACCTCTGGATTCAGACAGACCTGGGTTTGAATCCTTGTCCTGCCAATTATTAGTGACTTTTGGACTTTGCTGCATTATGTGTAAATGAACATGATGTTTCCTGCATCAAATGACCTTTGCGAACATTAAATATTGTCCATAAAAATGATTGACATCTAATATGCACTCAGTAAGCACTAAGCACTATTTAGGGATAAAAAAATTCACACACACACTACTTGTCTTCTTTCAAAAAAGACAAGAAGAGGATTTCAAACCTGCATGCTAAATGGTAGCATAAAATTTTTTTAAGTTCACAGGTTGGGATTAGGGCAAATTATAAGGAAATCAGGAGAGACTAAGTTTTAAAAATACATATAAAAATTTGTCATTAAACCTTCTTGCTGGTAGCATGAGAAGGAAACCTTATTAAAGATTCACAAGGCCCCAAATAATGTTAGTGGTTCAAATGAAGTACAGCTATTCCTGATTTAGCATGCTCAACATTCAGAGTCAACAAAACAATTTCATATGGATCTGTTTCTTAAAATATCTTTCAAAATATTCCAGTGCCATTAATACCAATCCATTTATATTATGGAGCTAAATACACACACACGTCCTTAATTTATAATGGTTCCACTTATAATTTTTCAACTAGATGATGTAAAAGCAATCCAAATTCAGAAAATGAATTTTGAATTTTGGTCTTTTCCTGGGCTATCCCTACTCTTACAATGCTAGGCAGCATCAGCGACTAGCAGCTCCCTGTTAGTAGCAGGATCATGAGCATAAACAATTGATACACTACAGTGTTCTCTGCTGCTGAGCTATGATGTCTGGTACATCAAATGCATTCAATGTATTTTATATTTATGATACTCTCAACTCACAATGAGTTTACCAGGGTGTAAATTGAGAAGCATCTGTGTGGGGGGTCACTTTTCAAAGACATTTTTTCCTCATTCTAAAGAGAAAGGACTATAGAGACTGACATAAATATGTAAACGTGGTATCTTTAAATATACATTCACAAATTTTGATTCTTCAGCTCTTTGATTTCCTTACTGAGCAGAAGCTTGGCTTAATTATTCATTTCTAATAAAAAATAAAGTGAAGCAGATAGAATATGAATTTATAAAGTAGATCATAAAAAGGTAGACACCCATCTCATTCCAACTCTATTATATCACTCACTCTGGAGGAAACCCACATCTGTGTGGTGAGTTACCTTATGGAGAGGACCATGTGGTCAGGAACTGAGGCCTAACCAAACACAGAAATAAACTCAAGGTTCCCATCAGCCTTACGGATGAGCTTGGAAGCACATCTTCCAACCCTAGGTGAGTTTAGATGACTGCAGCCCTAATGTCTTGACTACAGTGTCATGAGAGACCTGGAGCTTCAACCACCTCACTGAGCTCTCTCAAATTCCTGACCCACAGAAACTGAGATAATGAAACTTTATTGCTTTAGGCTGCTGTGTTTCAGCGTAATTGATTTTATAGCAATAGATGACAACTCTCACTGCCTTGAAAGACTAGAAGATTTAAGCTATTTATAACTAGAGAATCACAAATATCAGTTTCCCAAAGACAAATCATAGCATGAGAACGAACGGTCTATATGATATTGCAAACTCCCTAACTGTATAAAAATGCAGATGTGCACAATTTAATGACTCCAATTCAAAACAATGAGTTTTATTCAAGGTCAAAATTTGTTTTCCTTTGCTTTCAATTTCCAACTTATTTTTCTTTTTTAAATTTGTTTTAATTAGTTATACTTGACTGTAGAATGCATTTTGACACATCATACATAAATGGAGTATAACTTCTCATTCTTCTGGTTTTATGTGATACAGAATCACACTGGTCCTGTAGTCATATATGCACATAGGATAATAATGTCAGATTCATTCTACTATCCTTCCTATTCCCATTCCCCGTTCCCTTCACCCCTCCACCTAATCCAGATTAATTCTATTCTTCCCTAGTCCCTCCCCTTATTGTGAATTAGCATCCACATATCAGAGAAAACATTTGGCCTTTGGTTTTTTGGGATTGGCTTATTTTGTTAGTATGATATTCTCCATGTCCATCCATTTACCAGCAAATGCCAGAATTTCATTTTTCTTTAAGACTGAATAATATGTCATTGTGTGTACATACCACATTTTTTTATCCATTCATCTGTTGAAGGACACCTAGATTGGCTCCATAGTTTATCTATTGTGAGTTGAGCCACCATA
Organism: Glaucomys volans; assembly: GCA_020662805.1. Taxonomy (NCBI): domain Eukaryota; kingdom Metazoa; phylum Chordata; class Mammalia; order Rodentia; family Sciuridae; genus Glaucomys; species Glaucomys volans. Next base: position 441,196 of record JAJEJO010005799.1, read on the forward strand.
AACATTGATGTGGCTGCATCACTGCAGTATGCTGATTTTAAGTCCTTTGGGTATAGGCCAAGGAATGGGATAACTGGGTCAAATGGAGGATTCATTCCAAGTTTCTGAGGAATCTCCATACCACATTCTATAATGGTTATACCAATTTGCAGTCCCACCAATTTCCCCATGTCCCCATCAACATTTATTGTTGCTAGCATTTTTGATTATTGCCATTCTGACTGGAATGAGATGAAATTTAGAGTAGTTTTGATTTGCATTTCTCTAATTGCTAGAAATGTTGAATATCTTTTATATATATTTATTGATTGTATTCTTCGGTATAGTGTCTGTTCAGTTCCTTAGCACAAATGGGATGGATTCAAACTAAAAAACTTCTCAGCAAAGGAAACAATCATGTGAAGAGAGAGCCTACAGAATGGGAGAAAATCTTTACCACTCACTCCTCAGATAGAGTGTTAATCTCCAGGACATATGAATAACTCAAAAAATTTAACTCCAACTTTTTCTTTCTTTTTTGCAGTGCTGGGGATTGAACCCAGGGCCTTGTGCTTGCGAGGCAAACACTCTACCAACTGAGCTACATCCCCAGCCCTTAACTCTAACTTTGATTTGAGAGCATCCTACAGTAATCACAAATATTAGAAGTTGGCAAGTTTCAAAGGCTTGCTTAAATGTCATTGTTTTGAAAATAATATATAACACTTATGCCAGGAGAGCAATTTGTATTCAGCCATAAATCGGTTGCAAAAAGGAGATGAGCTAAGTGGCTAATCCACATCATTCATTAGCTCATTCTCTCAATATAAAACATTTATTGATTCCTATTATGCCTCAGGCATTGGACAAGATATTCCTAGTACAAAGCCCTAACCTTGGATTTTTAGCAAACAACTCTGAAAGTGTATCTGAACTGATCACCTGTCCGTGAAGTAATCCCCAGTATCTAAGAAGCCTCAACCTCCTTTGCACTCTGCAACATTTTGGTTGCTCAACTGCATAGCATATTAGGATACCTATGACCAACATTATGTTAATATGACATTTATCTTATTCCCAAACTGGACCATCGTTTCCTTGAGCCTGGGCCATACATCTTACTAAATATTTAAGACAGAATAGGAGCTCCATATGTGTATAATTTAATAATTCTTGTTGCTTTAGCACCATGTAAATTAGATGGAGATAGTAGCAAAGAGATGATAGAGAGACAGGGATATATACAGTGTATATTTTCTTCTTTTTTTTTTTCAGGATAGACAAAGTTACAATACTTATGACTTTGTTGCCTGGGCACATTAACTTCTGAAACCAAGTTTCTCAATGGCTAAATAGAGAAGATAAAAGAAATCTACATACAGGGTTGCAGAGAAGAATATATTTATTAATAGTGCATGTAAAATGTTCACATTAGTTACTGGCACATAGTAAGTAAATATCTGAGTCAGATATTTAGAGGTTAGCTGAGTCAGTAAATATCTGAGTCAGATATTTAGAGGTCCATTTGAGAAAGATTAGAGAATGTCCCAAGCTCAAAAGTATGATTTTTCAGTCCAGTCCTTACAAAGCCATCTATGGAACATTCTAAAATGCAGACACCTAGGCCTTAAGTTCAGATATTCAGATTAACTCTGTAAAATAGGATGGAAATGATTATAGGGTACTGATCTAAAAAAATAGCCTATCTATGTCTAGTAATAATCATCATTATTGCACAATAGATTGAACGTTTATTCAATGCTAGGAACCATGCTAGAAGTTTATGAACATTTATTCTTCCTGAAACCATTTTACAGATGAGAAAAATCACAACTTCCCAAGATTAGGCAAAACTAAAGATTGAAGTTGGAAATCAAACCATGGACTTCAAATTCCAAAACCATTCTCTACGATACTACTTTTCAGGGTCTAGTTCAGGGTCAGGCTATTGCCATATACAGCAGTTCTCTTATCCACGTGAGAGATATTCCAAAACCCCAAGTGAATGCCTGAAACTCCAGGTAGGACTGAACCCAAGTATGTTTTGCCAATACAAAAACATACAAGTTTAATGCCTTTTCACCTTACATAAGCATGTATCATACACTGTGGCTGTAACTTTTTCAGTTTGAGGTATGACAGCCAAACTAGCACAAATTTCTTCCTCCTTCTTCACAATTTCATGGGTAGCATGTTTGTTTTCAATCTTGGGTCCTCGCAACCTCAGCCTGTGATTTTCTTTTCTTGCTTTGTTAGGTTTAGAAGGTTTACATTTTCACTGAAAGGAGAAACCTTATGGCTTCATCATATCCAGCATTGCTGTGTTTGTTCTTTGAGACCAGTAGTAAGTAAAGTAAGAATACCTGCACTTAAACACGGCGACACCATGAGTTGATCTGATACCTAAGATGCCTACACATGATTAATGGATGGGTAAGGCACAAAATGAGGATATGCTGAACAAAGGGATGATTTACTTACTAGATAGAATGGAGTGGGTGTGCAAGGTTTCATTATACAACACAGAATTACAACTTGTGATTTCTGGAAGTTTCCATTTAATATTTTTAGATTGTAGTTGATCGGAGGTAACCGATGCTGCAGAAAGCTAAACTACTGATGTGGCAGGGGGACTACTGTACACAAATTAATCTTTCAGACCCTAGAGTCAGACATATTTAGCAGAGGATTCAGCTCAACCATTTCTTCCAAAGGCAATTGACATAAACCTAAGCAGACCCTAAAACAAAGCATATTAAGTCAAGAGCCTGTCCTCATCTTACACCAAGTCTGTCTGAAAGAGGAAACAGACTCTACAGGAAAGTTATCACAGTGCTTTTCTCCCAGTAGGATGCAACTTTGCTGATACCACCCTACTAGAAGCCACATAAAAACACTGAGACAAATGTTCTAAAGCTCAGCTAGCTAGGTCTGTTGATGTTAGTGTGTTTGTAAGAGAGAGAGAGTGCGTGTGTGTGTGTACGCGCGTGCGTGCACGAGAGAGAGAGAGAAAGAGAGAGAGAGAATATGCACTCATGTCTGTGTGTTAATTATAAAGGTATGTGTTTTGTTTTTTAAACCTAAAACAAATTTAATCTCATAAACTCAAATCACAACAAAGAACTGAAATTGGAAGTAGAATTTGCCATAATCGCCTTTTCCAGAATTGTGCATCTTAGATTAGGTCGTCTGTTTGTTTGTTTAAATTAGAAACCCTTGTCTGAGTAATAGCTCTCAAAAGAGGCTCAGCTACTTAGAGCATGGCTATTCTCAGGTTTCAAGGTCACTTAAATACTTGCACAGCCTAAGCAGAGAAGAATTCGTCACCACCACTGCTGCAATGTACTGACATACATCATGTAAACTGGAAGGTAATCAGGACTTTTTCTCCAACCACTAATGGGATAACTGCATGTGCTGAGTTGCCAGGAGAGACAAATGAATGCAGACCATGAGAAATGGTTGAATACTTTTGCCACTAATGTGTGCTGCCCTGTATATCCATCCGTTCCTGAAGTGAGATGTCAAGACAAATAGGAATCTTTTTTGGAAGCAGGAGCCAGTTGGTACCATGGGTACCGAGTAGTCCAACCTGTTTGACTAGACTGTGAATCAAAGCCTTTGATGGTTCTCCCAGGCCCTGACCTACCCATCCTTTACCACATTCCTTCCATTTGTGAAATCAAAAACCTATCTTCATCCTTTGCAAAGATGGAATGATGATCAATTATATGCTTTTTGACAAAGGATTATCAATTTATCCATTATAAATATATAGAAATGTGCCCTCTTGCTATTCTTTTTTTCTTGGTTAACTGGAAGTTACTAAAAGACTAAGAGCTTCAAAAAACATTTCCCCAAAGCCTCAGTGTTCCAAAGATATGCAGTGACAGCCCAAATTATTTTTATTTGGTCATTGACATGAGTACAAATTCTTTCTCTTGCTCTCCTAGGACCCTGTGCATGGCAGATCATCTATCTTTAGAAACAGAACACCTCAAGTACTCTCAGGCCTCAAATTGTTATACTGGCAATGTTTTAGAAGTAAAAAATGCAAAAAGCACCAAGAGTAGTAAAAATTTGTTAACAGATGGAGGATTTTAAACCTCCTGCCATCAATAGGCTTTGATTTGTTGGGCATAGATGCTTAGAGGGAATGAGTTGAAGATGGGAACATGCTCCATGATTGAGGCACCCTTCCCCACCCCACCGCCATTTTTCCCACTCTGATGCCCTGTTCTATTCATGTGAGTGTGTGAAAGGATCAGAGAGCTCTGATTGATGTTGTTTGAATATTCTTTACTTGTGACCAAGGCCTGAGGAGACACATAGCCTCACTTAATTTTAGATCTGGACCTTGCTTATTTTCTTTCTTATAGTGTTTATTTTTTAGAGTAGTTTGAGGTTTATAAGAAAGCTGAATGGAAAGTACAGAGTTCCCATATTCCATGGTTCTCTTAGAGGGAGAACTACAAACTTCCTTCCTATCGATATCCCACATAAGAATGGCACATTGGTTATAGTCAACAAATCTACATCGACACACCCCTATCATCCAAAATCAAAGTTGATATTAGGGCTCACCTTTGGTGTTGCACATTTTATGAGTTCAGATAAATGTATAATGACATGCACTTATTATTATAGTATCATAGGAAAAGTTTCAGTGCCCTAAATATCCTCTGGAAAAATCTGCTTATTTATCCTCACTAACCCCTGGCAACCATTGACCTTTTTGACTTTTCCAGAATGTCATATCGCTGAAATCATATAGCTTGTGGACTTTAAAGATCTGTTTCTTTTACTTAAATCTGCATATATGATTCCTCCATTTCTTTTCATGGCCTGAAAGCTCAGTTCTTTTTAGTGATGCATAATATTCCATTGTCTGGAAGTATCTCAGTTTATTCATTCTGAGGGACATTGTGGCTGCTTTCAAGTTTTGGCAATTATGAATAAAGCTGCTGTAAATATCTGTGTACAGATTTTTTGTGCAGAAATAAGTTTTCAACTCATTTGGTTAAATATGAAAGAGTACAATTGCAGAATTGTGTTCTAAGACTATATTAAGAAGCTGCCATCTCATCTTTCCAAAATAGCCCTTTTTATCCAGGGGGAAATTGACTTGGACTCCAACTTTCTACTATTCTTTACACCATCATCCTCAAAGGATGCCTCTGAATAGAGCCAGGCCTCTGGCTGGAACACCTCCATTTCCTTCCTTACTTCTGCTATCTAGTCAGGACTTCTGCAAAGAAATGCCTACATTGAAGAGTGCAGCACTAATCAGGTAGTCAAACATCATATCCAGAAACCTCCAACATCTGCCTCATGTCAGGAAGAGGCGACATGCCAATCACAACTCAGTCAGTGTGTTGTATTGGCAACAGTTTTTCCTACACACAAGCTAAAGTTAAGATTTGCAAAACCTCTTTGGCAATTTGCATGTTGGGCTGTCAGGTTACTCATCATCGGTGGTTGGTCACCTTCCATCAAGATCTCTAGGATTTTCTCAGTTTGAGAAATACCTCGCTGTCATCAGCTAAATGACAGCTGATGTTGAGGGTACGGAGTAGGAGCAGTCTCTAGTTTATTTTCTATGGACTCAAACCTTCACATGTTCCCAAATTCTTAGTTGAATAAATGAATGGCAAGTCAATCACTCTCCCTTGCTACTTACAACACACAGGCTTGGACATCACTCCTGTAAGCAACAGATATATGTATCTTCTTATGCACCCCTGGAGGCTTTGCTGAGCCTGCCAATCTCACAAGGACAAAGTGATAAATCATTGTCACTTAAAAGCCCTCAGGATTCTCTTAAAGATGCAGCATTGCTAGAGAACATGTTAATTTCATAGTCCAAAAAGATAAAGTAGCAAACCAGGGAAAATACATAGAAATAAAATGCATAGATCATAATATCCACATCATGAATGAATGACCCCTGAGTATCAAATTATAAAAGGATAAAACTGGAAATTGGGATTAGTAAAATTCAATTTTTGGCTGGCCTTGATTGTGAAAATGTAAGGTATGATTGTATTTGATGAGGATCATCTTGAGAACTGTCCTGCTGACATAAGTTTAAAAGGTCTGAGTTAAAATTACATTTCTGAATAACATGCACACAGAATCAATCAGGAGCCTGACAATATACTTTTGGCAAAGATGAGCTTGGTAATGAGGAGAGTTCAATAGTGGTCAGCTCTGCATATCTCAGAGCAAGAGTAGTGCAGGGATTCAAAGGGAGCCATGCCCACTCCCAGACCAGAAGGGGGATGGAGGGTGGGAGTTACTGGGACCCAGAGAGAGTTACATTTAAAGGAGCCTCTGGACAGAAGTCTTTGACTTTTATAGACAAAACACAGTCAACCTGTAGTAACAGGACAGGCAGGGAGTTGGAGAATAAAACCCAACTCTCCTCTCTACCTCCAATATCCTGCCCTCTGCCTCTGCTGACAGAGCCAGAAGGAGCAGTTGTCTTTAAGCTGAAATCTGTACTAGCTCTGTTTCTCATTAGCATGATCAAAGCTCTTCTCTTTAATATTCAACTGCTTAACTAACCTTCTGGTTTAATCACAAAGGAATGTAACTTTTAACCATAAAGCTTTTGATAACCACAAACCTTATGAAACATTTGTTATAGGAAGTTATACTCATTCACTTAAATTTTAAAAAGCTTGTAATCAGAAGTTAAATTGACACACTTAAGTTATAAATGTGCTCACAAACATCAGCCTTGTAATCAATCCAACCCTCTGCAAATGAACTCATCCTTCTTGTGGATTCTCTTTTAAGCCAAGAGTGTTTGAGCTGGCCTCCTCCTATAGCTGCAAAAAGAAAAATTAACCTCACGTCTGAAAAATGTATCTACATGTATTATAAAGTTTATTTGCTTCTTCATACAAACTAATTCTCTAGTGCTCTGGCTAGAGAACTGGTCTGTCCTGTGATATTTATGGTCACAATTATTAGGTCTTGGGATATAGAAAATTCTAAATTACCAAAATTTTATACACTACATTGTCTTTTACTTGTAATCACTTAAACTCTTCAAACCTTTGCAGGATATTCATAACATTACCTGGGATCAGGGTAACCACAGGAAGATCTCTCTGTGTTTGTCTGTCCTTCCAGAAGTTATCTGCTGAAAGGAAATTCAGTGAAAAGATGGGGTACAGATCAAAGTGTTCAGGGTGTGCTGCTTCTGTCCACACTCGACCTTTGGAACATACATTAGCCCTATGACAGCAGGACTCAAAAACTCACCAAAGATGCTTCCTGGTAGGTGTTCACCTAGAACATTTCGAAAACTTCCTGAGCCACAGCAGAGAATTCAAATTTTATTGGACTCTAGTATCTGTCCTCATACTTTAATTTTTTAAATACCAAAATTCTGCATTTTTCTACATTTGCTTATGTAATCCAAATAGAAAAAAACGCACTCTCCTCCTAAGCCCTATGACTGAGCCAGACATTGCAGGGAACCTCTAAAGCTATTCTTTAGGATTTACTCCCTCTTTTCCCTGAATTTGAAACTGTTCTTTTTCTTTTCCCACTAATACTTACCTTATCTTTTCCAACACTCTTACATCAAAAATCTCTTTTTATATTAAATGAAAGTAACAACACTTTTGCCTTCTGAGATGTACCAACTCTCCGCTAAACTTTCTTTTCCTTTCCCAAGGAACCACTAAAAAATTTTATTTCTCTACTCTCCTTGGTGATGAAGTCTTTAGACTGTTTCTTTTGTTCTCTCAATTCCACCAACACCTGTTTTTCAATGAGCATTTAATAATGACAGTTTTCCTTTCTCGACATATTTCTTGTTTTGGTGGTTTATGATTGACACTTAAGTTATACTACCTTCTAGTTTTATTACCATTAACTTACACTTTTTACTATCTGGAATATATTCACATACATTTCATGTGCAGTTTAAAGCTTGTTGCTTGCCATTCTTTCTTCTCTTTATTTCCACCTAGATTGAGGTTTCTTCTGTTTTTATGAGCATCTTTCCTACTTGGGATGCATGCTTGACATAATCTGTGAATCTTCACAGATCCAAAGATCCACTTCTTTCCTTTTTAGCAGCTGAATTCTATCAACATTCTCAGCTTACAACTCCCTCCTTCCAGAGATCTATATCAGTTAGTCCACCAAGTCCTTGCTTCCAGAATTCTAATCTCATTTTCTCATATTCTTACTTTGTAAGAATTTGTAAAACTCCATTGTTTGAGTTTTGTTTTTTTCTCTCTGGAAACTTATAAGACTTTCTCTTTGCAATTTAACTTCTCAGAAATATTCTAGACCCATTCTTCACATTTTCCAACTTTCTCTTTTTTTAATTTTTTTACATTTTCCTAAATTTCTTCTAATTAGATAAGACCACGCCAAACTAAAATTTTTGTATTTTTAAATTATTCTTTGCTTAGCCTGAGCCTTTTCAGTATTTTACTATACTCCACTTCTTCTCTCACTCCTTAAATAAGAAATATGTATCTAAGGTGCACAAATTCACTGTTCAGATCAGTGCATCATGTGCTCATCCAGGTGCCAGAGATTCAACAATGCATTTCAAAATATGAAAATTCATGCTTTTATTGAGCTTACTGTCTTCATTTTGTTAATCCCCATTCATTCTTCTACCCACTGAAAATTGCTTCCATCCTCTTCATCATCCAGGGCTGTTCTAGCAATGAGTGGGAAGACTCTGTGATTGCTGAACCTATGCCATTCTCTGTGCCATTTGACATTGGCAGAGTGTTTTTTTTTTTATTGGTTCTTTTTAATTATACATGACAGTAGAACCCATTTTGATTTAACTACATAGCAGGGAATATATCTTTTTTTTCACAATGTAGATTCACACAATTCATATAATCTTACATATACATAGGGTAATATTGTCTGTCTCAGTTTACTATCTTCCCTTCTCCCAACTCCTCCCATCCCATTTTCCTCTACACCATCCATACTTCCTCCATTCTTCTCTGGTCCCCACTGCCATTACCCTCCCCCTGCATTATGTATCATCATCCACTTATCAGAGAAAACATTTGGCCTTTGGCTTTTTGGGCTTGGCCTATTTCACTTAGCATGATATTCTCCAAATCCACCCATTTACCAGAAAATGTCATAATTTTACTCTTTATGACTGAGTAATAATCCATTGTGTATATGTACCACAGTTTCTTTATCCATTCATCTATTGAAGGGCATCTCGGTTGGTTCCACAATCTAGCTATTGTGAATTGAGCAGCTATGAACATAGATGTGGCTGCATTACTATACTTTGCTGATTTTAAGTCCTTTGGGTATAAACCAAGGAGTGGGATAGCTGGGTCAAATGGTAGATCCATTCCAAGTTTTTTGAGGAATCTCCATACTGCTTTCCAGAGTGGCTGCACCAATTTGCAACTCTACCCACAATATATGAGTGTACCTTGTGCCTTTTTCCCCACATCCATGCGAACACTTATTATTGCTTGTGTTCTTGATAGTAGCCATCCTAATTAGAGTTGGATGAAATCTTAGGGTGGTTTTAATTTGAATTTCTCTAATTACTAGAGATGATGAGCACTTTTGTATCATCTTCTATGAAGTGGGCAGAGTGTGTTCTTATTGAGCACTTGTCTTCGTTATTATGTAGATTTAAATATGTACCACATGACGTTTTGACATAAACAGTTACAACAGTCAAAATTAATCAGTCAACTTCCATAGTCACCTTTTTTAATGGTTGAACCAACTAAAAATCTACTGCCTTAGAAAACTTCCAGTAGACAATATTATTAACTATATTTTTCATGCTATATATTTTGCATTTATCAGTTAGAATGTTTGCTCTTTCAAACAAAGAAAAACTCGACTACAGTTGGCCTAAACAATAACAATATATAAGTTAATGTAACTGTGATTTCCACTTAAGGCAGATTTTGGAGCTGATTTGATTGGGCAGTCCCTCAAGGTCCTGGTATCTTTCCTTCTCTTCTGCTCATCTGGTGTCAGTTTCATCCTGTGTTGTAACTTGACATGCTGCACCTTTCAGAATGCGAAGATTGTCTTTCAGAAAACGTTTTTCCAAGAAACCTCAAGCACATTTCCCATCATGTCTAAGTTTAATTAGGTCTCTGCCCCCTCCTAAACAAATCCTCATCCTGGAAACGCTGCATTCTGATTATCTTAGGCCTTGAACCAATTCTCACAGCAATGGTACAAGATTGCTTTCAATGACTATCTTAAATCATGGCTCATCCCAAGAGCTGGATTGGAGTCAACTTCCTAGGGAACACATCAGCATCATAATAGAAAAATATATGGATACCCAAACAAAAGTCTTGGTGCTTTTAGGAAGGGGAACAGGGTGGTGGGGATTACTGTTGGCTGACTATACACAAAAACCAATCATTATCATCCTGTTTCTTCCTTGACCCTTAGTTACATTTTGCAGCTTTCTAGAGTTTCATGCACAGCAATCTTGGTATTCTAACCCACCACCTTTTGGCTTTAACTACCAGATACAGTATGCATGCTCTCAAATCTATATCTGCAATCTCAATTTCTTTCCTGGAATCTAAATCTGCATTTCCAACTATGAGATAATTATCTTGGCTCATTAGCTCTTCAGACTTAACTTTTTCAATACCTGCATAAATATCTTCAGTAATCCAAGATAGGAACCTCATAATTACCTCTGATTAATAATTACTCCTTTTGTTATCCATACCTTCTCCAAAACTGGAGAACTTCTAGCTGTCTGCATCAAATATTTGGATCTTCTTCATTAAAATATCAATGTACACCTCACTTCGCTTCACATTACAAGCACTAAGGCACCTGAGAGTTTTGCCAAGTGGAAATTTCATGTTGGACTTTTCTCCTAACGGTGTCTTTAGTCCTAAAGTTCTACCCACTTTCACAATAGCAAGTCAGCATGATAGTATGGAAAGGTAAATGTCATTTAGTAGCATGGAAAGGTAAATGCCATTTAGTAGTATCGAAAGGTAAATGTCATTACCCTGTTGTTAGACCTTCCATGGAGTCTCAATTGGCACTAATCAACTAAAAATACTTTTTCATGTCTTTGTATCACTCTTTGTTCTTTATGACTTTTTTTCCTCCTTCTAACTTATATGAAATCTTCCCTGACTTACTGCTAACCCTAATGGTTACTGATCATCTTCCTAAACATCTTACACAGACTTTACCCTCTTACAGAAATGATTTACTACTATTCAGATAGACTGTATTATAATTTTTCATGTCTCTACAGCAAATAGCAATGGGTCCTTTTTGGGTGACTAAAGACGCAAAACATATTTCTAAGAATAAAAGGAGGAATGGAATGAAGAATACATTGTTTAATTAACAGTTATATTGTGTCCCTTACTGGGATCCTTTAACTTTCTGTAGATAGATTCTATGTGTGTGTGGTGGGGGGGGATAACTTGAGCATGAAAACAAGGATCTGAATCTAAATTTTTCTATTAATCACAATGTGTACGAGATACCCTGACCCAGAAAAAAATCCCTTTTCTTTCCAAGTCCAATATCAATGATTTACAAATGCACATAATTCTAATCAGTCAGAATTTTTAAGTTGGCTTTGGAGCCGTATGGGATACGCAGTTCAGTGAAAATGCTATGATCCCAATGAAGCATGTTACGTTGGTAATATGTATCTGGTTTCATGTGCCGCACACAGACCTGCATAGGCACTAAATTAGACACAAAAAATCCCATGAGAATAGCAGATATCTTTCTGCCCCATTTAACAAACACAACTTTTTCTTGTTTCTTGGAGACTGATAGGCAATAAGAAAGTGAAACAAGAGCTCAATCAGCTGGAGAAGACATTTGCAATTGTATTTCCCTCATGAAGATATAAATCCTGGCGTCAGCAGCCGATGCTCATCTAAAAGCTCCATACTAAATTACCTTTGTCAGACTGCATAGAAAGTTAAAGGCACACTTCAGTCTTACTTGATTAAATCAGAGGACATACCAGCTAGCCAAAGAATGGGAAATCCTTTCCATTTACATGCTCCATTAACTCCACTTCACTGAAAAAATAAATCTCAGTGCACTTCTTTACCTTTGCTCCTCTAATTGCTACTTACAAATTCCTTTCCCTCAATTTTGCTATCTCTCATAAATCAGGAAGCAAAAAGCATTTGCAGCCAAGTCACTACCTCTTATTTAACATGATATGTTGCTGTGCCACTATTATGCCAAAGACCAACAACATACCAGGTCACCAAGGGAACCAGGACATGACAAGGAGAAAGCCCTCCCCTAAACAAGATGGGTGGCACACCTATGAACCCCTGTGCCCCAGCAACATCAAGGGCATGCCCTTCCAGCAAAATTCCTCAGACTCAGCCAGTCCCCCAACACAGAGAATTACCAATCCACACTATTTCCAGAAACGTAACCCATAATTGGTTCACACCTCCCAATAAGAAAAATTATAGGGCAATCATTCACATTACAGATTCTTTATTATATATTCAGTTTCAAGCAAAATGGCACATGACAAAATAATGACTGACTTATAAAAAAAATCAACATAAGGTTGCTACCATTTAATAAATATATTTCACTTTATAAAATCATCTCAAAGTTCTATGAAGTGTACCTCCCAGTTGTTTTGTACACATAGAAGACAGATAATTTCAAAGTAGGAAAATGTGGTAATATTGTAAAATTGAATAAAAAATAAATATTCTGTGGATACAAACAGGTGAGAAGGAATTGTCCCATTTTTAGAACATTAATTCACATAGTCTCTCAGGGATAAATCTTATTTCCATGATGTCAATTGACTGAACCCATGCCTTTGCAGGTACCCCTTATGTACAAAAGCTGCCATATAATTTCCCTGTCCCCCAAATATTTATTTCTTAGCCCTCTCCATTTATATTCTATTTCTTCAGTTTTAAACACAAAATATCAATTATAAGGAAAGAAATAATTAGATCTCCACCATAAGGAAATATTTCTTTAGAGGCAAAAAAAGAAAAGCAAGTGATAGTACTAGGGTGTTAATATATAATCACTTTGGAGTCAGATCACTTAGATTATATACAGTATTGAATGATATCACTCATTTATTCCCTGTAGTTTTATCCATGACTTTAAGAACTGAGCTAAAGCAAGCAGCCATATTTTCTTTTGTTACATTTCTATAAAATTTGAAGTCAAATTTGGTGCAGAGATGCACCAAATGCACCTAGTCTGGTTATCAGACTAGGCAAATCTTTGCCACACATGTTCATTTCATTGTGATTCAAACTAAGGCTAACAGTTTTGGGTTGCTAAATCAGAACATTTTATGGAATATTTTGGCCCTTAAATTTTAAAATCAATGTGCTTTAAAAACTTAACCCTAGAGAGTTTTATTATGTCTGAAATCATTAGCAAAAGTGAACTTCTGGATCAATAAAGTCAGCCTCATCCATAGAATGACAAGTGAGATGAGGCCAGAATTAGAATTAGTGTTTTTTAGGAGTGGAAGCAGGAGGATAGGAGTGAATTAAAGTGTACAGATTTATTACAAGGAGTCTTCAAATAATTTGACACATTTATCTTGCCTTTTAGTACACTAAATGCATAGTCTTTCATATACATCCTTTCTAGTTATATATAATCTATATTAAGAAAATAAAATCATTGAATTGGTTTTTAAGCTGAGTAAATTTTTTTACATAACTGTTCAAGTGTTAGGTAAACTATAAAGATAAAAAAAAAAAAAAGACATTCCTGAAGTGATACTAATAACAAATACTATGTATTGAGTATTGGTTTAGTCAGCTTTTTTGCTGCTGCAACTGAAGACCTGACCAGAACAATTTTAAAGGAGGAAAAGTTTATTTGGGGGCTCACGGTTTCAGAGGTCTCAGTCCAAGGACAGTTGGCTCCATTCTTCCTGTCCAAGGTGAGGCAGGACATCACAGCAAGAGTGTGGTGGAGGGAAGCAGTTCACACAGTGATCAGGAAGGAGAGAGAGAGAGAGAGAGAGAGAGAGAGAGAGAGAGAGAGAAAGAGAGAGAGAGAGAGAGACTCCACTCCACTCCACTCTACTCTCCAGATACAAAATATACTCCCCATGGCCACACCCCCAATTAACCACTTCCTCCAGCCACACCCCACCTGCCTCCAGTTACCACTCAGTAAATTCCATCAAGGATCAATTCACTGATTAGGTTAAGGCTTTAACCCAATCATTTCTCTTCCAAACCTTCTTACATTGTCTCACATGTGAGCTTTTGGGGAACACCACATCTAAACCATAACAAGTACTTACCATGTTCCAGACTCCCTGCCAAAGACTACCCACAAATCATCTCATTTAATCCTTAAAACAATTCTATGAGGTAAACATTCCATTTGTCAAATCTATTCCAAGATCGCATATACATTTTTTTCCAGTCATCCCTCATAAAGGAAAAGCAATTATCCTTTATGAAAGCAAGAAAAGTTGGCCATACTGAAAGGCTTTTATCTCAGGTATTATCATCTCTAAGACTAGGCATTCTAGGAAATATGAAAGAGAGAAATGTGATCTATTTGGACTGAGGTCAATACCAAAATGGTCTGTTAGCATATATACTAGACAGTCGGTCTAGGCCCTAAATGTTGCACCAGGTTCACAATCAAGTCAGATGAAAAATACAAGAGATAAGGCCCTTCCCTTTCAGCAATGTGATACACTGAGTTATTATTTTAGATATTCACTGTTCCTCTATAGGAGGATTATACATCCCATTTCACTGACAGCAGACTTAGTCATACAACTTGCTTGGATGATGAAATGCGAACAGAAGGTAACACATCGCTTCTCAGAGCATTCAAATTCTGAACATAAATCACCATGTTTCCATTTTACCGTGTATGAGCTTCACAGTGACCCTGATAGAGCTTCTCCATCAGCCCAGGTCCAGGAATGAAGACTGCCCACAAAGTCCCAGCCAGCTGGTGGTGAGCATGTGAATGTGAATGAGAAATGCATGTCTATGGTTTGAATCTCCTTAGTTTGGGGATTGTTACTGCACATTAACTTTGTCCACCTCAACAGATACAAACACAAGATAGTGTTTTTAAAAAATGAGATCCATAATCACAAACTGCCTGGCCTCAGATGAAAATTTCACCACTGTTATTTATGCTACTAAAATTTCAGTTCTAAAATCTGGCCCTTCCTTGCATTAGCCAAAATGAAAATACAACAAATTTAATTTGGTTCCTGGAATATTCTGGATAATACTGAAGAACAAGGAGGGCAATTTATAATTAGTTTACAAAGAGCGAAATAGATTGCAAAACTTGTAAATCTCAGAGGCACTTATAAAAGTTTTTCCAATATGACTATTTTTAAAATTTCAAACTTTGATTTTGATGCCCTAATTCCTTCTAATAAAACGCACACATACATATAGTTCAAATTTGAGTTAATGTCTTCCGTCTCCCTCCCCAAAATTAAAAAATAAAGATTTTTCTATTTCCAATTTTCTGCATACTTTGGATTCATACTCAGACAATAGTGGTATATGATTTTTTGCAATGTCATTTTGGCATAGTTGTTAATTTATTCCTTATCCCTATTTATATCCCTATTTATCATACTTAAAAGTTTTGATAAGGAAAAATATAAAATTTGTTCAGGTAATTACACCCACCCTACATGCTTTCAAAATGATTTGGAGTTGCTTACAAAAATACAGATAACACAACATGAACAAAAACAAATTGTGGAGCAAGTGCTAAGGAAAATAAAGGCGGGGCTATCACATAATTCAGCACATACCAGCGAATCCAACAGGAGATTATAAAGTTACTAAAATGTTCTTAAATTCAGCTTTGAAATTCCTAGTGTCCAAAGAAAACAGAAACACTTATTGGATATACAATGTCCAAGAATTTTAAAGGCAATAACTCAGAGGAGGCACTTCTCATGTCACAGAAACCTGTTAGATATTTCTTCTGTAGGTCAATTTAATCGAAAATGTGAGACATCAACCTTAGCAATGTAACTATCAATATGCCTATAAACACAACAGCAAAAACAGGAAAAAGGGTATTCTACTCTGCATTATTAAAAGTTGCATTTCATCCTATAGTTGTCTTAGATGACAAAATTCTTCCATTTCTTTACACTAAGCTTATGTAGGCATTTAGGCCATGTCAGCTTCTTTATGTGTGATATCCCATGTGGCATTTCTGAATCAGATACAAAAACAAAGATTGAAACATTGTTCATTGTTACAAATCCTCCAGGGTCTGTGTACTATGATTTCTTTATGCCAAGATACTAGAAAATCCTTCTGGTTTATCTGCAAAAGAATTTTGAATACACCAGATCATATTCTTTTATTCAATCCGACAATCTCTACATAACTCGCCATCAACATGTCATCTCCAATTCCATAGTTATTTTTGATTTAGAATTTTCTGAGGCCATTCTTATTTTATAACTCCATCACGAGTTGGTCACCTCAGCTAAGATGACAAGCATGTGAACCCGCACAGGATGCTGCGTTGCTAAATAATAGTGTGACTCGTGATCAATGAGCCATTTGGTGTTGTGCCTTGCTCACCCTAGAGTTTCCTGGGTTTGCTTGTCTTCCTATATAAATGTCAATGTTCTTTACAGTAAAAGTGTGCCTTGTTCAAGAAAAATATGGTCTAGAAAAAATAACTCTGCAAAATAGCAGCTTTATGTATCTGTGAGATCTCCAATGTATGAGCATGGTTTTCAGAAGCTCTAGAATCAATTCTTATGAAAAATCTTTGATTTTCTTTCTAAATAAAGTATTTCTAAAAGCATTTGTGAAATGCTTCACTGTGAAGAACTAACATTATTTATATTTGTATTGTTTTACCCAGAAAAAGTTGGTTAATCTCCTTGCAATTCTTTTTCTTCATGTTTAAAAGAAATTACAGCAGCCCCTGCCTCTTGGGGTGGTTGAGAGCTTTAATTTGGTTAAAATTCAGGCCACACGTAGGGCCATCCTGGTACCAGTGTGATAACTTGAAGTACATACTGTAATTATTGCTTTTGAAAAAAAAAAACAATGCATGGAATTAATAATTTATCAGTTATTCAATAGCATAAAATGATAGAAGTAGGCACCAGGAAAATTAAACATACTTTTAAGAAGAATTCTCATATTCTACCTCATTAGGAAGAAAATAAGCTAAGTTTTTCTTTTCCAGTACACACCGTTTTAATCGACAGACACCATGACATTTCAATAAGTGATCATTCAAGAAAGATTTGTGCTTGCTAATTCCTCTTCAAAAATTAAGTTTTGTATTGACAAATCAAGACAACTACAACTTTGGGTTTTTTTAAGTTGGGTTTTTTTAAGTGCCCTTCATTCAGCGTGTCCCTGGAGCCCTGTTCACCTATCCCCAGCTCAGCCAAAGGATACAATAAAAAGAGCACTGGTCTAACATTCTAAAAATCAAAAACTTGTCCTAAAATGACTTTGTCATTCACTGGCTCTTTAAAGAAAGCATTTTTACTTCTTAAAACTTAGTTTCTTTCAGAGAATGAAGGGAAATAATATTTTATAAATACCTCCAATTCTCAGAAGCTATTCAAGTGCACTCTACATATAAAGAACAAGGTGACATTAATTCTTCTAGTTACACATCTAAATACAGACCTATGTAGAAGGCGAATGTTCCTTTTCTAAATCATAGTACCTACTTTTATTTCTCCAAGAATATAAAATTATTCACATTTAAAGCTAATTAATAATACTTTGATAATTAGAATACCCTTAACAGCAAGGAAACTCTAATCCTTCTCTTCCCACAAAGCAAAAAAAATTGACAGGATTTAGTACTTTTACAATGTCAAATTTCTGTCTTCCTATTAGTTGTTAACAAATATAAGTCAGATAATCATTGCTAATGTTTGTCTCCCACAATATAAGCCCCCAAAGATGGCTCCTGCAGTTCCTTCTACACAAACCTTGCCACCACCTGGTATTTCCACTTGTGCATCTTAGAGTCAAGAAGCCATTGGCTTGTTTGGTCTTCCAGAATCACTGATACCTAAAAGGTAGGAGCCATCATTTTATTCACAAGTAGAACCATTTACTCACATTTTTGGAGATATTGCTGATGTTTCCAAAGGTATGGGATTTGTACAATCCAATTCCCCCAAAAGTGAGACAAGTCATCAAAGGGTTTCTGATCCCATGGCTTCTAGGGACAGGGACTGGATCAGGCAGGGAACCAGGCAGGAATTCCTGAAGTTTTCAGTGGAAACATCCTAGAGCCTCCCACAGAGAAGGGGAGTCTGGGCTACAAAGTAGAGAGACCCCAAAGTGGGCAACCAGAAGAATAGGGGGCTGGGCTAAATCAGAAGGTGTCACAGAAAAGTTGGACCAGAAACTTTACACCAAAAATACAAAGAACCCAATCAATAAGTGGTCTAAGGAACTGTGCAGACACTTCACAGAAGAAGATATACAGGCAATGAATATATGAAAAAGTGTTCAACATCTCTAGTAATTAGAGAAATGCAAATTAAAACCACCTTAAAATTTCATCTTACTCCAATTAGATTGATTACTATGGAGAACACAAGTAATAATAGGTGTTGGTGTGGATGTGAGGAAAAAGGCACACTTGTACATTGCTGGTGGAATTGCAAATTGGTGCAGCCACTCTGGAAAGCAGTATGGAGATTCCTCAGAAAACTTGAAATAGACCCACCTTTTGACCCAGTTATCCCACTCCTTGGTTTATACCCAAAGGACTTAAAATCAGCATACTGCAGTGACACAGCCACATCAATGTTTATAGCAGTTCAATTCACAATAGCTAGATTGTGGAACCAACCTAGGTGCCCCTTAGTAGAATGAATGGATAAAGAAACTGTGGTATATATACACAATGGAATATTATTCAGCCATAAAGAAGAATAAAATTATGGCATTTGTAGGTAAATGGATGGAATTGGAGAACATCATGCCAAGCAAAATAAGCCAATCCCAAAAAAACAAAGGTCGAATGCTTTCCCTGATAAATGGATGATGTTACATAATGGGGGTGGGGGAGTGTGGGGTCAGAGAAGAATAGACAAACTTTGGATTACATAGAGTGAAATGAGAGGGGGCAGGGGAGAGGGTATGATAAATGGTGGAATAAGACAGACACCAATACCCGAGGTACATGTATGATTACATGAATGGTGTGAATCTACACTGTGTACAACCATAGAAATGAAAAGTTGTACCCCATTTGTGTACAGTGAATCAAAATGCAGTCTGTAAAAATAAAAAATAATTCAAAAAATTAAAAAATTTTTTAAAAAAGGAAGTAAAGAAAAGCTAGGCCAGGACCACCATTTTGTAGGGTGATTTCCATGAGATAAAGCTGAGTCTCAGAGTTCTCATCTGAGTCATCACTGAGATGAGAAGATGTGGAAAATCTGGAGTCTCTGAGATAAATCAACCACTGAACAGCAGAAGCAGACCCTCCTCCAGGAGAGCTTCCCTCATGTATCCCACAGAACCCCCACAGATGAAAACGAACATGCCGTTACAAGATCACAAACAACACAAGAAAACAAGCCACTATGTGGGAGAATCTGCAGACAAAAATCCAAAAATTTAAGTTGAAAGAACTACCAATATTGAAACTGCCTGACATCACAGAAAATAGCTACTCATGGAATTTGTAAAAGAAATATACAATTGCAAAGAGAAGCACAAAATAAACAGAAAGCAGAAGAAATTAAAAGGTTGTAATTTATAGAAAACTTTAAATTGTTGAAATAAAAAGTGCAATGCATGTCAATTGATTAGAGAAATAGGTTAGAAGATGTTGCTAAATGATTTTTATACAATGTAGCATAAAGATATAAAATACAGAGATTAAAAGATAGAATAGAATGAGAAAGTCTTACATGCTCATTTTATTCAGGATCCTGAAAGAAAGGGAGAGAGGAGGTTGGAAGTGGAAGAGGTAAAATTAAGGTAAGAGAGGAAAATAAAATGGAAAAAACAAAGCAGACATTAAATTAATAATGGCCATAAAATTCCTAGAAGACTTACAAAATAAGATGACCCAGGATATATAAAAATTCATCCATATTTGACATATCATAATTGCAAAATTTCTAAAAAACAGAGAAAAAGCATAGTTCATCCCCACTCACAAAATGATTAATAATTAGAAACTAGCAAATTCTCAACTAAAAGCCTAAAAAAAATGGAATGACTTCCAAGTAAGGAGAGGAAGTAACTCTCTACCAGATTAACTACTGAAGAATGAAGAGAAAATATTCTCAGATAAAAAGTTTGCACTCTGAGATCTCCAATTTAAAAAAACCTGAAGAACATATTTGAAGAGGAAAATATCTAAAGAATATTGGTCTGAGTTTACAAAATACGCATTGTCTTTAAAAGATTTTGTGTGATTTGTTTTTTAATTTAAAAACAAGGCAGTACTAAAAGATGGCATTATTTAGATAGGTAGGGAAAGCTAAAATGGAAATGTTTTAATGTGTATCATTTTGGCCACTGTAAATAACTATGAGAGATTATAAATTAAAATGTATATAATGAAATTATAAGAATAAGCTTAAAGATAAACACTAAAGAACAGAAGTTAAATGTGTAAATTCTAAACAGATCAAAGCATTGAAACAAAATGGGATTAAAAATTAATAACTCGGGCTAGGGATATAGCTCAGTTGGTAGAGTGCTTGCCTTGCAAGCACAAGGCCCTGGGTTCAATCCCCAGCACTGGAAAAAAAAAATTAATAACTCACCTAAATAGAGAAAGCAAAAAGAAAGTTTCAAACTGGTAGAAATGGTTCCAAATATGTCAGTAATCATGATAAATATAAATGGATTAAAATATACCATTAAGGAATAATGTTAAGTTGAAAGGAAATTTATTATAATAAAACATTTATTTGGTATTTCTCCCCAGTTTGGGGCACATAGCTCCTAAAACCCTTGAAGTTTGCTCAATAATAATGAGATGACTAGTGACTTGGGCCAAAGGGTTGGGGACAAGACAGCTTCAGAACTGGGGCTTGTTTCCAGAAAGACCAAAGCATGCTCAAAGTGTTGGAACTTTCAGCCTCATCCTCTGGCCTCTGGGAAAAGGAGTGGGGCTAGAAGTTGAGTCAGTCACCAATGGCTAATGAATTAATCAATCACCTACCTAATGAAACTTCCATAAAAGACAGGTTAGCAGGGTCTGAGAGAGTGATGTGGAAGTTCTATGACCCTCCCCAACATTCTTCCTGTGTATCTCTCCATTGGGCTATTATCCTTTATAAGGAACTAACACTAGCAAGTAAAATACCCCCTGAGTTCTGTGAATCATTCAAGAAGTTATCAAGCCTGACAAAGGGGTCATGAGACTCAGTCTTCTCAACACTCTGATTTTAACCTAATGAAATCTGAATCAGATTTATTTGCTACAGAATCCATACCAAGATGGTTAGATGACTCTAATATTTATGTTTGGAACACAATTCCACCAAATTAATCATATATGCTCAGATGGGCCAGGTGTTTCCTTTTTGATACAAATTACGAAAGAAAAGAAGGTACATTCTATTCAGCTAATTCAGAATCCAGAAATTTTAGCAACTGCCCAATAATGACAATTTCTATTACTGAGACTAGAAATAGTGACCAGCTGTTGATAGTTATTCCAGAAACCTCCCTGAGGGTAATATACTCTTAGGGGACAAACTGCAACTTTTTCTTGAAGTTGCTTACAAAACTCAAAATTCCTATTCAGAATTAAAATTTGAATTTCTCCAAAAACCTGGCAGAGCAATTCTTTGCAAATGAATAGTATGAAATCCTTATATTTTCATAAAACACAGGATTTTTAATACAAATCACCAGATAACCACATTGACATAGAAAAGTAATATTTTAAAGTGTTAAGAATACTACTAAATAACTTCATTATAACTGAATTATAAAGATGAACATAAAACTTAAAATTACACACTCCTATAATAAGTGTTGAAATGACTCCTAAAAATCCCCACTACGCATTATCTTTGGAAACACTCAGAATTGAATTTAAATCCCCTCTCTGACATTAATGCATTATAGGAACTTAATCTCTTTACTTATAGTGTGCTTTATAAAAATATCTTCTTTAAAGAACTGTAATTAAAGAATAGGATATAATATGGACAAAACTTCATCTACCATTAATACTTGGCACATACTAAAACATCAATAAATAGATTTTTTTTGTTTTATTAGTCCCTAAGAAGTATGCTCATTCTTTCACAAGTTAAAGCTCTTTCCATGTAGATTCTATGCCTACTTCAGTCACCTCAGTGTAATACTTAGAGCAATATTTCATAAAAATGAAGGAACTTTAGATTACATAGAGGGAAATGAGAGGGGGAGGGGAGGGTGTATGAAAAATGGTGGAATGAGACAGACATTACCCTATGTACATCATGCACAACCATAGAAAAGTTGTACCCCATTTGTGTACATTGAATCAAAATGAATTCTGTAAAAATTTAAAAACTTTTAAAAATTTAAAAAAACTTTATAATTTAAAATACTTCGAAAATATCTCAACTGATACATATCCATAGCAATAACCAATTTGTATAGTTTTGGAAAGGAGAAACTGAGGCTTAGAGAAATTGACTTATTTTGTTAAAAGAGTTTTATCATTATTCTGGAAAATATCCTGCCCTCTACTTCATTTATAAGACTCCTGTAACAATGTGCAAGTGTTACATAAATCCATTCCTCAGTCCATCTGGGCCAATGAGTCCTATCTCAAGACTTTTTTGGACTTAAGTCAAGAAAGTCACTCCCTGATGACAAGGCTTTAACATGTTTAGTTCTGGAGCTGCATCTGTGACTTCTATAGAATAAGGAAGATTATACTAGTCAAAAGATAAAATGAAGCAAATCTACAAATAGAAATGAAGGTGAAACAAATGACACTGTCCCCCTTCTACTTATTCCTAAGATGCAGTCTCACTGTATTCCTGTTCATGGGTTCCACGGAGTACAACAGTAACCTTATAAAAAGTTTAATTTTAGTTGAAGCTACTTTTTGATTTCTATAACTTGTAGCCATGAAAACTTAAAATGGATTTTAGTTATACTAAATTTTGTACCCTCTTCACTAGACAGATCACTAATAACCACTGCTGTTCTCTAAATACCTCCTGTTGCCATTTTTCTGTAGTTAAATCTTTGATCCTAAGTAGAAAAGACCTACAAAGCATTGTTTTCAATTTCTGTGCATGCATTCTGTGCTGCATAGTAGATAAGAAGAAAATGGCACCAAAGAGGGTCAGACCCAGAAGCTAAAAAATTGCTTCAATTTATCCAGGACATGTTATATTCCAGCTAATGAATATTCAATTCATCGAGTTTTCCCTGCCCCATATTATCTCAGCCCTTTCTATATGTTTGCTTTCCCCACCAGTTACTACTCCCAACCTGCAGCCCACACCTTGACTGGTTTTGACCTAGCAAAGTATTATTACTCAAGTCTTCACAAAAAGATAGTGCATTCCAGGAAGCCTGCCCTTTAGTCTTCAATTCTAGATTCTGTGTGCCTCCTCCATCTCTGTGAGCACCTGCATTACACCCATCCAAATTTTTATCCCTCTACACTGAAACTGCCCAATGAAAGTCCAACCAATATAATCCCAGCAGGCCAATAAGCATGCTCAAAGACATATCCTGCACAATTCTGCATCTGCATGCTAAGGATAGTGTTTAACACATAGCAAACACTCAAAAAATAGTTATGATGGTGACTGTGAATAAACTTCCTTGGGGAGTCTACACTTCATATAGTGCCCCTTTCTCACAGACTACTGAAGAGGACCTCACCTGATGGGACCATCTGAGATGACTCAGTCATGCCAGGACAGACATTAGATTGAAATCACAAATATTATATGAATATGTCTCAAGTGCTCTTCTTAAATACTATAAAAAGACTACTAAAAACAAACTTAAATGGGCAACAAGAATTGTCTTCAAAGCACATTTAGACAACTTTATATTCATAATGGAGAATGAGGGACTAATATCAGTATTCCACCAAAGGGCAGTAAGAATAGCAAATGCTGTACTCTAGAAACGCAATATGCAACCATTTAAAATTGAAAACTGTATAATAATGCTCATATAACTGACTATTAACTCCGATTTTGGCAATATTATTGTAGACCACCAATCCTTAAAAACCAAAAATGTTTTGCCTTATGTGGGCGGTAATAACTATGTCACCAAATCCCTCTCAGAATATATTAAAAATGACAGTGATCAAATAAAAGAATAACACAGTTAAAGAAACACGTATGCTACTCAGATTCCACAAGCAATTTAAGAGGTATGAAACAAATGATCCCTTCACTGGGTGACATAAGTCTGACATAAACAATAGCTCCAGGAGAGAAACATACCTAAATATACTCTTGTCACAAGGACTTAGGTTGAAAAGGGGCAGAGAGAAAACTTAGTGTTTTAATTTTTACCAACTGTTTCCCATTGTTTCCATCTTAGTGCTGATCTTGGCCCTTATGAACACTCCGCTTTATTTCTTAGAATTTCTAGAAATAGTGCACCTCAAAACTACAAGGGCAGTACGCAGACCAGGCCAGGAGAATGGAGGGGCCTACTAATGTGGTATATGCCTAAAATCATTCCTAGCACACACTATGTGTTTAATAAATACAGCCTTAATAAATGAATGCACAAACTAACCAGTTAGTTTATTGCTTAACTGTATACTTTGATTGTATGTCTTTATTTTGGATATATTTAATTTTTAGTTACAGACACAAAAGCAACTTGGTCAGTATAAGAGTAAAGTCATCCTATTCAAAAGCTTATTAGGTGACTTCTACCATGGCTCAATTTTAAAGCATCACTTTCTCAGATTTTACCTAATAGGTCTGTCCTTAGAGTCACTTTGGGTTTGTTTGCAAAAAAGTATCAGCCAAATTCAGATTTCTTTTCGGGATGGGTTGAGTATTTGAATATGAGTATACCTACAGCTTTTAATGAATTTGTATATTTGTATATTTGTGTATATATGTGTATATTTGTGTATTTGTATATTTGTATATTGTAATTTGTATATTTTAATGATTTGTATATTTCCCTAGAAAAGGTTTTTTAAAAATCTGAAAAGCAGAAACAATCATTAAGATTATGCCAGTGTGTTTAATAACCTAAATAACATGGATAATTTCCTGCAAATATACTAAGGATTAGTCCCTCAATAAGAAATAGATGGAAATGTTTCTAAACCATAAAATAAATTCATTATTAAGTGAAATTATATTCAGGTAATCCTAAGCATCTGAGATATGCTCCTGACTGGATTAAAACAGTTAAAGAGTTCATTGAAAAATTTACAAACCCTCTAACAGAGAAGAAAAAATACTTGAGGATAGTAAAAACTTAATACTAGTATGACAGGAAAAAAGGCAACATTAAACTCATTTATGAATAAAATTGGAAAAAAAATATATGTTGAATTTGTTCCATGAAACCAAAAAAATACTTTCTATCACTACTATGTGAATCTTAAAAAAAAAAAAAAAAAAAAAAATTGTCCCATGGATGTTGAAAGGTATCTACCTTTACCTGAGGAACCTGGAGCTGGGAACAGGAGGAAGGAGGGACTGTGAAAAAAAGGTTGATGGGCGGGTTCCAGCTGCCTTTAGATGGGAGCAAGATGCTTCACGAGCTATTGCACAGCAGTGTGATGCAGACAACGAATATGGACTGCATGTTCCAGAAAGCTAAAAGAAAGGACTCTGAATATTTTCATCATAAAGTGTTTGAGGTAGACAGGTTTCCCTGATTTAAATACATGCATGCATGGTACAATGCTTAAACATCACATAGTTCCCCATAATATACTGTTTTTGAGTTTTAAAAATTAAAACAAAAATGTCTCACTTCTCTACACTAGCAGCAAACAGAAAAAGAAACTCTAAAAGTAGCATTTTAAACAAAGTAGAAATAAGCTTTAAAAAGATTTATGGGAAAAACTATAAAACCTTAATATAAGACATTTGAAAATATCAGGATTCATAAAGAGATGATGAAATGCAGAGTTTCCAAACACTATGACTACTCATTGGAACCACATGAGTTGTTTCCCTTTTGTTTTCAATCACTGGCAGCTAACCTCATCTCTCAGGCTGTGATTTAACTGGTCTGGAGTGTAGACTGGGCTTTGGGAGTATGCAAAACTCCCTGTGTGACCTAATGTGCAGGTAAGTTTAAGAATCAACGTTTTATTGGATGCTGTACTGCCCACCAAGATCCCCAGTGTAGGAGAGAAATACCCATTCCCCAGCCACTGGGAGCACTACAGCAACTAAGAGTTCTCAGGTGACTCTCTACAGGATTTATCCTCAAGGACTTCAGCCGAAGACAGTAAAATTGAAGGTCATTACATTTGAAGATCACTGTGTAACTCTCCATGGGCACTCTTCACGACTCTTTGCTCCAAAGATAATCACTGCTCTGGATTCATGGTTTCTCAATCCCATGCATTTATCTTTTACTATATATGGATTTACCCTTAACTGGTACACAATACCAAATGATATACTACTGTATGTAGTCATTTTATTTGCTCAAAATCTGTAAGCCATTCATGCTAATATAATTCTAATTCATTTATTTTTAACTGTTTCATACATTGCCCTTGTATGTATATTCTATAGTTTACCCATATTCCTCCTGATTTATTGTATTGTGTTTGATATCTTACATGTAGGAGGATCCCCCTTTTTCTTAAGAATGTTGTTAGAGGATTCAGTGTGCCTGAAACAAATTTATAATTTCTTTAAATATACAATGCAAGACAGAAGCTCTGGGTGGGATGGAAAGTTAATAAAGATGGCATTATAAAAAGAAGAAAAAGACCTAAAAGAGTAATATAAGGTTGTAAAAAAGAACTAAGATAAAAGCTAACTGGGATCCAGGTCTTCTTCGGCCCAGTTAAGGAATTTTTTCCCCCCAGTGGTATTTCTGGCAAAACTTCTCTTTATTTTCTTTCTCTTTATCACAACTACATTTTCCAAAATATTTCCAAAACCCCTCATCTCTTATCCTTAGGAAGTGCTGTAATTACATGAGATGAGTTGGGTCCTGCCATTGGCAACTTTCTTTTTTCCTCCTCCTTTGTTATGTCTTCTGTTCACACAGAGGATTGTGATCCTAAAACATTAATAGAAAGAAATCAAGCCACTTTTGCATCATGGCCCAATTGTATAAAAGTTGAGAGCTCAGGTTTTATCAGACAGTCTGTAGGGAGTTACTTAGCCTAAGTTTCAAATTGGTCATCTTGAAAAACGAAAATATAATTTAAAATAAAAATTCTCCTTCATATATTCAGGACAACTATGATTCATACCTAATCCAAAGTACTCAGTTGATTTTGTTTTCAACTAGTCTATGTTCCACATAAAATCTGATATCAACCATAACCAAAGACTGTTGCCAACATGTGATGGCCCTAATAGACAAATACATTTGGTGGAAAGCTCTTCTTGGAATTAGTACATTTCTGACTTCTAATTGGATGAATTCCCTTTGTTTCCCAATTAATGAGATAATAAGTGATAAAAATTCCCAAAAGTGAACTTAAGGAAACCATTGATAAATTAGATTCATATGCACTTTTATATTACCTAATGCATGATGGTTTTGATCATGCTAATTCAATAGATTCTACAAGTTATATCCTCCTAAACTTATTGTAACACTCTTGAAAAAAGTGATAAAAGTCAATTATACATTTTATGTCAGGAATTTTAAGTTCAAAGTATTTTCATAGGTGGCTTCATAGAAACTGAGGTTCCCCTGGAAGTGCATGCAAAACGTGATCAGGTTCTTGCAGGTACAGGGCATTGATCCAACTTGTCCAGTGCACCTTATGACATAGCACATTTCTTTCTTGTCAATCAGTCTCATTAGAGATACCCTGAAAGAAAGAAACTACTTCTACATTAGAGCCAGTATGAACTATCATCCTAGTTTGCTGGAATGGTCCTACTTTCTTTTCTACTTTGTACCCCTGTATAATTATTAATAGCACCCCTTTGACTCTTAAAAATATTCTGTTTTGAACAATAAATTTTATTATTACCATAAAAACAAAGACAAAGCAGTCTTTTGATAAGGCAATTTCATCCTGCAGAAAAAAAGAAACCAAACTTCAAACATAGCCATTCTTTTTAGCAGTCAAAAAAGATGAGTAACAAACAAACTTAATACTCAGAAAGTCCTTACCTCAAACAAGGACTGCCAGCCCTTTATGAAATGCTCACTGAGGAGGCAGAACAGGACCAGGTGGTTGGAAAGAAGTCATCCTCCAATCTACATATCTTAGGTGGAAGGACTGACTGTATGGCACCAACACTTGTCCCACTGTTGCCCTTTTACTGATCAAACCACCTGACCTCTGAGCTGATCCAACTACATTTAGAAGTCATTGTAGATTCACAGAATTCTTAGTCCATATCCCAAAACTGACTTCATGATTCCAAAAAAACACCTTGAAAATTTATGACCAGCAGTCTGTCCTATGTGCCATTTTAAATGGAAAATGTTTATTATATTCTCAATGCTTATTTTTAATGCAGTAAGAATATACAAATGTAAGAATGGATGGGAAAAAATGCTTTTATAATTGCAAATGTTATAAGTTAGGATCAAATGATAGTTGAACACAGCATTGTTTTGAATATCACATTAAATACGAGGCCACAGAAATGAACTAAATCTTATGTTAGTGATGTGGAACTATTAAGAGGAGACCACCCCAAGTTTCAAATTTACTTTCTACAAAGGCAATTTGTAAATAAAGTGGTAATATAAGAAAAAATAAAGACAAAAATTTATATCTAAATTTGGAATTATGGGTAAAACAATATGCTATGTGGAAAGTATCTTTATCATGTGAAAATCTCGATAGAGAAATTCCTTTCTTTCAGAAAATTGCTAGAGCTTTAAGTAAATTGAATTAATGTGAATATCTGATGCCAGTGAGGGTTAGGTAAATATCACTGGAATCCACCTGGCTTAAGGAATAAAAATCCTCTTGTTGAAAGTATTTTATTGAGGCAAGAAAATGATTCAAGTATACAATCTTCAAGGGGGAAGAAAAAAACCTAAAACCTAAGAAATAAGTACCACATCAACGACAACAACAACAACAAATCAAATGGGACTGGCATTCTGATAGAAGTGTTGATGGTCTCACTAAATGTTCTTACACTACTGAGATTTCTCCTGCAGCGTGAAATGAATAGAAGCTCAGCCTTAACTGACCCACGGGGACATATGCCCTGTTCAAAAATCCAGTTTCACCAAGTGAGGCAAAACCCAATTTTATGTCAACCTTGAAGGGATGAGTGTTTTTTATTTGGCTTAAGATTGTGATATGCGGAACGTGAGCTGGGAACACAGTTTAACCCAGTTCCCACCCAAAGCCTAAATCCAAATGAATCCTTCTTGGGTTTTATCTGCCTGGCACAATAGAGGCTCTGTCAAGTTAAAAGAAAGTTGTGACATGATGGTCTGAGTGAACTCCTCTACACAGCTAGTGCCAGGAAACTGGAATTTTTATGGGATTAAACCATAGCCTTCCTGAACTTTCAGTTCTCACTTATACCCCACCATTACTTCCATAGGAAGCTATTTGAAAAGGCATGCTGTTCTATCAACAAAAGGGTAAGCAAGTAAGGCCAGTTACAAAGGAACTAGTTCCTGAACCTTCTATGTATTCCCATCCCATTAGGCAATCCCACTTCATATCCTATTAATAAGGGCCAACATCCTGGTGAGTATGGTGGGTTTGGGGAGAGAGATCTTTCACAGGTATCCTTTCCACTACTGAGCTGACCCTAGATCATCATTTTGAGCCCCTGGAAAGTCAAAGCAAAGAGTGCTTCTGGTACAACCTCATGACCATGCCAAGTCTCTGGACACTCAAGAGAGGATGCAATTTTTACTTATTCCCAACTAGAGTTTTTGTACATAAGGCTTTGGATCTTATTCATGGTACCTTGTGGAAACCAGAAATGTCCAATTTCCTGCTGTCTCTAAATATCTGCTCTTTTAAGTCTGGTGAACTTAGGGTATGTTGGAGACCCAAAGACTGCATTAAGAATGTATTTTGCCCCAGTTTTGGGTGGTTATCAGGTGGCATCTGGAAATTTCAAGCTGTCTAGAAAATGTATTAAATTATACAGTGTTTTACAGTATTTTAAAACTTTTGTTTAGAAAAAAGGAACAATAGCACTAGTGAACATTTATTAATATAAGTAGGAACTTGTTTGTATTACATAGCTGGTAACTCAAATGGCTGTATGTAAATAGGTACCCAGTGTAATAAGGCTTACATAGCTACATCTTTGCTTCCCACTGAAATTTTCCTACTTCAGTTTGCCATGCTCTCATGTAAATTGGAAAGAATTTTTTATGGTAGTTAAATTAACCATCACAACATGGTAGAAGGGAAAAAATCTGTTGACTTGACTGGGACAACGTGGCCAAATAGTTGGTTCAATGTCTCTCTGGTTCATCTTTGAGCATGTTTTTGGACAACATTAACATTTATGAAGAAAGCAGCTCATCTTCCCTAATGAGCAGGCTGTCATTCAATCAGGTGAAGCTCTAAACAGAAAAGACTGACCCTCTTCAAAGTAAGAGCAAACGTTTCTCCTGCCTGACTGCTTTCAAGCTGGGAATTAGACTTTTCCTGTATTTGAACTTGAACTTTTACACATAGGCTTCTCTTTGGACTTGACCTGGAACTTGCATCTTTTGCTCTCTTGGTTCTCAGCCTCCAAACTACTATACTATTGGCTTTCTTGCATCTCCAAGTTGCTGTCTGCAGACCTTAGGACTTATCACCCTCTATAATAACACAAGCTAATCCCTTTTAATGAAAATAGGTTGCTTATTCTACTTCTCTGAAAGGAACTAAAAATACACAAGCAAAAACACCAACATAACTACAAAATTCACCAAATAATTATAAAACAGACTTTGGAGTCAAATTCTAATCAAATGACTAAATATATGCTTAAACATCTAGGAGCAAAGGTACCTGGAGGACAGAGGGAGAAAAATATAGTGTCTAGTAAGAAGACTTATAGTCTAGCTAAGAAAAGAGAAATGCTTGTCCAATAAGAAAATTTTGCAAATGAAATCCCATGAAAATTACATGGAAAAATATAACCAAGCACTAGATGGTGAAGAACAGAAAGAATATTTCAATGTAAGAAACAGCCCCAGGCTAGCCAAAATCATCACTGGCATACAAAATCCAGTTATTTCACATTTTCATTTAACATTTCAGTGTTTATTCAAATTATGACATGCCCTCTGGAAATTTGGGGACTTGCGTTAGCTGCACTATATCACCTTAAGAAAATGAAAGGTCAAGTCACAAATTGGGAGAAAATAACCTCAACGCATACATGTTGAAGGACTTACACCCAGATCACATTAAAACTTCCCACAGCTCAGTAATAGTAAGACTAATAAATGAAGTTTAAAAATGGGAAAAGTAGCCTGGCATAACGGCACATGCCTATGATCCTAGTGACTTGGGAGGTTGAAATAAATAGGAAAACAGAAGGATTGAAATTTTGAGACCATCCCAGGCAACTTAGTAAGAACCTGCCTAAAAATACAGGGAAAAAAAATGCAGAGGATGAAGCTTAGTGGTAAAAATCACTACTGCTTTGAATCCCCATAACACAAAAACATAAAAACCACACAAATACTTAAACACTCACAAAGATTACAAACAGCATTATCAGTAATCAAGAAAATATAAATTAAAATCACAATAACACTACATACTAATAGAATGGCTAAAATTTTAAAAGAATGACAGTACCTCAGGCTGGCAAGGTACAGAGTTATTGGAACAGGCATGTTGTTGGTAGGAATGTAAAATAATGCCAACACTTTGGAAACAGTTGATGGTTTTTGTAAAGTGAAATATACACTTATGTATGATCCAACAAGGTGTCTCCCTATAGATGTCTATAAAAGAAAAAATATGTCCACATAAAGTCTTGTTCTAAACCTCCACTGCAGCTTTATATACACTAATGAAAAGTGGGAAACAACCCAAATATCGAGTCAGTGAAAATTCAAATTACAGTATATTACACAACCAAAAAGATGAACCAATGACAATTTTATGCTGAGCAAAAGAAGGCAGACACAAATGAATACATATTGCATAATTTTACTTTTATGAAACTCTAGAAGACAAATCTAAATTATGAGAATAGAGTGCAGATCAGTAGTTATCTCGGACTAGTAGTATAGGGCGAGCATTAACTGAAATAGGGCAGAAAGCAAGCTATGGAGGTGATAGAAATGTTCTATGATTGGGTTGTGGTAACAGTAACAAGGTATATACATAACCTCACAGTTATGATGGTACAATTAGTTGTATGTAAACTATGCTTGGATAAAGTTGAATTTTCAAATCCAAAGTGAAGCTGAATGTTCTTGCTTCAAATACCCACATAAAAGGGTCCCTCACCTACTTTGAGTCTTTGTTCAAATGTCATCTTCTCAATGAAGACCCCTCTAGTTACATATTTAAGGTTGCAACCCTTTCCAGTCTTGCTCACTTATCCTTCTCTATTTCCTATAGAGCACAGTATCAGATAGCATACTATAACTTACTTACTTTGTGTATTTATCATTTATTATCATTTTTCTCAAACTGGACTGGAATCTCCATGAAACCACATGTAATTTATCTTTGCTTTTATTTTGCTTGCTACTGCATCCCAAATTATCATGTGTCTTAGAGCACATGGGCAACAAATCTTTATAGAATTAATGAAAGAAATTTCAAAGAGCGAATCAAAGGTGATCTAATTTTAACAAGTCACTAGATAGAAAGTATAGGGACAACTTTGAATAAAAAAATCATTTTTCTATATTGTCACATCCACGCAGTCTTTCTCAAATATATCCTCAGGATTGCTGGTTGATTCTCAGCAACAACTGACACATACGTAATCTCGGCATTACCACAGACAGAGGAGAAGGTCTGAGAATAGGATTGAAAAATGACAAAGGATATTGTGCCACATTCAATAATACAACAAAGGAACTGAGAACACATCCTGGTCAAATGTCACTACAATCACATTTTTTCTTAGGAGTGTTAGTGAAGTTAATTTATTCTTAGGACCATTCAAAAGGGTTTATTAACTTAAATATCAAAACACATTTACTATAATGCAGTCATTTAACCTTCTGGATTAGGTTTCCTCCTCTGTAAATGGAGCTTTCAGACTACATAGCATAATTGAGGGGGTTTGTTTGTTTGCTTATACTGGGGATTAAACCCAGGGGCACCTTACCACTGAGCCACATTCTCAGACTATTTTATTTATTTGGTACTGGGGATTAAACCCATCCATGTTTAACCACTGAGCCACATCCACAGCCCTTTTTATTTTTGAATTTTGAGACAGGGTCTGGTTAAGCTGCTGAGGCTGGCCTCGAACTTGCAATTCCCCTGCCTCAGCCTCCCAAGTTGCTGGTATTACAAGCATGTACCAGCAAACCAGGCTCCTGAAGGAATTTAGGGGGTTGGGCAGGAGGTTGTTTTTGTTATGCTGGGGGTTGAATCCAGAACCCACACAGAGTAGGCAAGTGCTTGACCACTGAATCAATAAGCTTTGAAGATTTTCTTTTGAATTCCAAAGAGTATTTTGCAAACAAAGTTGGGTTTAGTTAATTAATTTTGGGACATCCAAGTCATGAAAGTATCAGGACACTGGAGAGAACATTTGCAGATTTTGGTTGATCCTCCACTTCCCCATACTTCATCTTTCTCCTCTTTAATTCTACAAGTTATCAGAGTGAAGTTTTAATAACCCCATCCACTCCTTTAAAACTCATATAACCAGAATCATCTGATATTGCTTGCCCCTGAGTCCCAACTAACAAAGAAATTGGTTCTTGAATTGGGATGTCATTAGTACCAAATGCTAAAATGTGAAAATAAATGGAAGTGGAAGGAGAAACACTGAGTCTTTCTGGCATTGAGAGCTGAGAAAATTTCAGTTCTTGCTAGTCTAAATAGAAAAGTTGTTTGATTAAGGCACCACCTACTATATTTTGAAATAGATCCTATGTGTAAGGACAGGAGTTCCAGCTGCTAGATATGAAATGTGAGGTTACTAAAGTTTGTCAGCTACTTACTTCAGATTTTGATAAAACGCTACAAAAGAGAAATGCTCATGACTTTAGTATTCTAGCTGTAGGGGTAAGTTAGGGAGCTGCAAAACTGTTAGGAGAGGTCTAGTCATTCAAGGTTACCAGTGGCAGACATTGTAGCTAAATTTTTTTCCTTTGGGCTTTGGCTAGGAATAGATAAAATTGAGGAGAGGAATTGAGAAAACTGTGGATGAAATGATCATAGAATTTTATACAATATAAAGCCAATAAAAATGAAAATAAAGTATTCTCTCAAGGAATGAAAAAAATACATTTAATCTAATCAAAATAGGAAACACATTTGGGTGAACCTATGCAGGTAGATCAAAGGAACACAATGAAGAGCCTAAAAATAAATCTATGCATTTACAGTAAGTTGATTTTCAACAAAGGTGTCAAAAACACACAATGGGAGAAAGGACAGCCTCTTCACTAAATGATGTTGGGAAAACTGGATGTGCACAACAGAAGAATAAAATCAGGCCCTTATCTCATGCCGCATACAAAAATAAACTCAAGGATTATTTCAAGATGACAGAATGGAGGAGGTTGCTTTCTTGGCTGCCCTGTGGCATGAAACCAAAAGAGCAGATAGGCAGCTTTTCAACAAGGTGGGTGGAAAGAAAGGGTGGGGGCAGGAAGACTTTACTGGGAATACTGGACATTCAAGGCAGATCAGGGACCCAGGACATTGTATATAACAAAAGAAGAAATCCCCAGCATCATTGCTGCCAACACCAGTGCCAGCTGGAGTGGTCTCTCCACAAGCAAAGTGGATAGATAAGGGAATTAAAGGAACCCACGTTTTTAGGAGGCATGTGGCATGTCTGGTACAAAGAGATCAGAGACCAAAGACACTGGCAGACTAATGTGAAAGGTGTGCTGCACAATATCTTTGTGCAGGAAAGAACCTGCATCTCTCCCAGCAGCCTGTAGAGGACAGAGGAACCATTATGCAGGCACACTGTAGGGGTTGGAAGCCCTGAGAGTCCATTCCTGGCAAATCCAGGAGGGCCCAAAATACAGACCTGGCTAACCTGCAATGCATGACATACAGAATGCCTAAGTGACCAGTAGAAAAATCAGACTTGCTGAGGGGTTTACACAAGAGAATACAGGTCATGAAAACTCACCTGGTTCCACCCCCCGCCCTTGATTCTGGTGGCTCGTAGGCCCAGCTGGAAGGGACATAGCTGGGCAGGAATTCAAAAGGGTGAGCATAAGAGTGATGGAGTTTAAAGACCAAACCTGAGAGATCAGGAAATGTGAGGTCCATGGGTGATGGATGGGACAAAGAAATAGCTCCTTCACCATAGGAGTGGAACCCAGGGGAGATTCCTGGTGTGCACTATGCCAACATGTTCCAGCAAATTCCAGGTCCTGGAGGTGTGCCAATTTAAAATTTTCAGATCAATCACCGTGCAACGAAGAACCTGGAGCCTACATAAGCCTACACCCTGTATCCAGGAGCTCCACCTATAGAATTTTCTCCCACATGACCCCACTCTGAGGGTGAAGCAGACATCACACTCTAGCCCACTCCACCTAACAGTGCTGAGAAGGGAAGCCAAGAGTTTTTTGAATTCCATTGAAAATAATTCTTTAACTTTTCATCAAGATTTTTTCAAATTTGTTTAATTGTCAACTGAATGGTTCATGGATACTTACACATTTTTGTCACTTTTTTCTCAATTCTAGAATTTTTAGGAGAGAATTATTTTTCATGACTTGGTATTTTCAGGACTAGGATGTTTGATTCATATATTTAGGTTTTGTTTTGTATTCTTTTATTTTTAATTTTTATTTATTCATTTTTAAATTTTTATTTTATATATTTTTTCTGTAACCTGTTTCCCTTGATTCTCTTTCTCTCTTTTCTTCTGCTAACAGCCAAATTCTATTGTTCTTACTTTCATTCTTCCATTAATTCTTAAGTTATATTTTCTCTCCTCTTCCCTAATCATCACATTTTACTGTGGGCAATAACTGATCACATAATTTTGGTTTATTGTGACAATTAATATTATAAATGTCATAACAGTTACTATTTAGTTTAATGCTATATATTGCTTGCATTTATTGTTGTTATTATTTGTCTCCCCATGAACTGTGAGTTACTAGAAACCTTTAGAAACACTAAGTCTACAGGGTAGAAATTCTACTCCCTCAGATCCATACCATTAGATGGGGAGACACACAAACATGGAAAGGGAACAAATCACCTCAAATCAACCAAGATAACAGAATCCATTGACACCACAGTGGAAGAAATGTTACATAAGGAGTTTAGAAAGTTCATAATTAAACTGATCTGCAAGGCAAAAGACAATGTGAGGAAATGCAGGAAGTGCAGAGAGAAAATACAAGAAGTGAAAGATCACTTCAATAAAGAGATAGAGATTCTGAAAAAAAAATCAAGCAAAATTCCTTCCAATAAAGGAATCAATAAACCAAATTAAAAATTAATTGGAAAGAATCAACAGTAGACTTGGAAGGCAGAGTTTCAGAAAACAAAGACAAAAAAATCTTGAAAATAAAGTTGACCATGGAGAAAAGATGTTAAGTGACCATAAATGGAACTTCTAAGAAATATATGATAATACCAAAAGACCAAGTACAAGATTTATCAGGATAGATGAAGGCTTGTGCAAACCAAAGGAATGCACAATAGACACACACCAAGACACATTACTATGAAAATGCCTAACATAGAAAATGATAGAATTTTAAAGGCTGCCGGAGGAAAGTGACAATTATATTTAGAGGGAAACCCATCTGAATCTCACCAATTTCTCAACCCAGGCCTTAAAAGCAAGGAAGTCTTATAATAACATATACCAAGCTATGAAGAAAACAAAAGTGCCAACCAAAAAGTTAACACTGAACAAAATTAAGCTTCAGAACTGATGGTGAAATATAAACTTCCCATGATAAATGAAAATTAAAAGAATTTACAACTAGAAAGCCTGCACTACAAAACACTCAATATAATGTTTCATGAAAAAGAAATGAAAAATAAAAGTGACAATGAGCAAAGGGGTGAACTACACTAGAAAAATAGTCAACAGAGAAACTAATTCAAATTAAAAATGAGGAATAAATCAAAATGACATGGAATAAAAATCATTTCTAAATAATAACAGTGAATGTAAATGGCCTAAATTCATACGTCAAAAGACACAGAATGACAAATTTGATTAAAAACAATACCCCAAAATATGCTTATCTCCAAGAGACTCAACTCATAGGTAAAAATATCCAAAGACTAAAGGTAAAAGAATGGGGTGGGGGAAATGTCATGCACATAGATCTCATAAACAAGCAAGGGTTTCTAGCCTCATATCTGATAAAGTGGTCTTAAAACCAAAGTTACTCAGAAAAGATAAAGAAGGTCATTTCACACTGCGTACATGAATTATACATCAACAAGATATAAAAATTATAAATATTTATGCCCAACACAATGGACCATCTACATACAAACAAACATTCAACTTCAAGAATCAAATACACCAAAACACAATAATACTAGGTGATTTTAATATGTCTTTTTTTTTTTCTGCAGTGCTGGGAATTGAACCCAGGGCCTTGTACTTGTGAGGCAGGCACTCTATCAACTGAGCTATGTCCCCAGCCCTTAATAAGTCTTTTATCACTCAGTAGATTCTCCAAATAAAAACAAAATGAAAGAAGCCATATAACTAAAAAACACAGTAGTTTAGACTTAACAGACATGTATAGAATATCTCATCCATCAATGACTGAATATACTTTCTTCTCAGCTGCACATGGATCATTTTCCATAATCAAACATATCTTAAGCCACAAGGCAACTATTAGCAAACACAAAAAAAGATAATATGTTGCATTCTATCAGATCATAATGGAATGAAATTAGAATTTTTTTTTAAAAAAATAGAAGCTACTCTAACATCTGGAGGCTAAATAATACACTACTGAATGACCAATGGATAAAAGAAGAAATTGGAGGTGAAATAATACTTAGAGGTAAATGAGAATAGCAACAGAATATATGAAAATCTCTTGTAACTATGAAGGCAGTTATAATAGGAAATTCACTGCATGGAGTACATGCATTAAAAGAATAGAAAGTCACCAAATAAATAACTTAATATTACATCTAAAACCCCTAAAAAAAGGACAATACCCAAAGCAATAGACAACAGGAAAAAATTAAAATCAGCCAAAAAAATCAATGAAATTGAAGCAAAAAAATATTTGAAACAGAAAAAGAAACAAGAAGCCATTTCTTTGAAAAAATAAACAAATCCTTACCCAAGCTAACCAGGAGAAAGGGGAAAAAAACTCAAATTACTAAAATCTGTGATGAAAAAGGAAATATTACCACAGACACTACAGACAATAATCAGAAATTGTTTTGAAAATTTATACTAAAATAGAAAATCTTGAAAACATCCAAAAATTTCTAGAGACATATGATCTACTCAAATTGGATCAGGAGGACACAGAAAATTTGATCAATTTCCACCAATGAAATTGACGCTATCACAAGCATACCAACAATGAAAAGCCCAAGATCAGACACACTCTCAAATGAATTCTACCAGATGTTCAAAGAAAAAGTGACACCAATCCTCCTCAAATTATTCCATGAAATAGAAAAGGAAAGAACCCTCCAAAACTTATGCTATGAAACTAGTATCATCCTGGTACCAAAACCAGACAAAGACATCATGGAAACTTCAGACCAATATTCTTAAGAAAATTCTGGTAAATTGCATAAAAAATGTTTTAAAAAATAGTGCACCATGATCAAGTGGGGTTCATCCCAGAGAAGCAAGGTTGGTTCAACATGCAGAAATCAATAAACATATTCACCACATCTATTGGTTTAAAGAATCATATGATCATCTCAATAGACACAGAAAAAGCATTTGACAAAGAAAAAGCATTTGACAAAATACAGACAGCATCCACTCATGTTCAAAACACTAGAAAAACTAGGGATAGTAGGAACACACCTCAACGTTGTAAAAGTGATATATGCTAAACCCAAGGCCAACCACATTCTAAATGGAGAAAAATTGAAAGCATTTCTTCTAAAAACTGGAAGAAGACAAGGATGCCCTCTTTCACCACTTTTATTAAACAATCTTTGAAACTCTCACCAGAGCAACTGGCAAAAGAAAGAAATTAAAGGGATATGAAAAGAAAAGCCAAAACTATCCCTATTTGCCAACAATATGACTCTATGTTCCAAAGACCCAAAATTCCCACCAGAAATCTCCTAGAATGCAATTAAATTCAGCAGAGGAGAAGAATATAAAATTATCAATTGCATTCCTAATAGGACAATGATGAATCAGTTGAAAGAGAAATCAGGAAAACTATCCCATTCAGAATGGCCTCAGAAAATAAAATACTTGGGAATCAATATAACAAAAGAGGTGAAAGACCTCTATAATGAAAATTACAGAATGCTGAAGAAAAATTGAAAAAGACCTTGGAAGATGGAATGATCTACCATGATCTTAAATAGGCAGAATTAGTATTGTCAAAATGACCATAGTACCAAAAGCAATATACAGATTTAATGTGGTTCCTATTAAAATCCCAATGAAGTTCTTCAAAGAAATAGAAAAGGTAGTCATGAATTCATTTGGAAAAATAAGAGGCCCAAAAGAGCCTAAGAAATTCTCAATGAGAAAAGTAAAGCAAGAGGCATCACAATACAAGACATTATACTACAGAGCTATAGTAACAAAAACAGCATTACATTGGCACAAAAACAGACATGAAGATCAAAGGACCAAAACTGAAGACACAGAGATAAATCAATATAAATATAGTTATTTCATACTATACAATGGAGCCATACACATACATTGGAGAAAAGATGGCCTCTCCAACAAATGGTGCGGGAACAACTGGAAATCCATAGGTAACAGAAAGAAATTTAACCCCTATCTCCCTGCACAAAAATCAATTCTAAATGGATCAAAGTCTTAGGCATTAAAACAGAGACCCTGCACTTAGAAGAAAAAAATAAAAGTAGGCCCCAATCTCCATCATGTTGGCTTAGAATCAAATTCCTCAAAAAGACTACTAAAGCATAAGAATTAAAAATCAAGGTTCAAATGTGATTATATCAAACTAAAAAACTTCTTCACAGCAAAGGATACAATCAAGAACATGAAGAAAGAGCCTACAGAATGGGAGAAAAATCTTTGCAACCTATACCTCAGAGCATTAATCTCTAGGACTCAAAAAGCTGAATACCAAGAAAACAAATAACCCAATCAATAAATAGATTAAGGAACTAAACAGACACTTCAAAGAAATACATTCAACAGATATATGAAAAAAAATATCCAGCATCTCTGGCAATTAGAGAAATGCAGATTAAAACTACACTGAGATTCCATCTCACTCCAGTTAGAATGGCAATTATCAAGAATACAAACAAAAAATGTTGGTGAGGGATGTGGGGGAAAAGGCACACTCAGACATTGCTGGTGGGACAGAAAATTGGTGCAACCACTATGGAAAACAACATGAGTATTCCTCAAAAAACTTGAAGTGGAACCACATTTGACCCAGTTATCCCACTCCTAAGTTTATACCTAATGGACTTAATATAGCATACAAAAGTGTATGATAAAAAGCATACAAAACTAATACAGCCATATCAATGTTTATAGCAGTTAAATTCACACTACCTAAACTATGGAACCAACCTAGGTGCTCTTCAACAGATGAATGGATAAAGAAATGTGGTATATAAGCTCAATGGAACATTACTTAGCCTTAAAAAATAATGAAATTATGGCATTTGCCAGTAAATGGATAGAGCTGGA
This sequence comes from Glaucomys volans, assembly GCA_020662805.1. NCBI lineage: Eukaryota > Metazoa > Chordata > Mammalia > Rodentia > Sciuridae > Glaucomys > Glaucomys volans. The sequence continues at coordinate 482,303 of JAJEJO010005799.1, forward strand.
AAATATTATGCAAAGCAAAACAAGCCAGCCCCACAGAACCAAAGTTTGAATGTTTTCCCTAGTATGCAGATGCTAATTCACAATAAGCAGGGTTGGGGAAGGAAGGGGAGAGTAAAGGTACTTTGGATTAGGCAGAGTGGAGTGAAGGGAGGGGAAGGGGTAAGGAGGTAGGAATGATAGAATGAATTGGATATAATTACCTGATGTGCATATATGATTACATGACCTGTGTAACTCTACATTATGTACAACCAGAAGTACTAGAAATTATACTCCATTTATGTATGATGTGTCAAGGTGCATTCTACTGTCATACATAACTAATTAGAATAAAAAAACAGAAGTAGTATGGCTACCTTTAGGAATATTTTTCTTGTTAGATGTGTCTGAATTTTTATAGTGTTGAGAAAATCAATATATTAGTATTTTGGAATCTTTAGAATAGAATGAAAGTATTTATACAAAGTAAAATAATCTATTAAATTCAGCACATGAATGTGATATACCACATTGATTATTGTAGCACAACTCACAATAGCCAAGATATGAACCAGACCAGGTGCCCATCATTAGATGAATGGATTAAGAAAATGTGGAATATATGCATTGCTGGTAAATGGATGAAACTGTAGAACATCATGCCAAGTGAAGTAAGCTAGATTCAGAAAATCAAGGATCAATGTTTTCTCTCAGGTGGAAGATAGAACAAACTCAGAGGGGAGTCAGAGAGCAGAAGGAAGGAAGGTCAGTGGAGTTGAAGGAGGAGATTGATGATGGGGTAGGAAGGATGGAAAAGTGGAGAAAATACAGAAAGAATCTGACCAAATTACACTATGTACATGTATAAGTATACCACAGTGAATCTCATCTTTATCTACAAAGCATCAATTAAAAATAAGTAAGTTGAATGTAGACAAGTGGAGAGGGAGGTAAGGACAGTGAAACAGACTGAAATGGAGTGAATTAAATTTCATGCATATATAATGAGCTCAACTATTATGTACAATTATTTTGAACTAATAAAAGCCAAAAAAGTAGGTGATTACATCACATGGATTTCTAAATAGAATAAAATTTGTAATTGGTATGTGGGACTCAAGAAAAACTGGGTTCTAATTTTTGCTTTTCATAATTTCATCATTACAACTTTAAAGAGTTCCTATGTACACAAAGATTTCTCTCATGTATTAAAACATTCCATTGATATAGAAGATGTAATTTACCCCAAGTTTCATATGAATTAATTTCTATGGATTCCTATAGTTCTTACTGTACTTTCTAAGTTTTTGTGATGGTTCTCTAAAATTATACTAATGAAAACCAGTGCAGTTAGCTTATACAAAGTTTCTCTTGTAAATCCTGTATTCACTTTATATATCCTCCCATAAGAATTCAGGTAAAGTTCAGTATTATATAACTTAGAAAAGGTTAGCGTACTATAATGCAAAAATGCAGATCTCCACATGGGTTAAATGTGCCATTTTTTATGATTCTCTTGGAATGTGCTTTATTTCTTACTTTATATCATTGTACCTTTGATTTTCCTTGTCATTTAAAAAAAAGTTGATCTTTAATTGTCTATGTGTCTTTCTGTCAATCACGTCACTGTTTTATTGTGACAACAAGACAATTTTAAAGAAAAGCTGTAGTTGAAATTTCCTCAGTATACACTTACATTGCTTCTAGTTCAACCTGTGCAGTTAGGCTAAAGTTTAAGGGGATAGATAGGGTTTTGGTTCCACTGTTAAGAAACTATCTACTTAATAAATACACAAATAGAATGTGTCTAATGCAGCTCAAGGTGAGCACAATTATTAACTAATAAGCAAATGCTCTACTACTGAGTTACATCCCCAGTCCAGAGGTTGCTACTGTTTTCACCCTCATTTTACAGATAAGGAAGCTGAGACACCAAGACCATTAATAGCTGCATCTGATCATACTGTTGTAAGTAAAGGAGATTTGAGGCCAATCTGGCTCCAGGAGAGATGCACAAAGCCCCAATTAAAATATCAAAATTCAGTAACATTTCAACTAGGGATTAGTTTTCTAAAAAGATCAGAGGCCTCAAGGTAGTTGTGCTGTCAGAATAATGTCAATGCTGAAAGCAGTAGTTGTATTTTTTTCCACCATTTTTACAGCAATCTCTTGGAAATGGGTGGATAAGTTGGTTTATCCACCTTCCAAAACACACTTTACAAATCCCCACTTAGAGAAGGCCAAAGAGGCTGTTGATTCTCTCCAGCTTAAGATCACTAGGGAAACACCTGCAGTCAAACAGCTGGCATTACTGTCAGTACTTACACAGATGATTGGGGGTGTGGTCCACAGAAATAGAAAAAGGGGTAGATCTATGATTGGACACCTTAATTCTATCTAGAAAGCAAGAGGAACAAAGAAGAGCTAAGGCTGTAAATGGCAAAGAAGCAATAGCCACTCACACCAGCTATGTGGTCATTTTGGGATATTTGGTCATTTTTGTGGCTTAGGCAATGATCTTGCATTTTTCTGAGGTGATTTTAAAGTGGTCTTGCAACCATGGCACAGATAAGCTTTAAGAAACTGCTTGAATTTTAGTGCAGTAACCAAGAAGAATATTCACAATTATCTGAAAAGGCTAGCATGGTGTCTATTTTCATTGCTAGAACAAAGTACTAGGTGATTTACCAGAAAAAAAAGATTAAAAAATTTATTTTGTCCCAAAGTCCTGGAGGCTGCAAAGTCCAAGAGCATATTCCTTTCCTCCATTCAGTTTCTGTTGAGGGCCTCTTGCTGCTTTACTTCATGGTGGAAAGCAGGAGGGCACATGTGAAAGAGTCAAACATGAAGGATGGCCTCACTATCACAACCCATCATTGCTATAACTAAGCCAGTCCCATGTGAATGGACCCAGTCCTAGAGGGAGAGCACCAATCCCTCCCAATGACCTCATCACTTCTTAAAGGCTCCACCTCCCAACACCATCATGATGGCAATTTTGACATGAAATTTTGAGGGGACAAACACAAACCATACCAGTTATTAAAATGCATCTCTCTCTTCCAACAACATACTGGCCTAAGGCTAGATTTCATTCACAGACTTTAACTAAAACAATACGTTCCCATCAAGTGAATGTATATACAGATAGAAGTATTAACCTGTCCTATCAATACAGACATTCAAGAGTTGAAAAAACATAAAACAATCCTATTCCCCATTTTTAAATTTGGAAATAGTCTACTTTCCATAAAAATGTTGGTTTTAACAATGTACTAGGTTTATGTTGTTATATTAGAAAATCTAAAATAATCTTCAATTTCAAAAGTGGTAGATAAATAATCCATATCAACGAAAGTTCTTTGTGGTCCTCAGTAAACTTTATGAGGGTAAAAGGATTCTGAGGGCAAACAATTTGGGAATTGCTGATCTAGGCCAAGGAAATAATGTATGCAATAGTCCAGAAAGGATATTGCAAGCACTGAAAGAAATCTAGTCTGTATAAAAAATAGAATATAAGGAGAAATGTTCTATAAGGGACAAGGTGGAAGAAGTGGCAAGAATTGAAGAAAAATATCTGTCAATACAACTTAAACCTTCTAAAGATATCAGCATCTCAAGGTCCACTGTGAAGGCCCATCACATTAACAGTTCCTTAATCTACTTTTGTCAGCACCCACTGGTTATGAGCTAATGTCACAGTGAGATCTATATTTAGGCAAAAACAACAATAGCACTAAATCATCTGGAAGAACTCCACCTTGCCTCAATATTTTTGAAAGCAGGAGAATATTGAGATGTCTCCCAAATAGAGGTTCTTCAAGATCAAGAGACTGAATGATGGAGAGATTATTACAGCTATTTATCCGTGAGCAATCAGCTAGCTGCTATAACAGAGTAAAGCATTAAATATACCTATTAGATTTCATGTCACTCAAAATAATGATCTAAGCTATTTATAAGCTAAGTAACTGACCACAATAAGTCTCATCTCCAGTACTTTGATTTTGTCTTGGGCAGGAATAGCAGGGCTCTCCGTAAATGAATTATGAAGAAAAGACCTTAAAGCTCAATTCTTCTCTAAACATTAGGAGCCTAGTCCCAAAATCTGTGGCTGCTTTCCACATGGAAATGTGGAGATACATCATTATAACACAATGATGTATACCCATCTAACTTTTCTGTAACACAACTTAGATAAGTTTGAGCAATGAATTCTAATCATCCATTTTACCCAGAAGCAATACATCATAAATTTGTTATAATTGTTTTTATAATAAAGGACATACCAATGAAGCTGATAAGAAAGAAAGAAAATAACTTTGAGGCTAAAGTAGTTCACATGACAAAGTAGCACTTTACATCCAGAGAAAATCATCACGGAGAAAAATATTGAACGAAACAGTCAGAAATTAACTTAACATAATGAATTTACCTAAGATCTCAAAATGTCTTTAACTTATTGCATTAGAATTATTTCTGTGTTATTATTTCTATTGCAGATACACAACATACATTAAAACTAATAAAAATGCAATTGTCCAACAGTTATTTGACAAATAATTGCCACATACTTGTCTAGAAAACAATGACTTAAAACATATACACACACTGATCTAATCTTACTGATAAGTTATGAAAACTGATGCAACAAGAAAGTTATGGTCATTTTTTCAAGATGGCGGAATAGAGGAAGTCGCTTTCCTGGCTATTCCATGGTGTAAAACCAAGAGAACAGATAGGTAGCTTCTCAGCAAGATGGGTTAAAAAAGAAAAGGGATTTTACTGGGAATTAATACTGGACATTCAAAGTAGATTGGGGACTCAGGAGGTTGAACATAACACAGAAGAAATCCCCAGCATCACTTCCCCAATCACCACCTCCACCAGCTGGAGCAATCTCTCCATAGCAAAGTGGAGGGATAAGGGAATTAAAGGAAACTGCATTTTAGGAGACTTCTGCTCTTTCTCAGTATGGAGAGATCAGAGATCAAAAACACTGACATACAAACCTGAAGGCATGCTGCACGATATCCTTGTGTGGGAAAGAAGCTGCATCTCTCCTGGCTGCCTGCAGAGGACAGAGGAAGGAACCATTTTGCAGCTGCACCATGGTGAGCCAGCAGCTGGGAGAACTGATTCCTGACAAACCCAAGCTTGACCCACAATACAAGCCTAGCAAACCCACATAGCATGACAGACAGTGTCTAAGTGACCAGGAGAAAAATCAAATGGTACACATTAAAGCCACCCAGGGGATTTCTGAAAATACCATGTTTGGATCCTATCCAGAAGTTGTGATTTAATTGTTCCAAGTAGGTGCTTTACATCAGTATTTTTTAAACAATAGTTCTCAGTCCCTGTTTCCTATTAGAATCATCTAGTGGACTTTCAAACCAAGTCCGATGCCAAAATTGTTAGATTCTATTGGCAGCACCCAGCTACAGTTTATAAAAGTTCACAGCCCAGAAACTGATAGAATTTCTCTTCAAAATTGATAAGAGCACACAAATTTGCCTTTATTAGAAGATACTATGAACAGATCATCTCTCAGACATTATGTTGGCAGAACATACTGTATTCTGTATGTCTGTCAACATGAACTATCAGTATGAACTGGTCAGATATATAGAACACAGTGGGACTATCATTTCTAAAAGACCAATGAGAACCCATAAGATTTTCAAAATTCATTGTGTATATATACCACGTTTTCTTTATCCATTCATCTGTTGAAGGGCACCTAGGTTGGGTCCATAGCTAAGCCATTGTGGTTGATATACACAATGGAGTATTACTCAGTCCTAAAGAGGAATTACTTTGACATTTGCAAGTAAATGGATGGATCTGGAGACTATCAAATCCTTAATTGAAGTGAGTGAGTCACAAAAAGCCAAAGGCTGAATTTTTTGCTGAGATGTGAAGCTAACCTAAATAATGGGGGAAGAGAAAGAATAGATATTCCCTAGATTAGACAAAGGGAAATGAAGCTAGGGAGGGAGGATAGGAAAAGGAAAGACAGTGGAATGAATCTGACATTTTCCTGTATACGTTATGAAAATATCACAATGAATTCCACCATCATGTACATCCACAAGAATGGGATCCTAACTAAAATAAGAAATGTTCCATACTTGCATAATTATATCAAAATGAATTCTAATGTCATATATAAAAGAACCAATAAATATTTTTTAAAATTCAGTGTTAGCATATACAGTCTTCTTGAATATCATCATTTTGAGAAAAATCTATAAAGACAACATTCCTAAGGAAGGTCAAGAGTTGTCACTACATGAAAACAATACCTAAAATAATTCAAGAGATAAGTAAGATGATTATAAGAGAACTAACATTAAGACATAGTCAAACAATACTGAATCAGAGGACTTGAGGCTGCATGTTATTAAATTTGTGTAGCCTCTATTTCCTTCTGTGTCTTTAGTCACTACCTATTCCATGGAAGTATGCAAAAGCTGTTTGCCTTTGCTACTCACAGTATGGCCCTAGGACAAGCAGCAGGGCATCACATGGGGTCTTGTTTAAAATGCAGGATGTCAGGTCACACATGAAACAAATTGAATCAGAACCTGTATTTAACAAGATTCTCCAGGTGATGCATAGGCACATTCAAGTTTTAAAATCGCCTTCATGCATCAGGGACAGTATTACTGAAGCAGTCATTGTGGGAGGCCTGAGACATCAAAGCCTCCAACTCAAACACCACAAACATTTATATAGAATTCACCTTCAGATTTTCCAGGTGCAGGGAGAATTTGTGAAGCATGGGATGGTCAGCAAAGAGGAGCTACAGACACCCTTGCAATTTGATACTGGGGATTTAGTTGCCTGTCTAATCAATCCATGGGGAGGAATTCCTATTCTGAACCAGCATTAAGGTTACTGCTCATGTGACAATGATGTCTCAGTGGAGAGGGCAGCTTATATTCATCTCTCTTACATTCCATTTACTCATGAAAAGCCCATCCTTTGTATCCTGGACATATACAGAAGAACCAAGAATCCTAACTGGTTCCCTGGAGAATAAGGCCAGGAAATAGAATTGAATTGTATCAACTTTAAAAACCAAGATCTTGCTCAGGAAAACAGCAAATTGGAGAGCTTAAAGCAGGAAATTTGAATTCTTAACCCTTAGCTATATGCCATTTCTTCTTTTTCATTGAGATCTTTCTAAGAATTATCTTTGCAGTGGTTAAGCTGTTTATTGGTAAGCAAAATTCTCTTCAGAGTGGTACAAAAAATTACCTGGAATTTATGAAAGTTTTTTGAGTTTCACTAAGAAAGATAAAATTTGCTACATAATTATGATACCACTCATCTTTTCTCTGAACAAGAAACATTCCCTCCATTTCCATGAACAGATAACAGTGCAATACCTAAGATGAACAAAAGCGATAGTTTGGATGTGAAGCATCCCCAGAGACTTGTGTGCTTAAGGGTTGGCCCTTGAGGCAGCAATGTTGAGAGGTGGGGCCTTTAGGAAGTGCTCTGATCTGGACGTGAAGCATCTCCCCAAAATGCCTGTGTTAATGCAGAAGGTGAAATGATTAGATTATGGTACCTGTAACCTAATAAGTGGATTGATCCACTTGATGAATTAATAATTTGAAAGATAACTATAGGCAGGTGGGGCATAGCTAGAGGAAGTGGGTCATGGGGGGGGTACGCCCTTAGGGTGTACCTGTTATATCCTGTTATATCCTGTCTCCTTTCCCTCCCCCCTTTCCTACCTGACCTTTATATCCCAAGTTCTTCAGGCACAACATTCTGCCTTATCTTGGACCCAGATCAATGGAGTCAGCTGAAACCTTGAACCAAAATAAACTTTTCCCCCTTGTAGTTGTTTTTGTTAGATATTTTGGTTGCAGGAACACAAAAAACAATTGTCTAATATAGAAATCATTACTAAGAAGTGGGGTCCTTACCATGACTAACCTGACCTTGTGGTTTTTATCTTGTTTTTGTTTTTAATTTTTTTATTTGTTCTAATTTGTTGTACATGACAGTAGAATGCATTTATACATTTTGATAGATCATACATAAATGGAGTGTAATTTCTCATTTTTTGGTTATATGTACTGTAGGATCCCATCAGTCATGCAGTCCTATATGTACATGAGGTAATAATGTCTGTTTCACTTAAGGATCCTTCCTACCCCCATGCCCCTTCCCCTCCCTTCACTGTCCTCTACCTAATATAAAGTAACTCTATTCTTCCCTAGGGCACCCCACCCTTATTGTGAATTAGCATCTGCATGTCAGAGAAAACATTCAGCCTTTGGTTTTCTAGGTTTGGCTTATTTCGCTTAGCATGGTACTCTCCAACTCCATCCATTTACCAGCAATTGCCACAATTTCATTCTTCTTTAAAGCTGAGTAATATTCCATCATGTATGTGTGTGTGTATAGTGTGTGTGTGTGTGTGTGTGTGTGTGTGCATAGTGTGTGTTCATTTTCTTTACCCATTCATCTGTGGAAGGGCATCTATTTTGGTTCCATAGTTTAGCTATTGTGAGTTAAGCTGCTATAAACATTGATGTGGCTGCATTACTGTAGTATGCTGATTTTAAGTCCTTTGGGTAGAAATCAAGGAGTGGGATAACTGGGTCAAATGATGGTTCCATTCCAAGTTTCCGAGGAATCTCCATACTGCTTTCCATAATGGTTGCACCATTTTGCATTTCCACCAGCAATGTATGCAATGTATGTGTTCCTTTTTCCCCACATCCTCACCAACATTTATTGTTGCTTGTATTCTTGATAATTGACCACGTGGTTTTGAAGCACACTGGACACACACAAACATATAAGGAAGAACCTATTCTGTTCAAGGAATACCAGAAAGGCTAGAGTGCTTAGAAATTGAGAATATGTGAGATGAAGTCAGAGAGGTAGGTGGTGACCAGCCCACAGAGAGGAAGTAGGGAGTTTGATTTGAATGGAGGTCCCCCCCCCCATAAAAAACCAGTAGAGAAACAGTCAAGTAGATGGTTGCACAAATTAGGACATACAACTGACAAGACTTGCGGCTGAATGAGATATGGAAGGAGAAAAAGAAAGAGAATTCGAGGATGTCTTGTCATTTCCAAAGGGAACATGGGCACTACACGTAAGAATAGAAGGAGCTTTTACAGGGGAAGGGTCCATGGTAAGCACTGGAGAAAACACATTGAAGGATGAAGGAAGACATATTGGTTTCTGCCCTCAAGGAGAAAATTACTCAATGGAGGAACACAGAGAAGGAAGTAAAAAATTTCAATAAAATGGGGAAGTGCTATCACAGTATATGCAGAGTGCTGTAGAAGTCTCTAGGAAGGATACTTGTACCACTCTTCCGAGGTCAGGGTAGACTTCCTGGAGGAATTAACCACCACTTTGATGAAAACAGTGGTAAAGAATTGTTTTCATGAAGCTTCAGATGGCTGAGACAGAGTGCAGGTCAGGAAATAGTAAGAGAAGGGCTAAAGGGATGACGACAGACAGATCATGAAAAAACCCTTTAATGATAATCAGACTTTACAGATATCCAAGGACAATGGGATGTCAGAGAGGAAGTAACATTTAAGCAGGAAAACCTGGAAGAAAATATTTCCCTTCTGCTCACATTTCATTGGCAGACACCCTACGTGGACCTCACAGAGCGGCATGGGCAGGGGAACGAGGTCTCCTGTTTGCTCAGGATGGAATAGGCGAGTTCTAGCAATCTAGCAACCACAGGGGGAGAACAGTGATTCTATGTTAAATACCAAGTCACCAAATCATTCATCTTCAGTGGGAAATCCAGGAATAAGTATAAAAAGTGATTAAAGTTTCAATCTGCGCCTATTCTTCTGCTGCTATACATAAATAAGAATGTATGTACACTGTCACCAAATTTGAGCCCTGTGCCAAATGCCTGAACTCCTGAAACAGGAACAGGGAGAGCCCAGGATGGCTGCCAATTGGAAGAAATTTGCCAAGTATGTTAAGATACCATGGACAGAGAAAACAGCGATTTCAAAACTGATCTCCAAACAGAAAACCACAAGTACAGATGCCTCAAATTGCTGTGGAGGACTGTATGTGTGTGGCCAAGTGTAAAGCAGTGATTGATTTTTAACAATGGTGTGATTCTCCTGAATAACCAAAACTCAGCCAGCTTTTGCTATTACAGGGAAAGTCCAGTCTAGGAAGGCCAGTCTGATATGAATCTCCGCTAAGCTCCTCAAGCTGCTTGAGCTCCATTACCTTAGCCTTATTTAGGTGAGGGGACTTGGCATACGTTTGGATTTGGATAGAACCCAAATTAACCCCAGGTTCTGCTGTGTGGTCTTGGACAATAAATTCAGATTTGTGAGCCTCAGCTTCCTCATCTAGAATATGGTCATAATAATGCATATTTTGCTATGTTGTTATAAAGATTAAGCTTTTAAAACCTGTAAATCACTTAATACCAGACTTGGTTTATGGTAAAATCTCAATTAATGGGAACTCCCAAACTCATTTTTCAGTTCTCTGTTCTCAGGACAAGTTTTTGGATAAACCCTTTTTTTTTTTTTTTTAAGGTTACTTAAATTCAAAATAACATGACTATTTCAAAATGCACAGAATAATTATATACAGGAATTTTTATAAAGTTCATTTGAATGAACCAATTTTGTGATTTAAAAAAAAAAAATCTTATTAAGGTCAGATCACTTATTTTTCATGAAGTGCTGACAAGTAAAATCAAATATTTGCCACATGTTTTCCCATGTGCTAGGGATTACAACTGCCCTGGCAGAGGGTACAGTAACACCCACAGTCATGCCCACAGGGTGAATGACCTAAAAAAGGCTAATGTATGGAATCAACTCACAGTGTTTAAAAAAGATTCCCGAACACATAGCCTGGCAGTCCTTTCATGGGCCTTTGGGTACCCCTAAAATTCAGCACTGTATCAGAGGTCTTAAACATAGATCATATGTTCTGCAAATTCCCTAGGAGATCTGATCTGATCTGTTCCAGGATTCATGCCACTGAGCAGGTCACAGAAAAGGAGGTAGAGAATTAAGCAGGGCCCAGGACATTTGTGCTTAAATATTAGTCTTATAAAACAAATGAGGGTTAAGTAGGCATGAAATGTTGAAAAGCACCACGTTGACTTCTACACATATTCACCAGATTGCCAATATAAGAAAAGACCAAAACAATAGGAGCTCACTCTCTGAAATCTGGCTTCAGAGAACAGCAAGATCAAAGTAGATGAAGTAACAGTCTGAAACAATGAGGTTCAGCTCATCAATCCCTCACTCACTAGTGCCTAAGCTCTTTCATTCTACTCCTATTGCCTCTGCATGTGCTCAGGGCAAAACAGACAACTTCTAAACACAGACTGAAGAGTAAGAATTCACCTCAAAGTGTCCCTCTACTATGATCTGCACAGTTCCCAATTCAGCCTGTCTTGGGAGATGAGGGCAGAACATGCCCTAAAGACGAAGCTGGAAAGAGGGCTGAGCGTACCAGAGAAACTCACAGTTCACCAAGAGCAGAGTTTTAGCCCTGCCTTGATCCCTAATGGTAGAATTGACCTCAGTAAACTACAATGTCGAACCCTGGCTGCTTTCCCTAATGTGTGCTATGAAAGTTTAACCCGTTGACCTCTTTGTAAGAGCCAGAGCAATCCCAGACCTGTTGTCCTAGAGTTAGAATAGCATCTCTTCTCACCCTCCACCATAACCTGAATGAAGATTATATGGCCAGCCCTACCCCTTATGTTGTTGTCTTTTCAGCTCTAAAAATTCTGTTAATTCTTCTACTTGTTCAGTCATTCACATCTAGGGCATTTATTATGATTTAGATATGAGGTACCCCCAAAAGTTCATGTTTGACACGATGCATGAAAGTTGTGAGGTGGAATGATTGGGTTTTGAGAGCCTTAACCTAGTTAGTACATTAATCCACTTGAATGGATTAACTTGGTGGTAACTGCAGAAGGTAGGGTGTGACTAGAGGAAGCAGGTCTCTAGGGATGCGCCTTTGGGATGTATATTTTGCCCATGGTGAGTAGAGCCCTTTCTCTGTTTCCTGTTGGCCATCCTGAGCTGCTTTCCTTCATCACACCCTTCAACCATGGTGTTCTGCCTCATTTCAGGGACCGAGCAATGGAGCTGTCTATCAACTGAGAGCTCTGAAACAGCACCAAATAAACTTTTTCTCCTGTAAAATTTAAAATTGTTCTTGTCAAGTCTTTTGGTTACAGCAGCATAAAAAAAAAATGAAACAGAATTCATATACAGCAATGCTCTTACCGGAGAAAGAGCAGCTGGTGCACATTCACCTGTCCTTGTCAAGCAAGTTAGAATAACCATTCCACCAACTTCGGCCCATGACTGCAAGAGCTCTAACTCTGTTCAGCTGGAATTCTGCTGGAAGTCCAGGTTATATTCTGTCTTATAGGAACAAATTCTGGAAACATTAATGCATTTGAATTTCTCAACGAGGTAAACAAATGCTACTCATTTATTTTCCTGTCAGCAAAATACATCATTGTATACCCAGTGACCTTTCACAGATTAAAAAATGATAATGAAATTCTCATTTCTGAGGCTGCATCATGCTTCCTGTCTACCTACCTCCTGGTTAATATACTTCACAAAGTTCAGGACTTTTATAAGCTGAAAGTCATTGAAAATATATATACTATACCATATTTTTGTGGAAGATTTTTAAGGATGTCTCGAGGAAAAAAAATAATTTTTTTCACAAATATATTTAAATAATTTTAACTTTTTGTTCCCAGCTTAAGGAATATAATGATTAGTTACATATGTTTTAAAGTTTGAATGTGCCAAAATATTCTATAATTTAAATCTTCTGTCTGGACTTAGGGGAAAAAAAAAAAGCTAAATCTCAAACTTGCCAATTAGATTAAAAAAAAAAAAAAAGACTATTTTAGCATAGTATAAGCCAAGCAAATCTGTTTCTTGGCCCTCTGATGGGTAGCTGATGATCCTCCTTGGAAATTCAGACTTCCTCCCTTCCTTCTCCATTTCCTTGGCAGCCATGATTATTTCTGGGTCACTCCTTCCAGGTCTCCTCCACTTTCCCCCAGTAAGTCATCACCGACTTGTCTTTATCTGTCTAGCACACTTTAGCTGGAGCTGCTGGTAATTTATAAACGTGATAGCTATTTTCAACAAAGAGAAGCTTTAAAAGTCAACAAGACGTGTGTTTGGGGACATCTACAGGCGGTCTGCTGCCATGAGACTGGGGAGCCGAGGTGAAGGATTTGACTAATCAAGGTCAGGGCACCATCACATCCCTGCACTCTCATCTTTTCTCTATCAATCTTCACATCTGTTACCATTCCAAAAGAAGACTGAGACACAGATCTTAAATTCATCATATACATAAGCCTACAAAGTCCAGTGTATAACTATTAAAATAATTTCTACCACGTATTTCAAAAAATATTTTGAAGTGACTGACTTTTGTAATAACTATGGTTATTATAGAGTTTGGTAAGTCATTTCATATTTGGACTTCAAAGGACTTTGGAAAGTCTAATCATAGAACAAAAATCTGAATGCTTTAAGACTGAAAAATAGATATGAAACAGGTATTGAAATAGTCAATGTTTGCTGGGTATAGTGGCATACTCCTATAATCTCAGAGACTCAAGAGGCTGAGGCAGGAGGATTGCAAGCTCCCAGACAGCCTCAGTAACTTAGTTTAAAAGAATTTTTAAAAGGGCTGAGGATGTAGGTAAGTAGTAAAGTGCCCCTGGGTTCAGTTCCCAATGTGGGGGGAAAAGTCTGTGATTATAATAATTAATACCTAACATTTACCAAACACTCTCTTCATGCCAGGTCCTGATATAAGCATTTCCTACTGTATAAACTCATATAATCACCACCACAACCCTAGGAGTTGACCATTTCAGAGATAAGAAAACTAAACAGTGGGAATGACTTCTCAGAAAATGTGGTCAAGTGGAATTCCACTCTAGGACCAACTCCAGAGTCCTTGCATTTAAATTGCTCTGATCTTCTACACAGATAAAGGAGTTTCAACCATATCAAATCAAATGACCCCCCTTAAAAACACTGTGTAACTTCTTACTCTTCTGAAATAGATAGAAAATACAATCTGCCTACAAGCTTAAAAATACCGAATGTCCTAATTGTTACATAAAGCAGACATAAATGTGTTATTTCACTAATTCAACATGTAAGATATTAAAAGAAATCATGATCTAAACAACCTGAAATGCAAACGGATATAGGTGTGCTACATTTTTAGCTCAAGTATCACATGGAGTTTTGTCATCAGTGGTGAGATTTGCCATGGTGAATGACCCTGGGTAAAGTTCCAAATAGAATGAAGTAAAATCTTCATGTACACAATAATTGCAGTCTAGAAAATTCAGTCCATATTTTAAAATCCACAAAAACACCATGCACTTAAATGTGAAAAGATAATTCAACTTTTCTTCCAGATATTTAGGAGGCTTTTGCACATACGAATGTCTGGTAGGACTTAAAAAGTCAGCAGCCCAGGGGATGATGATCATGCAGGCCTCTCCTGAGCACTGTCAGACAACCAGCCCCCTATGTTTCTTGCTCACTAAATGCCATTAGGCAGGGCCTCTTAGTTACTGGGAACACCACAAACACCGCCCCCCCCCTCCCAGATTTCCAAACCCTGGCTTAGAAGGGTGACTGCCCCTCCTGAGGACTCCTGCTGTCACTGACAGAATAGATGATACTCTGAAAACAGAAAAGTTGCAGAAAATAAAGCAAAAGACTAATTAGAGATGGCAACATTTTCTTCAGAGGAGTATACTCTAAGGAAGACTGACTTTGAACTTTAAATGAACAAAAATAGATCTTCCAAGATCTTCTAGCATTTTGTTCCAACATGGTCTCTCTTTTCCCCAGCAGAAGGCATCCATCCTTCTGAATAACTGAGCACTTGCCTCTTGTTTGGATCCTTTCCTAAAAGAGCCTTGGAGGGACACAGTCTACTGAGAGGGAACATTCATCTGCTCTCATCTCTAACAAGCTTCATGGCCTTTCTCCTCTTTTCTCATCATGCTTCCATTATTTCTAGAAAATACAGCAAGGAGGTAGAGGGACAGAAATGAGCCCCAAGACCAAACTTTTTTGAGCTAAGTGAATTGGTGCTACAAAAGGGGACTATGACTCTTTTCAAAAGTACTTCATTCAACAAATGTTACTAGGCAACTTTGAGATGCTAAATGCTACGCTCTGCATGTACTGCCCATGCTTAGTGGGAAGACATAATAGTTTCCAGATACTGTGAAAATTAAGTTTAGGATCATATTGATAATATGGAATTTCACAGAAATGATGACTGACCAATTCTTGAGAAGAAAGAAACCCAAGGCCCTGAAGAGTGAGGTGCAGAATGAAGAAAAGGGTGTTTCCACCATCAGGAATAACATTTAAAGACTCAAAGTCAAGAGAACTTGCTTTAGCCAGGAAATAGTGACTAATCCAACTCTTCTTGGACAGGACTGAAGTAATGAGTATCGAAGCTACACACGGTAGAAGATGGCTGATCATGCTGGGTCCTGTTTGCCCTGCTAAAGAGACTAGACTTTACCCAGAATGACATGAGATCCTTCTGTAATGTTTTTATTATGAAATTTGCAATTTAAAAACAACACTTCAGTCCCTTCTGGAGAAGAGCTTAGAGAAGGGCAGTGGTGGAGGCAGGGAGACCAGGAAACGCATCTGTGCTCCAGGTAAGAGATGAGGGTGGCTGGGGCTGAAGTAGTTCCTGTGAGGCTGTGAAGAAGGGGCTGTTCTCACAGTTATGCTGGACAAAGCAGAGAGCAGGACCAGGCGACTGCCTGAATCAGAGGTGGAGGTGGTACCCACACAGGCCTCAGCCTCATCACCTCAGTGGAGTGGGCGCCATTAACTGAGATGGAGGTCACAGAGAAAGTGAGTAAAATGAGAAGGCCAGTGGCAAATTTTGTGGCAAAGCATCCCCTTGTTACTAATGTTTCTAATGTCTCAGTGACCAATTTTTCTGTTCAGAGCTATTTACTTTTATAATAACAAAACTGAAGGAGGTTTAGATTTTCAGTGATTTTATTTTCAAAATAAGAAAATTGAGTACAGAGTAAGAGAGAAAGCAACTTAATCCCAAATGTGCAGCTGATTAATTGAAGCAGTGTAATGTCATGAAAAAAAAACAAAAAACACAAATCCGTGATCTGCTGTTTGGTAGCTGTGTTTTATAAGTCTGAGCTTCTGACTACCTCATTTCTCAGTGTTATGAAAAAAATCAATTCATAGATGCAAAATGCTGTGTAGCACTTACTATAAAGCAAGCACTCAAACATGTTTTCCTTATTTCTCATTCTAATGAGTTGATCATTAAATGAAGTCTTCCTTAAGTAAAAGGGCAAAATACAATGTTTCTAGAAGTAGTTGGCTCTGTGGATTGGGGCCGGATAAGGTTTGAATAAAACTTGGACTCATTAACCACACAAGTTATCTAAATATGTTAAAGCTTGATGTCTCCATCTTTAAATGTGAAGATGGCAGCTACCTTGCAGGTTTTTCCAAAGATTAAGTGAAATGGCATGTGAAAATACCTAAAATATCTGTAATAGTAGATGCTCAATAAATCCTTCCAAGTAAGCACAGGTGGTAAAAATTTTAATCCAATAGTTTAGAAAGGAGATAAGATGAGAGGCCTAAATGGGGTCTTCTAAGTAGAGAAGACAGTTGATGTAAGGTTGAGATTGGGAACAGATGCTGAAAGAGGGGATATGCATTTACTCCTCAGGAGAGCCTATATTTAGAGAAGATGGAGGAGAGGAGATTAGTCAAAGGAAAATAGAACCAAGGATTAAAGTGCAACAAATACTAACAGATTAGAGGGGGAAGTAGGGACTAATCAAGCAGTAAATGGAGCTCAGAAGTAGATAATGAGAGACGCCAGGCAGAAGACTTTGAATTGTGGAAACTGGATATGAAGGGCAGTAGTAGTTGCATTTGAGATTACAAGAGGGTGAACTAGTACAAAGTGAAGAAGTCGGTAAATATATATCGAATATCAAATGTAATTTCGAGATTGTATGCATGTGACTGTCTAGATATTTTTGTTTGGGATTTTGTCTTTTGCCTTTTTAAAATTGGCTTTGAGGTGGGGAGGCTACTTTGGCTTTGAGTCAGATAATGTGGTCTGCACAAGTTTTGCTTTGAAAAAGTTAACATGAATGAATGCAGGGGTCTCCAAGCTTGTGGGGCATACAACACTTGTAGTAAAGGTTTTGAACGGCACTCCCAAGAAATGTGTATTTGCAACTGTGTGCATATATACTGTTATATTATACATATGTGCATAAATTTTGGAAATTTATGTTTTAAAAAGTGAAGATTCTAAAAGTGTCTTTTCTACCCCAATACTGTACATATCCCACTATCCCACTTCAGACTGCTGAGCTAATAGTGAATAACAGTTTTGAAAATGTTTTGAAAATGTTCCATAAGAACGTATATATTCCCAATGGACAAAAAATTTCACTATTTTAATTATCTATATATTTTTTTTTTACATATTTTAGCAGTGAAAATACTAGATGTGTTTGCTGTTATATGAGGGTACAGAAACATCTATGACTTCTATACCTATGTATTGCTTTCACTCCACATGTGTTGTGAGATTTTCCTTGTGTTAAAATACACAATAATTTCACCATTGATTTGGATCATTTCTCCATCAAAATAAATTGTCTGTTTAATGCTTTCCCCCATGTATCCTCCTTTGAAGGATGTTTTGTTTTTAATTTCTGTGCCTGATATATCTTTGTCCTCCTTTCTACTCTTAACACTTTGTTGTTTTAGATTTGTCCCTGGAAACAGAATATATTAGAATTTGAGTTTTTCCTTCTCTCATTTAACATAAAATTTTATACTTATTAAATTACAAACATTTGCTTTTCTTTCATGTGTTTTAACCCACTATTTATACTTTCCCCTGTCCTTTAACTTGCTTCCATCTTTTGCTTTGTGAATTATTGCTATATTTCCTTGGCTTTCCTCGCTTAAAAGTAACCTAAAGTGCCAAAATAGTCCTGATATAACTTCATTTAATCATTAATAAAAATATAAGAATCTCTCTCCTGAAAAATATTTGTTTGTGATTCACATAATTTTACCCCACCTACTCAGTTTTTATTTATAAAATACCCTTCCTTTTATTTACAAAATAGGTTTTTTAGGCATAGATCATTTTTATTGCACCAATTTTCTTTGGACGTGTTTTTATATTTGAACTATATTTAGATTTATATTTACAGCAAGAATATGGGCTTATAGCTAAGTGTTACCAGTTTCAGTATTTAACAAATCCTTTGTCTTTTGAGTTTGTTATTAGGTCTTGCTGTAATACATAAAGTATTTTCAAAAGGTATATGGGTAATATCATTTGAGTCTGATTTTATAAGCCAATTTCATAAATTGTCTTGTTTATTCCTATTTCATACAGATCTTGTATAAAGAGAGAAAAATGGGTCAGACTTTTTTCCCGGGAGTATAAATGTCATGCTTTAGAGTCAAACATTTATATTGTATAAAGATGTAAAACCAGTTTTCATTTGTAACTGCCTTGGTTTGCTTCCATTTTATTTGTATGTTTCCTGCCTGGACAGTTAAATTTAAAAGTAGAAAGTGTTGTATTTGATAATTCATCAGGGTGGGTGTAGGTGCTCATCAAGGTCCCTTGCTGGGCTGGGGATATGGCTCAGTTGGTAGACCCCGCGTTCAATCCCCAGCACTGCAAAAAATAAAAATAAATAAATAAATAAAATAAAAAAGTAAAAATTCCCTTACTACTGAGCCAGTTTCGTCTACAACTGGTCTTTCTTAGGTCAGTAAAGCTTTATATCTTTCCTCTCCATTCCCTGTACTGAGGATCAAACCCAGGGCCTCACTCATGCCAGTCAAGTGCTCTATTAATAAGCCACATCCCTCCTCCTACCCTTCATTTTTCTGATTAAAAACTTTGTTTTATTCTGATGCAGTTTTTAAAAATATTTTATATGCCTTTCACTGCCTATTTTGATATTGTAAGTCATGCAACATCATTTTTAGTTTGAATACAAGGTTTTTCTCATTTTTACCTGTGTAAAAGCCACTTTTCTTTCACACTATCTTATATATATGCCAGTCATCTTTTCATAGTATAATGTATTCTATGTTCTCTATTTTATTGAAAATCCAAACCAGATAGTTTATATAGAATTTGCTTTTGTTTTGTGATTTTTAATAACTTTTACAAGTCTGATTTTTCTATACAATGAGAAAAACATTCTCATTCTTTATATTATGGAATCTTTATGTAAATTGAATAGTCTTGTTATCCAATTTCTTATCTTTAAATGATGAGTGCTTTACTTGGGGATCATGTTTTCCCCCAAAACACCTAAGAACATTGACCTTGAGAACTTGGAATCTTCACTCTAGTTAATGTCCACAACCCTCAAACAAAACCCCGATGCCCAAAGTTCATTTTTTCAGTGTAAATGTCAGTTAATGGTGGTGCTGGAGCAGATCAGATCATTCTAACGTCAATGAGTATACGCAATGCCCTGCTCACCCTGGCCTCAGGAGGTGCTCCCCAATAGTAGGCACCTTAATGCACCACAGTGTAACAGTTCTCTGTGCAAATTCGATAGCCCAACTGCCTAGGTCCAAATCCCCAACTCTATCACTTAGGAGTTTTATTATCTCCTAGATACCTGGAGAAGGCCCTTTGGAGTTATGGTGAAAGAATGTAAAACGTTTAAATTTTCTCCTCTCTAAAACTGTAATAGGTTTCCCTCATGGGTTATGATGAAAAAATGAACTAATATGCACGAAGTACTTGAAACAATGCCTGGCATCATGTTATGTAGCGTGCTTGCTACTTTTAGGAAACTTTAACTTACAAAGGGATTGTGGAGAGATTTTCAGGCTCAGCATTGGTCCAGATCTGTGCATTTTCCAATAGAAACTGAAACAGCCAGAGAAATAGCAATATAATTAAAGACACCTAGTGAGTGGAAAATTTCTGTAACTGTTAATCATCCACTCCATACTGAGGAAATTGTACCTCCGCAGAGCTGTTCCTCTTTGGATGTGATACCCCTGACATCATGTTCTAACAATTCCATAAATCCCAGAATGTATATTCATGCTTATTAAAACCCTCACGTGGAAAAATGTGTCCATAATGATATAAGCATTTGAACTATCTGGCTGGCAGTGAAGGATAAAAAGAAAAGACAGCTGTGTTTTTGGAATCTGAGACATCTGGAAGGATAAAGAAGTGCACTGAGGTGGCAAAGGAGATAGGCAGCAGAAAGATGGGGGCCCAGACCCGACAACAAAAAGACCAAGTTGCTTAGTACAGAGAAAAATACCCATGACATTTCAAAAAGGACAATAGAGAGAAAACTGGTCACAGCAGGATTAAATGCAGAGGAGGAAACCACCCCCACAAAGGGCACTAAAGGACAGGGTGTGGGCGCTGCCTCACTGCTGGCTCAGAGAATGCCCACTGTGTGCAGCCCACATGGAAGTCAGACCATCCACAGCAAAGAAAGGGCTCTGCACCTGAACCCAGAGAAGATTCTGTAAAGGAATAAAATTAAGAGTGGTATCTACCAGTGGTGAGACAGAAGGACAAAGGAAGAAGAAAATAAAATTATTACATTCCAACTTGTTTGACCACAAACACAGCCCACCTGGTTGGTTCTGGTCTTGCTCTACGATTATATGAGGTACAAAGGAAAGGCATTAGCTGGGCAGAGAATCCTTCCTTTCTCTGCTTGTTGGACTTCCCTCACTCTTCCTTTATTATCAGTTTTGCTCTGTTTTCAACCTAATCATCACAGGTTTTAAGGAAACTATCCAAACTATTTGATTGAAATTAGAATTTGATTACCATACCAAAGAAGTTTTTTAAAAAAAAATCAGATTCTTTATGGTCCTTCACTCTAACTGGATCAAGTGTAAGAGTTTTCTGGAAATTTTGTTTAAATCGCTTCAGTAATCGGTGTATTACAGGTAAGAACCCCTTTCTCATCTTAATCATCTGAATAATTATCTCAGTTCATGTCTATTTTTAAAACTGCCCTTTCTCAATTTGCTTTTTGGCTTGTGAGCAGTCATGATTTAGTAGAACCTGCTGCATCCCACTGTGTCCTCAAGGTGGCAGGCAGGGACTGAGACTGAGCTCCGGGTTTCTATAGCAGCCGTTTTATAGTTTTCTGGGTTTAGCTCTCCTATTGTTGAATCTAACAGCAACTCTTTTTTGAATGCATCTCATGTGCCAAAGGTTATACTAAACTTTGGGGTTATGTCATCCAGTTCTTAAACATGGCTTAATTTATCAGTTAGAAAAACACTGGATTTTTTTTTGGGTTACAAAAAAAAAAAAAAAAAAAAAAAAAAAAAAGAACTTTTAAATAGTGTACTAATATAATTATACAGTATACAAGATACAAGAGACCCCAACTGAAAAGTATGGAAGAGATGCAATACATCAAGCAATAGTCAGAATATTGGAAAAATTAGGCATATTTGGCAACTTAGAAAATCCTTCCAGGATTACCACAAAAATCTGAAGATTGTCTCTAAAATCCCAAACTTTTTTTTGCTCCCAAAAATATTTTCTTTGGAATTTAGTTTGTTTACAATAATAAAATTTTAAAACATATTTTTCAGAAACCAAAGTTAACCTTGCCAACTGAGTATAGCTTGGATTATCAATGCTGAGAAATACTCACTACATTACAAAACTCAATAAATAGAACTATATTTTTAATAAAGGGAATTTGAAAGGTCAAGAGTCACCAGGGAAAATGGTCACTACCCAAAATGTTAATACTTAAATCTGATAACTTTTCTTTCTACCATTCTGACACTGGGCAATCTAGATTGAAACTGAATTAGAATCACTGAAAAATTATGTATAGTAAGTTTATTTTTCATGTGACTGTATTTTATTTACTTTTATACTAGTTAACATTACCAATTTTTAAAATTAAAATCATAAGATGAATTTTAAAATTAGTATCCAATATTAAAGATGACACTTTAAAATAACCTGACAGTGCAAGATGCTATCATAGATGTGATTCTGGAAAAACAAAAAGTTACATTATTAGTAGTAAAGTTGGTAAAATCTGAGTAAACTTTGTAGTTTACTCTATATTATGAATGTTAATTTATTGGTGTTGATGAATGAAACTTAGTTATGTGACAAGTGAATATTAAGGAGACAAGAAATGAATGAGGGGCATTTGTGACAAAAATAGATATGGGAAAGGTTAAGAAAATAGGCGAAGCAGTGAGAAAGGAAAGGCACATTGCCTCATCTAAAATGTTTCTCAAATAAAACAGAACCCTGGTTTGACCTGAGCCAAGCCTGTGGCTGCCCAGTCATCACCATCATCAGTAGCTGGCCCAGGGAACCCACTCCAACAACGTACTCGAGGTTTCTAAACAGGTAAGCTAGCAATTTGAGAAATTACCTACCTTTTTACCTTCCTTTAATAAGTCAGAAATAATTCAGTCTCCTCTTGTCTGTCCCAAAACTGAACAAAATAAATATTTTCTTGAACATCTGTAATGGAGTATATTTCAGTACCAGGAGACATGGGGTATGGTACAGGGGAAATTTGTGACTC
>JAJEJO010005799.1:509977-545715 GCA_020662805.1 Glaucomys volans
TTGGACAGATCTTTCAAACAAAAATTGAACAAAGAAACTGTATGACTCAATGACACAATCGCGAATTTGGACTTAACGGACATATATAGAATACTCCATCCATCAAAAAGCAAATACACTTTCTTCTCAGCAGCTCATGGTTCCTTCTCTAAAATAGACCATATGTTATGCCACAAAGCTACTCTTAGCAAATACAAAAACATAGAGGTACTACCTTGTACACTATCAGATCATAATGGAATGAAATTAGTTCCTTTCAATTAAACTATTCCAACTAAAATAAAAGCTACACTCTCTCTCCTTCTCATCTTTTCTTCTTTGGCTGTAAACTGAATGTTTGTTCTTCCAAATTCATGTTAAAACTGAGCCCACAATGTGATGATATTAAGAGGTGAGATCCTCATGAACAGGGCCACTGACCTCCTAAAATATACACCAGTGACTCCCTCACTCTTTCCATCACATGAGGATCCAGTGAGATATGACCATCTATGAACCAAGAAGCAGTCCTTTCCAGACACCAAATCTGTCTGCACCTTGATTTTAATATTCTCAGTCTCCAAAACCATGAGAAATAAATTTCTGTTGTTTATAAGCCACCTAGTCTGAGTATTTTATTAGAGCAGACCCAATTGACTAGGACTAAACCTTCAGTCTCTGTGGAACCAGTATGTATAGGCAGGGAGAAAGCAAGGGAAATCAGCAATGTCCCTGCTAATCAGTAAGTGGGAAGATTTAATCACAGCTTATAGTCACTTGGATTTCAGGTGGGGGCAGTTTGAAAGTGTCACCTGATGATGCAAAGATTGCCTTTTTGTGATTACTCTAAGTCTGAAGTAGCACTCAGCCTGGAAGGGTCATCCTCTTCCAATGGCGTCATGCTGCCCAGAAAGATGGCATTGCCAGTATGTGCACTGAAAGCCAAATCTCAGTATCCAGTATTTGCACATATCCATCCCCATGAGAGTTGCTGAAAAACCTTAAACCAAAATATGACAGCTAGGGTGGTACTTCTGGCTCCAAAATGCGGGGGGGTGGGGGGCGGCGCGGGACTAGCAGGATCATAGAACATGGACTAGTCCATGGATCAGATGCATCCATGGTCTTATTAGATCCCATCTGCTCAGAGAGCTTCACTGAGCATCTGTCACATAAGATTCAAGACCCATATATTTGTTAAATATCTAGCACAAGTATTTCTCCAGTTTCCTGGGTCATAGGAACAATATCACCTACACTGACACCTCTCATTTCTAGGAAGAAGTTCTAGCAAATGGAGCTGCTTGGGCAATTTCAATTTTTCCTTGCAGCTGATCATGCCATTGTGCTTTTTGTATTCCTGAATGTGAAAGCACTTTATGGTAGACAACATTAAACAGCCATTAGCAATGACAGTGGAGGAAGTGGGAGGTAGTAAGGCAGAGGAAATTGGTGAGTGTAAAAAGCCATTTATTTCATCAAAAAAGGATTTTTGTTAAAATGTTTGAAGTATTTAGAATATGTCAACATCAAAATACCTCTGAAGTGTATATCATGATTCATAAAACTAAATAGAATAATTGACTCTTCATTCTCACACATCCACATGCATTATCAAAAATACTTATTTCCACATAATCCATAACTGTGTGTATCTATGTATTTTTTTCACACCTTGAATACTACTTTGATGCAATAATGCAGACCTGCTGCCTTCTCTTGAAGTAAAACCTCTGAAGAGCAGGATGAATTATATGAGAATAAAAAAATAAACTTTTCTTGAGAAGTTAATATGCATGTACCAGGCACTTTTCTAATGTGTGTGTAATCCTCATCCTATACCTAGGTGTCAAGTATTGTTCTGTACTTATACACATCCCTTCACAGATTGCAAAATGAAGCACAGAAAAATCCTGTAACTTGCCCAAGGACCCACATCTAGGGGGGCCTGAAGTGCTGGGATTTGAATCTAGACTTTCTGCCTTTTGAGTTTCACTCGTGATCTTCATGTAACACACCTTCTGGAAGCCACGAGGGGTTTACAGGATAAGATCTCATGTATAGAGACTTGGTGGCAATTCTGAAAATAGCCCCCAGAGCCTTAGCTCAGGTGGGAGATACCAGTACAAAGTTGGAGTGGTCCATTTAGAGAAAACGCAATAATTTTGTTCATCTACTTGGCAAATAAATAGCATATGACATAGAGAACCAAATATGATTTAAAGTCAGTTCCACTCTATTTACTTTATGTTGTAGTAGGAAATCGCGAGAACCACAAAAGAAAACATCTGATTGCTATTTTGCCCACATAAAATTCAAAATTATTGTTAGGCCATCAGGACCCATCACGGTAACCCCTCTTGGATCATTTAGTGGCTGACTCAGTCGCTCACTCACCCATGTGCACATTAACAGAGTCATATAAATGCTCCCAAGGAACTTCATGTATTTTTAATATTGTTTACTGATTTTTAAAAAGTATTTGATAATTTGGGGTGATTTTCTTATTAAAACTACCTTTCAGAATTGAAATTCTATGAAAGTATGGAACTAGTAGAGAGTTTAAAGAGTAGAGTTTACATGGAAGCCTTGGAGACAAAAAATACTAAAAGTCTAGCAGCCTCATTGAGAGGACCAGGGTTCTGGAGCCTCCTTCTCCTCCTCCCACCACACAGTCTCTTGTTTCCCCAAGGGACTGCCACAAGAGTCCATAGAAGTCTCCATCAAACCCCTAGGCCTCCAGATTATTTGAAAATCATTGATTGTTATTGAGTTAGAAACAAAAGAAAGTACTTCTGAACTCTAGCAGAGACACATTATTTCTGAGGAGAGACATCCCCTTCTCAGGTCTTTGTGGGAATAGAATTGTAGAGAAAGGAATAACTTACGTCCTTTCCTAGAATTCAGAAATGCCCAAGCCTGTATGGTAAGCCAATCAAGTCCATTTGATTTAGGGTTTGAGGAGCATCTTAGCAGAAAGTCATTCTGAGGAAAGAATGAACCAGGCTGAGATGATTTTAGGAAGATCATTAGTGCCTATAGAACAGGAGTGAGTGGAATAAGGAATGGCTGCAGTCAGGGCAGGAAGTCAGCTCATGTTTTCATGACAAAAACTGTTCCAATTTTAGGGACAGAAGGTTTACTGAAGCAAATATATACACATTTATGTACATATTTATGTCTATAAATTATGTACATATGAATGTATGTAAGTCATGGTATGTTTTTTTCTTTCTGTTGAGTCATATTCAAGATAATTTTGAAAGTCATTGGATTATGTGAACTTCTGGTAGTGACAGTGTAGGGAAAAAGTCATTCCCATGTATTTCAATCAAAAATGTGGGAAACACTACAACCACTTTAGAAGACAACTTGTCCATAGGTACCAAGATTCTCAAAACCCTTCAGATCCTTTGATCTGTAATTCCACCCCCTTAAAATTCAGCCTAAAGAAATATTTGATCAAGTATTTACATATGTTTCTCACAGCATCATGAAAATAACGAAAACCTAGAAATAGCCAAGAGATTCAATGATGGAGTAATCTTTTCAACAACTTGTATAGTAGCCACATATTATAACCAAAAATTGCTGTTGTCTTTATCAATAAGGATATTTATAATAAGGTTATAGAGTATGAATGCCACCTAATTTTTCTAATGTTCATTCATAGAATATTTTCTGAAAGAACAGAGAAAAATTGTAAAATCTGCAACTCTGTGGGAAATAGAAAGGTATTACAGATGAATCCCATTGTCCCTCCTTTCTATTATTTCAAACATTCTCTTTTTCTGTATCTAGAGATGATATGAACCTCTTGTGCTCGGTCCAAGCAATTTCTTATATGAGCATTTTAACTTAAATATGGGATAGCCTAAAGTTTGAAGCAGGAAATCAGAACTGTATGTACAGAGCAAACGAGAAGAATCAATCCAACTAGGATAGGCTATAGTTTAAGAATATGCCATAAAATTAAAGGAAAATCATTGAGATCAGTCTTTGAGTTTTCTTTGTTTTATGGGCACTGGGGATTGACTCCAGAGTCATGTCATTTCTTTTCTCTCATTCCCTTAGTGTTGGGAATTGCACCCAGAGGTGCTCTATCACTGAGCTGCGTCCCCAGTCCTTATTTTGAGATAGGGTTTTGCTAAGTTTCCCAGGCTGGTCTCAGACTTGTGATCCTCCTGCCTCAGTCTCCCAAGTCGCTGGCATTACAGATGTGTGCAACTCACCTGGTTTAGACCTTAAGATTTAAGATTTGTGCCAGGCATGGTGGCACACTCCTGTAATCCCAGCAGCTCTGGAAACTGAGGCAGGAGGATCAAGAGTTCAAAATCAGCCCCAGCAAAAGTGAGGTGCTAAGCAACTCAGTGAGACCCTGTCTCTAAATAAAATACAAAATAGGACTGGAGACGTGGCTCAGTGGCCAAGTGCCCCTGGTTTCAATCCCCAGTTACCCCCCCCAAAAAAAAAGATTTAAGATTTGTAATGCGGCCTAGATCTTTGTAAAGTAATGCAGAGTAATTTCATAGGAAGAAATTGATGTAGTATCTTTAAGTACATTCTAAAGTCCATTTGAAACAATACTTGTGGAAACAAATTCTGAAGTATAGTGTGAGATCCCATGGCAAAGTGAAAGTGGTGCTATTTGAAATGAAAAATGAAAGTGAGGCAGGAGAGTTCTTTGAACTCTTCTCTCCTAGAATGTCAGACATTCTATTCCAACTACTCCAGCTAGTACTTGAATTTTTATGACAAACTGATGAACATTGCATTTATATATCTATAAATGTCAGCTTGAGCCCTAAGCTTAGTAATCTACTTAATGCTCCATTTGTAGGGAAAAGGTCTTAAAGATTCTTTCTTTGCATTATTTCAACCATTCTGTTTGGAATGCACTGTGCCTTGATGAAATAAGATGTTATGTTGCTCTAAGGATAATAACAGACTCTACTTAGTATTTAAAAGATAGGACCACACATACATTTTGCCTTAATTAAGCCTTAGTCTAGGGTTGGCAAACTTCCTTAAAGGGTCAGATAGTAAATATTTAGGGACTTGATGAGCTAAATGATCTCTGTTGTAATACTAACCCCAGATAACATATAAACAAAATCAGTTATGTTCCAATAGAACTTTATTTTCAAAAACAGATTAGAGGACCAATTTTGCCCGTAGGCCAGTTTACCAACCCCTAACTTATACAATATAAATTCTACTAAAACAACTTAATCCACATTGAGAAATTTATCAAAAATTAAATAAGCAGAGATTATGTTATCTTTTAAGAATGTTCTACTAGATTTTATATAAAATAAGTCATTATATACTGAACTTATTTTGTCTTAGAAAGTTTCATATTTTACAAAATCTAATATACAGATGAAGATCTTTAGATACTTATACTCAATTTTAAACTTAATAATGTTGGAATTATAACTTGGATTTTGCACACATTTTCCATACATAGCTGTACAAATATGAAGATGCCTTCTCTAACTGAATGTACTAGCTGTATAGTAGAAACACGGTATAATCAAAATAGAGTTCAAATTCCCTCCATGTTTTGGGCTTCTTCATTCAGCTCCTAGATAGCTCTTTAGTATCAATATTATGGTTCTAGATTCAGCAGCTGAGTTTTTATCCCATTTTCCCCCTTGGGCACAAGTGATACATGTTCCTCTCATGAACAGAGCAATGAATTTAATGTAATAGATTCTACTTCCTCCCTCCTTCCTGGCTTTTAGGATCTACTGAAATTACAACCAAATTTCCTAAGGACACCTGGGGTAAACTACAATTCTCATGATTCCTCCTCCTAAACCTGACCACCTGGTGAACAGTTCCTTTGTGCCAAATCTCTCCACTGAGACCCAGTTCCCTTCAAATGGTTTGGAGCACCAAGAAACTCAGATGGGGAGTAAGAGCAGTCCCTGACCCTCTGATACTCAAACTCATTGTTTCCATACTGAGCTCCTCCTCACACACACTGATCTCAGTCATGTGGGGGATTCATCAAGATCTCAGACTTGGAGTAGGAGAAAGTCCAGTCTCAGATCCCCAAATCCAATGTCAGTGGGGGATGTTTAAGGTGACAAGTCAGGCATCACATCTCCACCAACTACTACACAACACATTTTTTTTCCACAAGTTATTCTTCATATCAGATAGGGAGGACTCCATCCTGTCTTTGTCAAATCTCACTTGGTGGATGAGATAGGGGTTAGGGTGTTTTACAAACAAAACCAAATCCTGACCTCCGAGGATGGAGGCCAACATTCTCCAAGACTTTATCCCAAGGAAATTCACATCTGTTGTTATCAACATCCCAGAAAACCTGTGTGAGAATGGTGGGAACATGATCCCTGGCTAGCGAAGGGAAGTAGGAGATAAACAATGAAAAAAAATTTGATGATTCTTACATTTTAAAGAATTTTCAGAAGGAGGTAGGAATATGATACAAACCCATAGACTAGATAATGAAGCTGCTTGGGGCCAGTTGCAGGGGTGGATACTAGGAAATGAGTCCTTAAAAGCAACTTACAGAATAGTGAATCTAAAATGCTTTATGTTGTATGGTAACTCAGCAGTCAAAAAGACCTAATTTGGAAATCCTCAGTCCCCTTTATTTGCTGTCATGGTTGAACTTCCTGCTCCCACCTGTGGTTAGCCACTCAATCATACAATAGATCCTTATATTCCTAGTCCTTTGAAGAGTTTTCTCTAAAATAGACCCCCTTTTCTCTCACATCATCCTTTTACTACCTCAGTAGGATCATTTCTGTCAATGTACTAAGGTACTACAATATCCACCATTTTTAGAAGACCCCACAACTCCCTTTAGCTACCAACTCCTTGTTTCTTTGTAAGCAAAATTTCTTAAGATCTGTCATCTACTCAGTCTTCATTTCATCACTTTCTATTCTAAGGAAGATGTTGGCATTTTTAATTTTATTCTAAATAAGCTTTCATCCTCATCACACCATGGAAACCTAACTTAAGATCACTAATCAACAAAGTCAATGGTGAATTCTCTGACCTCATCTACTAAAGATCTCTTGGCAGGTCTTTAGCACCACTGATGGTGGTGAGACCCTTTAAGTTGTTCTCCAAAACAATATATTCTTGGAATATGCCTCCAATTGATCCATCTTTTTCAATCTTCCTTGCTGACTCCTTTGGTTCTCTGGTCTCTCCTCACTTCCTAATGAGTTTACTCAATTTGTTTTTGCTTTAAGTTATTTAAGTAAAATTTAGAAACTAATAATGCCTGAATCTTCAGCTCTAGTCCCGACACCTCTTCTGAGAAAGCCTATTTTACATGTCTACTCAAACACTAGTATGCACCTCAAATTTTATTTCTCCAAAAAGAATTCAAAATCTTCAAGTCTGAAGAAGACAAATGCAAATATTAAGATCTACTTGGTAGGTTGCTTTTCTTGGTGATATGCTTTATCATTTTGAAATAATTTTTATGTATATTCCAGGAGTTAGCAAATGGGAATATTAGCAAATATTGATAATGGGAGCCAAATATCTCACTGTTGGAGAAGTAACAGATATGAAAATTGAGACATAAAGACTGGAATTGAACTATATGAGTATGAACTCATGATGTTTGACATTTAGATATGGATAAAGCAAACAAACATAGATTTGCATATGCATACACATGCATAGCTCTTTCTGCCGAAAGGACATTAGCATTGACATCCCAGGAGCAGTGAATTCACTTAGCATATCCATCTTGATTTCAAAATACCATTCCTTGCAATAAGCAGCCAGGGCTTCTTGGAAGCCATGGAGCAGGGTTCCAGGTTTATGTTGTGCCTCCAAGTTCAATATAAATTTCATACATGAATGTGTATGTGTGCAAAAAGCACAACTTAAACCTGGAATATCCTGTGACAAAGTAAGGAACTGCTCAAAGAATAATGAGGACATATGCAAAGGATGCAAGAATTAGTATGAACAGATTCTCACTGGCTAAATTTAACACCAAAATAACAGCAGTAGATTCTTAACCATTGACTACAACAAAAATCTAGCCAATACTTACATATAAATAAATATATGCAGGAGAAGGTAATACATTACCTTAGAGCTGAATGGCACTAATAAATTTAGAAGTAGTGATAGAGTAAGAGAGGAAGATGATAACTACTTTGCAACCATCTTTGTAAGAACTAATTTAAGGCAAGAATCAATGATGTGTCTGATGAGAAATGGTATTATATGATCTCCAAATGTCTCACCACAGATTATGATTAATGACAAACAGCAACTTTTCAGTGGAACATACTGGTGGACACTATTTTAATACAGAAAGGGAATATTACCAATAACATGATAATGTTCATTATATGCCTCCCAGTGTAATGCCCCGAGAAATACACAGTAACATTTCTGTAATATTCTTGCTGAAAATATGTAAGAGACTCTAATCATAAAGAAGCCATGAATAAGCCAAAATTGAAGGACTTTCTACAAGTTAATTTGCCTGTTCTCACAAAGTTCAAGAAAGATAAAGGCTGAGTAACTGTGCCAGATTAGACTAAAAAGATGTCAAAACTAAAGACCAATGCATAATACTGTAATAAACACTAGGCAGTGGAGAAAAAAGGCATTATTGGGACAACTAGAAATTTGAAAATTGAATTTGAATTAAATAAGATATAATATTTTATATTAAATATTCTGAAATATTATGTAGTCCTTATTCTTAGGAAATGCATCTAGAAATATGTGGAGGGTAAAGAGATACTTAGCAAAAATGATTAAGAAGAAAATGTTAAATCCAGAAGGATAGAAGTATTGAATCTGAAATAGAGTTCAGATTCTTTTAAAACATTGAAGCAAGTTTGATAATTTATAAAATTTCAAATTATAAGTTTTATGTGTGCACATGTGTGTGCATGCATGTGCATGCATATTTTTTTGGTACCAGGAATTGAACTCAGAGGCTCTTAACCACTGACCACATCCCCGCCCTTTCTATTTTGAGAAAGGGTTTCGCTAAGTTGCTGAGGGCCTAAGTTGCTAAGGCTTGCTTTGAACTTGCAGTCCACCCGCCTCAGCCTCCTGAGCCCCTAGATTACATTTTGCACCACCATGCTCAGCTAGAGTTTATAATTGTTTGTTCCTTTTAGAAGAATAGGGAGTAGTAAGGAAGTCACACACACACAAAAAAATGCCAGAATCAATATCAAGTCCAACAAGAGTTAAGGGATGGAAAATTCGAGGGTGTCAGAAAGAAGTGTTAGTGTTAAAGTTCATGAAGGAATCTATTTCAGAAGGTGATGCCATCTAAATCATGGCCAAACTAATTGTGATGGTTAATTTTATATGTTAATTTGGCTAGTCTACGGGATGCCTGGAGAGCTAGTAAAACATTGCTGGGTGTGTCTGTGAGGGTGTTTCTAGAAGAGACTGGCATTTGAATTGGTCATCTGACTAAAGAAGGCCACCTTCACCAATACGAGTGGGTATCATTGAACTGTTGGGGGCCTAAATAGAACAAAAAGGAAAAGAAGGGCAAATTTGCTGTCTCTGCTTGAGCCAAGACATCCATTCTCCTCTGCCCTTAGATCTTTGCACTTCTGATTTCTGGGCCTTTACATGCAAACCAGAATTGATACCATTGGGTGCCCTTGCTCTTGAGCCTTCAGGCTTGGCCTGGAATTTACCACCAGGCTTCCTGGGTCTTCAGATCACAGATGGCAAATTGTGAGACAGTCTCCATAATTACATGAGCCAATTGGCCATAACAGATCTCTTCCTTTATATCTATGTGTGTTCTAATGGTTTTGTTTCTCTGGAGAATCCTGATTAATATGTGAATAAAAGTTTTGAAAAGGGATTCTCAAGATCTTGGATTTTGTGGGGGGGGAAAAAAAATCAAAGAACAAAGAGGTCACTCCTCAACACAGCATTTGAAGTCTATAATAACAGTGATTCAGTTGTAGAGAAAGACTCTGTATTAGTCAGCTTTTTCACTGCTGTGACTAAAAGATCTGACCAGAACAATTTGAAAGGAGGAAAAGTTTGAGGGTTTAGAATTTCAGACATCTTAGTCCACAGATGACCAGCTCCATTCTTTCGGGCTTGAGGCAAGGCTAAACATCATGGCGGGAGAGTACAGTAGAGGGAAGCAGCCCACATCTTGATCAGGAAGCAGAGAGACTCTACTCTCCAGATACAAAATATATACCCCGAAGCCACGCCCCCAGTGATCCACTTCCTCCAGTCACACCCCACCTGCCTCCAGTTACCACTCAGTTAATCCCTTCAGGATTCACTGATAAGGTTAAGGCTATAACCCAATCATTTCTCTTCTGAACTTTCTTGCATTGTTTCTCACATGAGCTTTGGGGGAACACCACATCCAAACCATAACAGAATCTTCTGTTAAAATCTTTGAGTAAAAGGGAATTAGTGGATCATAACAATAAGGATGGAGAAAAGACAGCATAAACTGATAGCATCCTAAAACTGACACCAACTAAAGCCAGAATGGGAGCAGAAAGGAAGAGGCTGAAAACTAGAGCTTAATGTACACTGTCTTTCCAGGATTCAGGAGAAAGAAGGAAAAAATGGCATCATCAGGGAGAACCGCCATTCACTTAATGGACACAAAAGGAGCAGAAGGGGCTCAATAGAAATTTCACACTGCAGGGCTGCCTCTCCAACAGCAGGGTAGGGAACACCAAGTATCCATGAGAATGAAGATAGATCCTTACCTTTTGCTATATGCAAAACCCAACTCAAATAGATAAAGGCCTAAAGGTAAGAACTAGAACTAAACAATTCTTAGAAGAAAACATAGGGGAAAATCTTCATGACATTGAATTTGGCAATGGTTACTTAAATGTGGTACCAACAAGCATGAAAGAAAGAAATTTCACTTCAACAAAATTTAAAAATTCTGTTTCAAAGACTGTAGAGTGAAAAGTCAAATCATAGAAGGGGAGACAATATCTGCAAATCATATCTGATAAAGGTCTGCTGTCTAGAATATTCTAGTATCTAGAATATACAAAATACAAATCAATAAAACCAATTGAAATATATATCAATTTACACATATATGAATTGCTTTATATTTTTATACATGATTATATAAATGGGATGGTGTCTTTATACAGAGTTAGATATATTCTAAATATATATATTCATATGTATATAAATAAATGTCCAAAAACTTGTATACAAATGTTTATAGCAGCTATATTCACAATAGCCAAGTGGGGTAAACAATCCAAATGTCCACAAAGGATGGGTAAGCAAAAGACAGTATAAATATAAAATGGACCACTACTCAGCAATAAAAAGGAATAAAATACAGATACTACACCAGGCATGGACCTTGAAAGCATTATGCTAAATGAAAGAAGTCAGATACAAAAGGTAACATACTACATGTTTCCATTTATATGAAATATCTATAATAGGTAAATTCCTAAAGACAGAAAGGAGATTAGTGGTTGATAAGAGCTGATATGGGGAAGGGAAGGTTACAGGTTTCCATTTGCAGTGCTGGAAACTTGTTGGTCACCATTATCAATGTACATAATTCACTGAATTTTATACTATATAATGGCTAAACAGTTCATTTGTCACTTTAAAATATGGAGTTGTTTCAGAGATCACAGAAGGAGCAAGAAAGATATGATGTTTTAGGCGTTTGAGAGACAGAACAAGCTGATAGGGGCAGGTTTTGCACAGAGACATCAAAGGGACTATGGGACCCAGTTTTGAAGCACCTTGAATGTCATATGTAAGAGTTTGTACATTACTCTCAAGACAATAGGCAACCATTGAAGACTTTCAAGCAGTAGTAAATTGATCAGATCTAAAGTTTCTATAAAACTTGTTATAGATGCCATGCCTAGTATGTTATCTAAACAGATGTCAAGAATTCTTTTATTAAAGTTTCATTACAGAATGCAATCAAATTATCCCCTGCCCTTTACCAGGAAGCTAGGGCTCAAGAATCCTCTTCTAGCATGCAATGTTTGGGAACTTCTTTTTAAACTGTAAGCCAAGAGAAGTAACCAAATGACCAACTTTAAAAGGTTTTAAATACCTCTTTCAATACTTCTTACAAAGTGGTATGGAGACTAATGCATCTGTAAACAATTAGTGGATTAAAGGCCTAGGCCATTTTGAAAGGAAAAATTTTAACAAAAATGTTTCCCCTGCTCTGAAGCAGCCCAGAAGCCTCTTACGGGCTGTGGGATGATCACTTGTGTGTCAGTATCAAAGCCAGAGCTGTGAAGTTCCATGGCAGAAAGTGAACTCTGCCGCCTGCAAGTCTGATACATAAGGCTTATAGATCTATCTTTAATAAAAAGTCACAGGCAGTTGGCACTTTGAGCACGCCAAGAATGCAGGCAAGAATTCTCTGTGATCCAATGCTGGCCAGCAACTCACAGGAACACCTGATATTGAGACTTGGTAAGGTCTATTGTTAACACTGCTATTCTAGGTAGTCTAGGCTCTATGCCGTTTTAAGTTAGAAGGGTTAGTTTCATACAGAGACCTCATTACATAGTTCTCAATTTGCATGACATTACTGGGTTTTAAACATTAAAACTTTAGACTCATATCCATGTAATATTTCTTTTAGTTTTACAATCAACCACAGGTTAGCCTGTGTTCCTTCAAAATGCTTAATGAACTGCCTAGCCTTCTATCTTTCTTGATCCCTCTCCCACTGCTCCCTCATACAACTCTAACTTCTGATCACTTATTACATGCTGACTCATGTGCCAGGTTCAGAGAACAAAGAGTAATAAGAGATGCTCCCTGCCTTCCAGATATCAGTCCTTAGATAGTCATTATGTCATTTCAGGAACAAGGGATCTCACCATCAATGTTTTAGTGTCTGCTAAAATTCTATGCTGGGGGCAGGGGTTGTGGCTCAGTGGTAGAGCACTTGCCTAGCGTGTATGAGGCACTGGGTTCGATGCTCAGAACCACATATCAATAAATGAATAAAAATAAAAAATAAAAGACCTATCAACATCTAAAAAAAATCTAAAAATTCTATGCTGAACACCTTAGGAGCTTTACAAAATTAGATACTTTCCCATTTCTAGGCAGGACCTCACTTTGATGCTTTGTTTAATCAAAATGAGATGGAAATTGAGGTTGGGAGGGCAAGGGGAAATCAGACTAGCCAAAAGGGATTACTGACACTTTAAGCCTGACAAGATGAAGTGCCAAGCAGTATCCAGATAATGACCAGCTCTGCCCCTGTTCTGAATGTAAAGGTATGTGTCTTCCTCACCAGAGGGATTTAGGACTCCTCAGGCTTGCATGCAACCCAGAGCCATGACCTAGTGATGATGTTAAAAGATGAAGAGGTGCTACATTTTTTTCTATCACCTTCTGAGCCTCGAACAGGGCTATCTAATCAAATCATTTTACTTCTTTTGAGTCAGTAAGGAGCAGGTCTCTTTCTAACCTGTTCAAGAAACATTAATCAACCTGCCAAGTTTGGGGACAAAATTTTATCCCAAACATTTTACAAGATAAGCATGTTCTCTCCCTTCTGTCATATATAGACTTTACCTTCTGGTAACTTATTTAAAAATAAACCATGGGGACAGTTTCTAAATTCTGGTTATTTCCCATGAAAAGATAAAGTAGTAATTGTATGATAAGTATCAGGGATTCTGGTCAAAGACCTTTCATAACAAATGCCCAGCATGGTACTGGGCACATGGAGACTTCATGATATGTATCTGTTGTGTGTGGATGCAGAACACAGATGGCCAATGTGATCAGGATCACCAAAAGTGCACAGCCTGGGAATAGTTAGACATGGTTTTACTCTTTCTGTGCTATTAAATAAGCTCAAATAACTGTGAGAAAATTCAATCAGTCTCTGTGGTTTTGGTTTCCTCATCTGAAAATTAGAAACTGTGCTTAATTTCCAAGATTCTTTCCAACTCTAAAAAATTTATCTTTTTATACTCATAAGCCACATCCCCTATGCCATCTCCAGTCTTCCCTCTAAAGAGCTCCACTCTTTTCAATCTACCATCTCATAAGCTCCCTGAAGTCTTATTAATCCCCAATTTCTTTCATGTGATAGACATGCCCTAATTTTAATTTCATCTTTCTATAGGAAGATAGTAATTTTAGTGCTAAATATTAGCTGTCTTGGAGAACTGATAGGTGTGTTTACTTCAGTTCAGATTCATGAATTTCCAAATGGAACTAATTTTTTCAATGCTTATGAAATCAATCCTATCTATATATAGGAATTCTACATAATTAGTTAACAAATTTTCATCACTATTGCTATCATTTTGCAAACTAAAGTCAATCTGATGTTTTGCATCAGAAGAATCATTAAGGCATAAGCCTTCTGATATTCCTACCCTATGCACTGACAAAATGAAAATAAACACGGGTGACAACTGTCAACTTTATACGTAGGCCCTGGGTTAAGACAAAAAGCATAGTGAGGTACCTCCTAACCATGAGTAAATTTTCTTTTTGGCTTGCATGGGTCAGAGACATGATTATGCCCAGGCTATCACTGAGAGCAGACTCATGTGGGAACACTTCTCCTCTCCCTGCCCATACCTGGCAGTAAGGCAACCCCAGATCCTGAGGAGCTGGTAGAGTCAGGTTACTGTATGTTCTTCAGACCCAACTTTCTCAAGGCCAATCCAAGATCTAGATTTGGATGGAGGCAGAAAGAAGCCTTTAATTATGCCTGAATTACCAAACAGGGAATCCTGGGTTTGGGTCTGGTAAAGCTAATAAATTTTTGTTTGCCCTGGATCTGTTTTGTACCTATTAGCACTTAAGCGCAGAAGAGGGGTGATTAACTGGTACCCCAGAATGCCAAGAGGGTTAGAAGGCCATTTCGACAGAGGTTTAATTTCACTGAAACACTTTCTTTATGACTCCATGGGCAAAGAAAAACATTCAGTGAACACATGGATTCTTAGGTCTTGCTCTTCCTCTCCCTGAATGTGCACGTGAAGTCTGTAGGCTGATCAGAGTCTAGAACTCTGGGCAAATTTTATGGGTCATCTGGTCTCTACTCCTCTCCAAAATTGCTAGAGTATATTAAAGGGAAGGAATATGAGAAGGTAAGTAGGTTAATAGCCCCATAAACCAGAAAATAAATTCAACCTCAGCAAAAACAAAAATCTAATAATGGAGATCCTTAGGGGGGGCGGAGAAAATAGAACACACCACCAGAAAAGTGATGCAGAAGTGAGGTGGGCAGATCAAAGGGCTCTCAGTGAGACATACAATGGGAGTAAGAAATCCAAAATCCCGCGAGATCCAAATTCACTGCCCAATCAGAAGATAAGACTGCTGTGCAGCTAACGCACAACTTAGAACAGCTTCTTCCCTACAGAGCACAAGACGCCACCAGGTGTCAGTGAAAGCCAGAAAGTAAAAACAAGGCCCTGAGTTTTCCCGAAGACCGCTTGCCTCAACTCACACAGGAGATAACATTCTGTACATGTTTGAGGTTTTCTAAAATAAGGGGAACCGCAAGCATAGAAATTCACAAATATTAAAGTCTGTTAACGAACACCATGATGAATGAGCTCCCAATGTCTTCACAGGGTAGTCTGTCTTAGTTAACCAATTCCACATTTGGGAGGAAGAAATAAAGTTTTCCACTAGCTAGATTTATAGCAGGTAGTAAAGTCATTTTAATCAACTTGACTCTAAGGAATCTTAATCGGCTTTGCCACACTTGCGATGCTAATGACCTTGCTTCAGATTCTTTTTTTTTTTTTTTGAACTAAGGGCCTTTTATTCTAACATTTTGTAATCTAATGACAAATGTTATTAGTTGAACACATCCCATTCTTCCATTATTGATAATATTTAAAGTTTCAAAAAGAAATAACATTTGTTCAGATTAGCTTAAAACAAAAAAGAACACTTGTTTTCAGTCCCTATGAGAATTTCTTCAAAGAGAAAGTTACATACAATATACCTAAAGGAAAAATGATGCTTTTGCCTGTGGCCATCTGAGTTGTATTTGTTTCTTTCTTCTAAACACTTTGTCATATATCTTAACTATTTTTTTAGTTTTTAGTCTTTTAATCTTATGTGCTCTTTTGTGGTAAATAGGAAAAAATCTGTATTCCAAGTTTTCAAGTATATTGTCAAAATATTTCCATGATATTTTCCATATTTTTTGTGTTCACTTTGACATTTGTGGTTTGTTTTATTTTCATAATTGGTGCTGTTATTTTATTGTCATTATTTGTTTGTTTTATCCTTCATTTTATTTTTTTAATACAATCCTTCTATTTTATTTTTTTTAATTTATTTATTTATTTTTTTAAATTTACTTATTGATTCATTCTTAACGGAAAGTATAGAAAAAGTTCAGCTTCATTTGGGAATTGCTGCTGCCACAAAGAATCAAGTGAAAACAATCAATTCCCCCTTCCCCACATGGAAGTTTACCAAGCTCAGAAGAGACTGGCACCTCCCAGAGGGCAGGTTCACCTCTTTCTACTTCAGAGGTCAATAGATGCTCCTGGGGGCCTCACCTGTGCTTTAAAATTAGCTATATTCTTAATAATTTACAACCTCTTTATTTATCAAGCAAAATAATCCCCAAGTAAAAGCCAGCATTTTTTTAATCACTTCATACTTACACATCATGTTCACTTATGTTATTTGATATTAACAGTAACCATATTACCTAGGAAAAATAATATCATCCCCATTGTATAATTATGGAGAATGAAGCTCATTGCACTTTGGGTTAACTCTTTACCCTCCACTTCTCATCTATAAATTTTTCTGACTTGGTTCCAAGAGCAAACACAAAAAGCATATGTTCCTAAAAATTTTTAAGTTTCTAGATACAACCACTGCACAAAGATAAAGAGACAAATGTGCCTGTGGCTATCCAAAAGGGGAGAAAAGCAACATTCCAAACTGTCAACTCAAGCAATTTTTCTCAAATTTAGGCTATGGGGCTAAGGAGATTAAATTTGTCTTGTGGTTATAGCACTGTAAACAAAACAGAAAATTGATTTTTCTCTCTGTCTTTGGCAGAAGTAGAACGAGTTGTGAGTCAAACCCACTGTGTTTATTTATAAGGATTAAAATCATATTTTTCTTATTATAAGGAAATAGGTAGAGGTACAAAAGTCAATGTTATGGGGATTTGAGAAGGAACCCCAATAAGATAAATCATTTATTCACCTGGATTCAGAACAGAGATTAGCAGAAATCAGACTGATGGGGCTGGAAATGTCAAAATTATCACTCAAAAGCTGATGGAGAACGTGGCATCATTATTTAGGACTCCAAAATAATAAACCCTAAAGATTCTCCAGAAGCAGAACCTAAGACAAGGATTGGGCTACAAAAAGTTTAGGGGAATTAATCCAAGCAGAGTCAGAAGTGAGAATGGGAAGGGAACCACAAAAGACAGTGTTAAAACCAGGTAATTACTTGCCTACCATGGGCAGCCTGAGCTCTGTCCAGCTGAGGAAGCCTGGCAGAAAGCAAAACTATATCTTTGAGAGGTATCTTAGCCTGGTATCCAGGAAGCTGGGGGGTTTTCTCACCAATTCCCAGGCCATTGCTGTGTGAAGACTGCTTCTAAGGACGTCGACTCTCAACTTCATCAACCTCCAGCTCGTCTTATAATAGGTCAATAATGAGCCCCTGGCCAGGAAAAAAAAAACACTCAGCGAGAAAGTGCAGGTGTTTATAATAAGCAACTTCCTGCCTGCAGAGGTAAATTCTGGGTGAGGGAAGGAGCACTACAGCATTTGCTGTGCCCTTTAAGTAACAGGCCACACCTGCCAACTTCGGGTCCCCTGTCCATCCTACCTACTTCTCTGCCCTGAGGGCAGGTGCTTTCCTCTTGGCCAAGGGCAGATCAGACATCAGACTTTCCTGAGTGATGGACACAGTGACTGAGCCATGCACACTTAGTGCCTCACTCAAACTCAGAAACGGACAAGGGGCAGAAGGAACCAAGAGTGTACTCTGATGGAACGAGGGAGAAAGTATCTCCCAACGTGGATAGAAATAAACACTGGAAAGAATTAAAGCAGGTGAGAAGTATTTAGGCAAATCACCTAGAATGTGTTCACTCATCTTTTTATCTGTTGCTACTTACCAAAAATACTTATCCTGGGCAAGACACTTTTTTCTGGTTGAGCTTAGGTTTTACTGAGGAGTTAGCATACTTCTACAGAAAGAACAACAAGCATAATTTAGGTTGTCAAGATCTAAAATACATATATTTAACCCCAAGTCAATTGGCATGAAAATTACTTCAATCATTAATATATATCCTCTAAGAATACAAAATCACAATCCAGCTATTGGGTAGTAAAGTCTGCCTATTTTCAAATATCTTTAGAACTCCTAGATATCAAGTAATTGACTGGAAAGGGTGAGAAGTGGATAGTCAAAAATAAATACTATGAACAGCAAAAGAGCTTACTTTGTAACCTATCAGGAAAAAAAATGTATAGGGTTGTACTTGGACTGAATAGCATCTGGATATGGCAGGGCAAAGAAAACTATCCAAATTATTTTCTGTATTAGGAAAGGGAAGACTTTTGTTGGGCAGGACCAAGATGGCTATAGTTAGGCTCCCTCACCAAGGTTTCTACTGGGCTCTGTTTTTAATATGTATTCAAGGCCACGGGCACCCTTGTTCAGCATATGCACTCATGTTCATAAAGTTTCTTATGAGCATGAGCCCACTTATATAACGTGTTGTCAATGTGCCCTCTTTGGCTTGCATATAAAAAGGCCTATGGAATTCCAGGTCTCATGATGGATGGGGGTTGAAACTGAAGGTTGGGGCTACCTAGGGGCTATTACCACCTCCAAATAAAGCATGTCTACTATCCCAAATGTGTCTTGCATCTTCTTCCACCTGCCGGAACCCAAATCTTTTTCCTGTGTCAGACCAACTCTGGAACACTGTGGGAGCAGACCTACATAGATATTAGGATCCATATGAAGGCAGGACTATCGGGAGGCTGGATAGGGGATGAAATAAGTTCACATAGTGGGCCTTTGCTAAGAACCTTTGATCAAATCAAAACGATGACATTCTCAGTGAAACATTTATAAAGTGAGGGATCCTGATGCAAGAGCAGACAGTGGTTTAAAAAAAAAAAAAATCTCTGAAACACTGGAGGAAATGAACCATCACAGGCAGAAAAGATAACATAGACAATAAAGAACAAACCTGGGTAGGAAAAGCAGTCTGATCTATTGTGAGCTAAGAGCACAAGAAGTGAGTGTCCTCTAGGCAAAATTCTGGTCCTCGTTTTGGACACGACATATCAAATCTTACACAGAAAGGAAAAGTCCTTGATTTTTTTCCCTTAGTCTAATTCTTTGTCTTACATCTCAAGATGGTTTAGCTGTGGCTTCCCAGCTAATGGAGCCCCACAGGTAACATCTAGGTACACAGGTGAAAAGGAGGAAAACCCATCAGCTCCAGACCTACCCATGGATTTCAGACAGACATAATTCTATTTTATCTCCAGATCATCATTAACAACCTCCACTGCATAAGTGATTCAATTCTAGGCTTCAAATAGTACCATTTGCCTGTCACAGTACTAAAGGAAAATGTTGTTATGGCCACTGGCCTAAGTTACAGGTTTTGCCATAACTAAAGTATGTGAGTTAATGTCCACACTAAGATCAAGGTTTTTAAAAAATGAAATAAGTATGACCTGGTGGTGATTGTAGAACATGACTGCACCTACTTTGGCATTTCTCTCATCAACTCTAATTTCTCTTCCCTTGAGTATGGACCAGATTCTAACTCCTTCCTAGCAAATAGTATGTAGTAGAGTGACTTCCCCAGCCTAGTTATACAACGCAACATGACTGCCAAATGCACTAAGTGATCGTGAAACAGTTGCCCCTGGATCTAATTTAGAAGATGTAAGATGTGCAGATGTTAGATGAAGCAGCCTCAGGAAGGAGATGTGTCTGCCAACGACACCAACCCCCCAGACACTATAATCAGGAGGGCCAAGAGAGAAAGCAAGCAG
This sequence comes from Glaucomys volans, assembly GCA_020662805.1. Lineage (NCBI taxonomy): Eukaryota > Metazoa > Chordata > Mammalia > Rodentia > Sciuridae > Glaucomys > Glaucomys volans. Next base: position 530,005 of record JAJEJO010005799.1, read on the forward strand.
GGGATGAAAGGCAGCCAAAGTGCAGAGTAAGAGGGATTGGAGATGAAGCAAAACACCTGACCCTCTAACCCAACATGACTTCAACTATTTCTCCTAAATTTGTGCACCTTTCTCTACAGGAATTATTGTCATCACATGTGGCAGGCCTAAACTAACTGACTGTTCCTCCTTTCTTCAGTTCGTAGAAAGTAAAAAAGAGCCAGGCCTGATAATTTGATTTGATTTGCTCTGTAGGACTCACAAACCTTTGCAGCAGATTTTTTTGTTTGTTTTGTTTTGGTTTGATTTGGTTTTGGTTTGCTTGTGGTTTTTTGTTTTTGTTTTTGTACCAGGGATTGAATCCAGGGGTGCTTCACGACTAAGCCACATCCCCCATCCTTTTCTATGTTTTATTTTGAGAAAGTGTCCTGCTAAGTTGCTGAGACTGGCTGCAGCAGATCTTGGACATTTATATACTGGTCTTTAAGTCTGGGCCAGTTCTACCACTGATGATAGATGCAATGGAGGAATGTGACCATGAAATTCTTTCCAGAGTTCTGCAGTTCTCCTCCTGGTCCCTTACACAAACCCCAGAAAAGCTTCCTTGACATTATCTTCGCTACCCAAAAGAATCATTACAGTTAGGCTCTTTCATACTGTATAAAGCTAATTAAATGGTAGGTAGGTGTTGGAGAAAATGCATGTGTTTTCAACAAATGCAATTCAAATGACTGTGGCCTTCATCTGAGTGCTTGTTGCTATAACAGTGGTCCTCAAGTCTGGCAGAGCATCCAAATCACCTGAAAAGCATTTTAAAATACTGATGTCATGCCTGTCCCAGACAAATTGTATTAAAATCACTAAGGAAAGGGGTCACATATTGGTATTTTTAAAAGCACCTTTGTAATTCTAAGTACAGTTAGATGAATTTTTGCTTTATTTTATTTTCGTATATAATGAATCCTGTTTTTTCAGAATAAATATCTATTTTCAATGCCTTCTGATCCGTGTGGCAGTCCACTCCTACAGTTCAAATTTAATGCTGCATTTAATACTGAAAATGACCATAAATCCTTATTGAAAAGATATTTCCTGGTCAGAAACATTGAAAACAATGGAAGAATCTTGAGGAGCAATCGTCTATTCCTTGAAAGCAGATTCTATACTCAACATTATCCCTATTCTAGTCATTTCCCATAAAGACCTGGGAATGGTTTTGGAGAATCTCATGAAATCCAAATAAAACTGGGTATCCCCTAGGCCACAATCAACAGTATTGCACCAAGAAGCTAGCACAAATATATTTCCAAAAAATTGTGACAAATGGTGTCTTATATTTCTTGAAAGGTGACAAAAAAATTGTATGGTAAAATAAGCTTAAAATTGTTTCCTCAGAATTACATGTCACAGTATATCAAAGGCCTCTAATAACTCTGCTCTTTCAAAAATACTCTGAAAAATTCAACTTACTTAGGATGTTCCAAGATCAATATCATTCCTTTTCAAACTCATTCCTTCTTTCTGTAGCTTCCTGTCTCTTTATCAGTCATTGACACATTTTATTTTTCATGCCCAGAATCCATTATTTCTTTTCTTTCCAGCTTTGTTGAAGTAGAATTGACAAATAAAAATTAAATATGTGTGCTGTGCACAATGTGCTATTTTGGGATACACACACATATACACACACATTATGAAATGATGAACTCAGGTGAATTGACATTACATGATTTTCATTTTTATACTGATAACATTTAAAATCTACTCTTAAAAATTTCCAAGTATACAATATATTACTATTAACTATAATCCTCATGCTATATGATTAGACCTCTAGAACTTATTCATCTTAACTGAAACTGTATACCCTTTGATCAACATCTCCTACTCCTCATTCTAATAATAATAATTTCTTACTTTAGTATTAAAAGCCCTTTTCCTAGAAGATATGCCCTCTATCCCTTTTAAGTGTTTCTGGTGTAGCTGACCAAACCTGCCTCCAGGGCTGAGCATGAGACCTGGTCAGTCATTTGCAACCCACAATGATCTGTCCGTCAGGCCAATTAGGAACAATGGAACAATTCCAAGACTATTTATGCTATTAAACAAAAAGGTTTGTTTTTCTTTTGAGGATACCAGCCTTGGGAACATATAAGACTGTCATTGCCAAAAGCAACCATAAGAAATCTGAAAATGAAACCAAGAATAAAGGAATCCATTTATGGGTAGAAAAAAGTATACTTGGACATGATAACATCACTCAACAAGGTTAATCCCAAACCCACTAAGCTTTTGATGGAATCATTCTGTTCCTTAAGAAAAACTACCCTGTGTTGTAACATATAGAAGATATTGAACATTTTGAAGCAGGTTGAGTTAGGTTTCTATCACTTGCTACTGAAAGAAATGTCTAATACAGAAACTGGTACTTGGAAAGAGAATATTTGAGTACATAAAATGCAGAATTGGTTACGCTATGGTAGGTGGCAGTAGGCCATCTCTGTCCTTACCAAGCTAAGAGATTGAAAATATTTGTTACAAGGTGAATAACATGTCACCTTTTGTAGCTGGGGGTAGAGATAATGTGTCTAAAAAGGCTAGAAAATTAAGAAACTTTTCAGAAACTCCAAGATGCAAGGATAGCATTGGCTACTCTTGCAGCCTGCATTGAGGTCCAGCATGAAGGAGACTTCATTTGCAAAGAACTTCTATGCATGCATACTAGCCTTTCTGGAAACAGAGGGAAGGCAATACAATTTTACCAAGAAAGACCCTTTCTGTTTACAAGTAACAAAAGTTGGTTTAGAGGCTGTTCATCTTTTTACTTGCAGTGTTAGAGATAGGAAATTTTCTTCCTCAGGCTAAAGTTAGAAATGAGGCTAAAAGTGAAGTAGGAGATAAGATAGGAACCTGGAGGAAGCATCAACTCCTTCCTCCCTCTGATTTCTTCTAATCTCTCCAACCTGTGAAATCAGTCCCTGTCTACAATGGAGATACATAACCAACGAAGGAAAAGAGTCAGTCATTGGACTACAGTTTGGGGACAAGGAAAAGATGAGACCAATCTGTTGAACTATAATAGATGGAGGCCACAGTGGAGAATATTAAGCTAATCACTGGTCAGATGTGCAGAGCTCTATCTAGGACCCATTGGTCTGAATTTAAATTCTGGGGCATTGACTTAGTAAGGTAATCAGCTTTGCCAGCACTAAAATTAAAACAAAGCAAACAGATCACAAACCTACTAGGCTCTTAAGAGAATTGTGTCTTCAGAGAATCTTCAGTCTGTTGAGCAAAGGGATGTCCACATATTGTTCCACAGCTTTCCTCTTTTAGGAGGAAGTTCATACCAGTGCCTACTAGCTTACCATTTCCCCAGCATCTTTAATTTCTGCAAATGGTTATTTCATTAAATAAAGGTTCTTTAATTTATCATCCAGTCTACCATTGCTGATCATTCAATTTTGATATATCATGAGAATGATTCAATGACGATCCTTGACTGTACTTCTAAAATATAGGGTTTTGCTAATGACTCAAACCTGGGACTATGGTAAGGGTTCACACATCCTAGAAGACAGTCCCTAGGGGATAGAGCAAGTGTTCATTCAACAGATAAATTATTATCATGAGTGCTGTCCTTCATTCACAGATCCATGAGTCTCAAAATACCTTCCAGGCAGGCACCAAAGATGCCAATGATGGAAGCAGAGTGGCCATGGACAATGAATTTAGGTCCTGGCCTTTTGTGATGCCAAAGCAGACCACCAGCACAGCTTCCAAACCCAGATTCTCTTTTACCAGTTGTTTTTGTCAAAGCTCCCTGGTCTCCTAATATGCCAGCAGCATGTTTGTTTTTCATTTGCTTGTGGCTTATTAAAGCCACAGATGTGGGTGGGTGGCAGGAACTCAGCACTTTCCTTGCTTAGCGATAAGTACTGCCATCAACTACACACATATGGCTCCTATTAAAGTAAATGGAAGGCACGTGGCTAATTTGGAGGGCAAAATTGGCAAAACTGAAACAGCTGTAGCTATTGACCCTCTGTTTTGAATGGGAGCTACGTGAGGTGAATAGTTCAGCCCCTTTTCCTGACCTGTTTACACGACTCCTTCTGTGCATAATAGCTTCATTCTACCTCTGTTCATATATCTGAGGATTTTCTCTAAGTTTTTCTTGGTTTAATATTATTTTTTTTCTTTCTCATCATGAAAGAAAAAACCCAGCAAAGCTATTTCACATCAAATCTGTAAACCCCAGGGACAAAAATAACCATCCAGTGGCAGCAGAAGCTATGTGATCAATTAGTGGGATATTATAGAGGGACTCAGATATCTAAATGGGGCAGTGGATTGAAGGGCTGATTCCTTTTGCTCTCAATTGTTTAAGATTTGGGGGTTAATTCAGTGAAGATTTTTTTCAGCATATTAACATGCCAGTGAGTGTGAGAATCTGGACTCGTACAAGACAAAGATGATTTCTAGTTCCAAGGACTCCGCCTCCTAGGGAGGACAGACAATAAGATTGCCACCTACATGAAACCACGGAGGCAGAGAACCTGTCATGTTGTCAGTACTCAAGAAATATTTCTTGTTTGAATAAAATTATCCAAAATATGTGAAAAGACAACAAGGAAAAATGGGAACAAGCTCTAAGAACTTGGATAGGAACTTAGCAATCATCACCAAGACATTATGGAGAAAATATCAAAATGGATGAGATGACCAGAAAGAATGTGTGAAGTTTAGGCAATGTTAGAGCAGCTGACCTCTGACAGAACAGCAAAGGACAAGGAGCCACCAGGATGTAGAATGAGACATAAGATAAGAACTTGTCCAGGGTCATATCATGGAAAGAAGAGAGAAATTCAAGAAAGGGGTTAATAGAGACCAGAAAAGCTACAGTGTGTATCTGCAAAATACAGACTGAAAAGGATGTATTTAATGATAAGGATTCAAAAATAAAATAAAGAAAGTTGGGCCAAAAGTATAGAAAAGTTGACTAAAAAAAGGAAGAAAAAAATAAGCCTAGAGGAACAGAAATTTCCTTGGCCCATCTTAATTGACAGAAGCTTCCTTTGCAGTTTTCCACAAAAAACAAATAAGATTATTGAAATATTCTCCCATGCAATTCAGATATGCTTCAAGTTGGACAAAAGTACTGATAGTATCATTAAAATAAAATAGCTTTTCCAGATTTTTAAGAAAATAATAGTTTAAAGATGATGTGTCCATTTTAAGTTTGTCTCTTACATGCCTGTATTACATTTTTGGCATCCATTCCACATCTTTGGTGTCAAGTACTGGAGGCTGAAAAAACAAGGGAATAATAAATAATTACTAAAGACAAAAAATCTAAAAAGAAGCTAACCATGTTGGTTTGATGACTTTAGTTCATGGTCCGGTATGCTTAAAGTTGGGATTTTATGTTATAAACTTGAAGTAGGTTCTTAGGTCATGTAATAGAATTAACCAGTCCATTTATATGGTATTTTCATATGTACCATAAAACCCTAGGACTCTATATCCTGACCAAATTTGAGAACAATTGGCCTAACACATTAACTGGCATGAAATAAGGAAATGAACTTCTAAATTCTCAATTATATACATTTCTGTGTTAAGAGTCAGAGAAGCAATCATGCAGTAGAGTCCTGAAACTGAAGAAATGTACTATTTACCACTGATCTTTCTTGTCAGACATCTAATTGTGAGCTCAACATGGAAACTACCCTCTGACAAAAATGCAGCTTACTCCTTTGGGCCTAGAGGAAGATGATGGTTGCCAAGGACATAAAGCAATCCAGAGTGGAAGTGAAACTATTGGGAGTGATTGGAGAAGCTAGATAATTGAAGAGGAGAGCAACAAAAATTTAATAAATATTAGTATATACTGTTTTGACTCCTAGTAATGTTCTCAAATTAGCTGAAGTAAGATATTTGAGTTTTTCTAGATTTCTTTTGGGGATTTAGATTATGTTTCTTGAATGTTAACTACTACTTACAGGGCACTAAATGAATCTCTGGGTTCTGTGGGACCACGCCAAGAATTTCAGATCTATTTGAGGTCACCTTGACAGGTCTATGGGTTTGACCATACCACTTTCCCACACAGAGGACTTTCTTACCCTTATACCTTGACACACACATGCTCTCCACATATGTCTGGGCCCATCATCTCTGAGTAACCAAATCATGGGCAAATGGCTCTGCCTTCTCACCTTGATTTAGTTCATTAATAAGTTAAAAATCAAAGGCTTTCTGTTGATCAGCAACATGCATAACCTACTTCCTGCTAATACCTAAAGAAGGCTGGACACCAAAACAAATCAAAGACAATGTTCTCCAAGACCCTCAAGGAAGCAGAGCTAAGGGGAAAACATTTGAATACTGTTGTCATGGTATACTATACCATGACATGCTCTTTCTATATGAAAGAGTCAGTCTCTTTGGACATGCTCAAAGCTCATGAGTGTCAATATTAAATATGTGGAAGGGACAGTCCACATAAACCTACCTCTGGACACATTGAACTCCCAGTGTTAGCCAAACCTCTGAGGATAAAGAGATCAAATCCTTTAATCCATGGTGAAGAATTACTAGAACGTCATCTACTGATGCTATCATTTTCCACACAATCAGTAAATGAGATGTACAGATTTCCCATTTTATCCTCCCTTGGGAGAATAAATAGACTGTGAATTGATGATCTGGACAGACTTCCCCACCTATGTGAGGAAATATTTCTCACAGAGCTTTTCTCAGCTGTTGCCTTTTCCTGACACAGTGTCAAACACTTGGCGATGAATTCTGCAACCCTGTGGGGGCCCTGGGTGTTGGCATTTGTAAACCAGTGTATTTCTGTCATCACCCACATGCTGAAGCTCAAAAGAAAGCTACATGTGCATTAGAGGAAAGGCAGCTGCCACTGTCCCTGGAGGAAAATGCAATTAAAAATCTTTCAGCAGACCACCTCAGTGTTTCCTTTTGGAGAATGAAGGGGGAGAGCTGGAAAGCTAAAGGCGTTCAGTCCAGGGGAATGGACTCTCTGGGATTAGATCTTTGTCTCTGACCCAAAAGCATAAGGAGACAAGGAGAAGAGAAGGGCAAAAAATCAGAGCCCCATCCCAGTCCCACTGTGCCCAAACCCTTGACTGATATTACTCCAAGAAACTGCATCCTTTGAGTTTTGTGTGACAGTACCCCAGGATGAAATTAATTTCAATGCACTTTATCTTGTATAGAGAGAGCATGAACTCATTGGAACAAAAGGAACTAAATGTATAAAGCTCAAGTGGCATCCTACCCTTAACCCAGGCACCCGCCTCACTGACACTGTACTGGAAGACAAGTAAGTGCATTTTTTTTTCCTTTGTCAAATGAAAAGAAAAAGAGAGAGAAAGCAGGTATTACCATCAGAGTGAAATGACACTTTATACATGGAAAAGAATATGGAATGTTAGAGCCAAAAATTACCTAAGAATTAAAATTTTCAAACCCTTCATTGTGGGTGAGGAAACTGAAGCTCAAGAGAGTGAATTCATGAAGTTCAGTCAACTGGTTAGAGAGAGTAGTTGCCTTGATGTAGTTATTTGGCAAAAAGTTATTCAGTGATTTTTTTTCCCAGTCCTGGTGCTAGGAGCAATGGTACAAAGGGGAAACTACAGTTTGAGTTGCTTGAGGTCAGGGACTCTGGTTTCCCACTGGAAAGTAGAGTCTGAAGTATCACACAACAATCTTCAGTGTATGAAGGATGATAAATCCAAGAGTGGATGAGCTCCTTCAAGTACATCATGCAGAGGGAAAATAGGAGACACAAACACCGCCTCCTCGTGAGCAACCAAGGTTCTTCCCACAAGTCCCACCCCAGTCATTACCTTCAAAAGAAAACCTTAATGCAATTTCTGCAGCATAACATTGTAACATCATGTGATTTAGGAGAGTTTTATGTGAATAAAAATGCTATAGTTAGGGGCTGGGGTTGTGGCTCAGTGGTAGAGCGCTTGCCTAGCATGTGCAAAGCACTGGGTTCTATTCTCAGCACCACATTAAAAAATAAATAAATAAAATAAAGATATTGTGTCCATCTACAACTAAAAATTTTTTAAGTGCTCTAGTTATTACCAAAATGATATTGAATCTTACCTCTTTTTTTAAGTTAATGAAATATTTTATGTTGTTACATTAATTTACTATACATTGAGATGTCCATGATCTTTATCAAAATGTCTCTTTTGGAGCTACAAAAGATAATAAAATTAAGTGTCCTTAATTTATTCACATTAAAACTGGACTGATTGAATTAAGTCATTTCAATCCAACGTAAAACAGAAAAAAGCATGTTATACACATAAACTTTTTTGTTTTTCTTGCATATCACGCTATATAAATTACATATACAGCAGTCAGGATTAAAATAGTTTTTCATTTCATATAAGGCAACTCTTTACATTCTCAGATTATTTTAAGTACAATTTAGCACATTTAAACATTAAACATCTCTATTCCCTTAAAATATACAAGATGAAGTATAGTTTCTGCAAGGTACATATTCCATATATCATATATCAAACAATAAAGTTGGAATACCTTTTATCATATTAGTACACATCTCTTTCATAAATAAATGGATTTATGTTATTAACGGTAAAACTTACGTAAATAATACTGATATGCATAGAAAATGTCTTGAATTCAAAAGCATATTTTCAAATTGTTTTAAATTATTGATCTTGTAGTAAAATTAGATAATGATATTACAAACTTGAAATTTGTCCATTCGAACATTTGGAAAATATTGTCATTTCATTCTTATGCATTAAGATTTTCTTGATGAGGTTCTATTTTTCATGAAATTTCATATATTCAAAGAATAAAATGTTTTCCAGTTACTTAGAATTGGGTGTGCCCCAATGAAGTTATAAATTGTGTTTATAAGTCAGAAGGAAGACATGTTTTTTAATTTGTTCTAATTAGTTATACATGACAGCAGAATGCATTTGGACTCATTGTGCACAAATGGAGCACAACTTCTCATTTCTCTATCTTTTTTGGCAATCATTATAACGCAGATTTTGGTTCATAACACAAATACCCCAAACAGAACCTGTAAGTCACACTTCCCTTTAACATATAAATCACCACAGTTGGAACATCAACCTTCTAACACATAATATTTTGCCAGATTTTCTTCCTCTAACAGTTTCTGACTGTTTCAGTATCTTGTCTCTCCTGTATTATTCAAAGATATCTAAAAGCAGAATGGAAAAATAGGATGTGTGTGTGTGTGTGTGTGTGTGTGTGCGCGCGCCCGCGCGTGGATTTTCTGCAGGAATTACTACGGGCTCCCATGATTATGGAGGTGGAAAAGTCCCCCACATGCCTCCTGTAATCTGAATAACCAGGAACACTGGCAGTTTGACAGTCCACAATCCAAGGTCTGGGAACCAGGAGTTCCAGTATTTATGAGGGAAGATGATGGCCCAGTTCAAGAAAACAGACACTGGAATTCACCTTTCCCTCATCTTGTTCTATTCAGGCCCTCCATGGATCAGCGGATGCCTCCCCACACTGGTAAGCTGGATCTGCTTTATTCAATCTCTGATTCAAGTGCCAGTCTCTTTCATGAATGCCCTCACTCCCACACTCAGAAGTCATGTTTTGTCACCTCTCTGGTATCTAGTTAAGATCCTGTCAAATTGACATAAAATTAACCATCACAATCCCCAAATCCACCCTTCACCAGCCAGCTGATCCTAAACTCTGAAGGTCTATGTTTCTGTTCCAGCATTGCCAAACCCACACATAGCAGAAGCTGTTTCCCTCCATTTCTCATAGCATTGCCAAACCAAGCTACCTTTTGAAAGAAAGTAAAAGTTCTCTAAAAGTAGCCCACAGATACTGCACAATTTCTGCTTCCTCTCTGGTCCTTTACAAAGTAGATTCCCATCGTGTCCTCTGTCCTAGGCCACTTGCACAAGTCCAGGGGTTTGTCCTATTCCCAACTGCTCTGTGTGCTCTGGGTACCTTCACACTTCTGGATCTAGGTCAAAGGGAGCCCTGGTCTTAGAAAGAGAAGAAAGTATTTTCCTAACTCTGTTCTAAGACTCACTCAGGAATTAATTCTTTTCAAATGATGGATTTATTTTTTTTCCTTTTTTAGTAGTGCTGGATATCAAACCAAGCCCTTGCATACATTAGGCAAGTGCTATACCACTAAGCTATACCCCAGTCATCAATGGACACTTAAAATACCCATTTCCTTCTAAGGCATATCTACTCCTACTTACAAGACCGTGGTTGAACAAATGCTCACAAGGAAATTCTAGGATGAAATGCACTGATATCAGTGCATTTCCCAAAGTCCCTGTTCTTTAGTTTGTCTCTGCTTGTGGAACATTGGTAACAAGTGGAATTCAGGTGGTACCAAATTTAGTCTTCTATGATAGGCATAAGAAATGGCTCCCAGAGGTGTTTACATCTTTAATCTTGGAACCTATGAAAATGTATATCACCTAATATGGCCAAAGGTGCTTTGCAGATGTGATTAAGTGAAAGATCATGAAATAGGGAGTTTATCTACAATTATATGGGTAGGCCCAATATAATCACAGGGATCTTTGAAAGTAGGTAACTTTTTGGAGCTGTGGCCAGAGGAAGATAGGACTATAGAATGGTCAGAGATGCAACATTACTGACTTTGAAGCAGGGAAAGGGAGCCCACTCCAAGGAATGCAGGCAGCCTACAAAAAAAGGAAAGGGCAAGGAAACAGATGCTCCCTGTAGCCTCCAGAAGGAATGGGGCTCTGACAACACCTTGAGGTAGCCCAGGGAGACCCAGGTCAGGCTTCTCACCTACAGAACTGTAAGGGAAAAAAAACGTGTGTTGTTTTAGGCAACTAAATTTGTGGCATTTGTTACTGGAGCAATAGAAAATATATACTGATTCCTTTTCAGTCTCTCCTCATCGGGGTGCCAAAATGCATGGCAAAAGCCTCACCTGGGATAACTTGTTACACGAGTAATGTGGATCCATCTTGGATGTGACTTAGGGGCTTTTAATGAGTAGCAGTGCTTTCCCAATCTCATTCATTGTTGAACTCAATAAAATTACTGAAAATAGAAAATAAGTTAAAGTCAATAGAGAGAACATTTAGATCAATTAGAAATAAATTCTCCAAGCAAGGATTCGCTACCTCAGCACTACTGATATTTTGGGGCCGATAATTCTTTTTGGGAGGAGAAGGGCCGCCCTGTGCACTGCAGTATTTTTAGCAGTGTCTCAGCCCCCACCCACTGGATACCAGTAGCAACCTCCCAGCCATGACAACCAGCAGTGTCTCCAGATATTGCCAAATGTCCTCTGGAGAACAACATTACCCATGGGTGAGAACTACTGTTCTATTCCAAAGATCTCCCAGAGAAGAAAAAAAGAAGGTATCTTACAAAGGTAACTGATTTTTCAGGATATAAAAATGTTCAGGTGAGAAATATACATTGGAAGAATGTATGTCAATCCTTTAAGCCTCTGTGTTTCCAGTACGTGGAGCAAACAACACCAGGGACACAAATATTCACCTCTAAATTTTTCAGATACCAGAACCTTCTTAGGTAAATTCTGTGTATTCTCCTCTACTTTTAATACCAGCTGCCTTTCCATGAGTCAACTAGTATTTACTGGTAAGAGGACTTGGAATGGCATTAAATAAAGCTAGGCACTGTGCCTTCACTTGTAAGGGCATGGCATGACTTCTTGGGAGACACGCACCAACGTGACCAACTGTGGCTGGCTTCAAGTTACACAGCACTGGCCAGTGGTCAAGGTGGGATGGCGTCATAGAGCCACTGACTAAGAGGGACAGAGACCTCAAACATAGTTAACTTAGGCTAAAGTTGTTAGATAGAATCTGTTACCAGAAAAAAAAAAAATCCATTGAATGAGATGTTGCACATAAAACCAGTCACATACTTTTATTCCATGAATGAGATTTGTCATAACCCTTCATTCTGGCACTTCAGGCTGCCACATGCATAAGAAATCAAAGGTTATCTATTCTTCTCAAATATAGTAATGATCTAAAAATAGGGAAATGATTTAGAAACTAAACAAAGCAACCAAGTTAGTTGTTTATAACCTGTGAGTAAGTTAGTGCATGAGTTCAACAGATAGCAATTTGAAAGTGAAACATTCAGCATAAAGCATAATGTAATCCATCATCATAATTACATTAACCCAAATTAAAAAATTATGGAACAGACAATCCAAAGTTCAAGTTTTTAGCAAAATAGCTAGGATTTGGGTGACATTTTTTTTCAATCCATTAATGTCAGCTGGGGGTCTCCTGTGGGATTGAGACTTTTTAAATTGGGACTTTCTTTAAAGTACATTACAAGGTTTCTGCATTGTTGAGGTAGAAAGTTCCTAAGGGTTTTTCCAGAATGAGGCCCCATAATGGAAGTTTTAAAAAATTAAAAGTCAGGTCAAAATATGAAAAAAAAAAGTTGTAGAATTAGAACTGCTTACAACATAATGAGCTTGATTATGACTTAGTTCTTACAGAAGAGGCTGAGTGATCATTTGTTTAAAATGATGCATTTGAGAGCCCTGATTTAAATAGGACACTAGACTAGCAACTCTTAGAATGGCCTCTTCTCAAAGTTGGGGTCTACATGTGATAACAGTATCCCTGAGGTAGCTGTCATTGGAGGTTCCCAAGTCCTGGGTTCTAAGATGCCAGATGACATGACTTCCCCTGTCCCAGAGGAACCTGACACTGCCCCAACAAAGCATCGCTGACAAGCTTCTTTGTTGGAGCCACCCCTCATAACTGAGCATGTGGACTGTCAATAGCACAGGTTAACAGGGTCCAGGGATGGCCCATTGCCCCTCTTTTCTACCCTTACTCCCTTCTCTTCAATGACAAATTTTTGAGTAATCCAGTTAAGGTTCCATTCCTTATTGATGTTTTAAGCTATCTTAAAATCTTGGCTTCAACCTTTTCTCTTGGGATATCATAAACTGAAATCCTTAGTTCTTTTAGTACATAGGTAATAAGTACTTACTTGTGTCCAGTACTGTAGCAAGTAATGAGAATACAATGCTGAACACAGTAGGGGTGGCCCCTACCATTCAAGGCATCCACAGACAAACAGGAAAGATAAGCAAGCAATAGCACAAGTGGAGCATGATGGGGAAACAGAAGGGGTATCACAGAAGGGGATGGCAGCATCCATTGACTTATTGGAGGTGAGGTTTGGCTTACCAGAGCCAGGGGCCATTTAACTGAGAACTGAGGATGGAGTGTGAAATTAGACCCCCAAAGAAGTTCCAACCATCAAAGTAAAAAGACCAGAATCAAGAAAGCACTGTGCTTTTGAGGAAGTGGTAAAAGTTGCATGTAGCTGGGTTTCAGAAGAGCAGATGAAGAACACTGAAAAATGAGACTGAGAGCAGGCAAAGGTCCTTCTCCCATTTGATGATGTGTGGTATAGCTGCCTTAGGTCAGTTATAGGGGGAACAAGGAAAACACCACCCATGGTACCCTAAAACAGTCCACTCTGTCCCTGCCCAGGCAACCCCAGGTGTCAATCTGCTTGAACAATCTGCTCCCCTTAGCCTAGAGGTGACACTAATAGTGGAGTCCACATGCCTCAACTCTGCATTTGCAACCAGAGGCTGTGGGAGTCTCTGCTCTCCCCCAGAGAGGTCCTACTGATGAGGTATGTTGCACAGCACAGTTTCTAGGCCCACCATTAGCTCCCTGATTCTAGTACTACCCTGCAGATACATGCCTAGTAGACAGCTGGAGCAAGCACTTCAGTGGCATATGACAATCCATAGCATCATTCCCAAGGTATAGCCTCAGCCAGAGAGGAAGATCCGTGAGCAGGGTATTAGTAAGATAGTACGTCCCTCCTATGCTGGAATGGTTTCCATTCTTGCCTTTCTGCTGAAATTAACCAGAAAGAACATTCTGGAATGATAGGATCCAATTCCAGCCTCTCTCCTCCACCCTGCACCACCATGTGGATGGATACAGAGTCTGTGTGGAGGCAGCTTAAGTTGTGCAGTCTCCTAGTCTATAATTAGGGCCCTTGCCCATGCCTCTGTATGGACCAGCTTACCAAGAGAAAGGAATATGCACTTTGAGATTTCCCCACTTAGCCCTATCTGTATTAATCACACCATCTATGATGTTTGTGGGTTTTCAAGGGAGTGCCTTTACGCTTAAAGCTAACAGTTCTTCTGGGACTTGGCATATAATATCCCCAAGGAATATCCTGAGTTCCAAATAAAAAATGGATCAATTGGCTGTCAAAAATTCGTGCTAGGAACAAAGTGACCACTGAGTGAGTAATAATAATGATAATTATCTCTGGATATCACACTTGGGAAAGAAGCTGCAGTTTTTTTGAAGTTAAAGGTATAATTAATATGATGGAATTTGACCCCTGACTTACTGATCAGGATGCTAAGGAAATATTGCTTATTTTTTAGGTGTGAACATGGAATTATAGATTCATTAACTTTTAGAAAGACAAAACTGAAATAATTCTTCAATAAAATGACATGCTATTCATTTCAACATAATCTGGCAATGGAGGAAGAGTGGGAGCCTATGGAGATAAGAGAAGATTAATCATTAGTTTATGAACATTTATCCTGGGTGATCAGCACTTGGGGTACATAGAAATTTTGCTATATATTCTACTCTTCTCTGTGTTTAAAATTCTTCTAGAGTTTTAAAGGATGTAATTAGTAAGTATGTAAACTTCATTTTTTAAATTTTATTTATTTATTTATTATTTTTTTAATTTGTTTATTGATTCATTGAGCACAAATGGAGTACAGCTATTGTTTCTCTGGTTGTACACAAAGTAGAATCACACCATCTGTGCATTCATACATGTACACAGGGCAATGATGTCTGTCACACATTCTGTTATTATTCTTACCCCCCTACCCCGACCCCACCCCTCCCTTCCCTCTATGCTCTCTATCCTTCCTCCATTCTTGTCCCCCCTTCCCCCCCCCCCCGGCATTATGCATCATCATTCATTTATCAGAGAGACCATTCGGCCTTTGGATTTTTGGGATTGGCTGATCTCACTTAGCATAACAGTCTCCAACATCATCCTACAAATGCCGTAATTTTATTCTTCTTTATGGCTGAGTAATATTCCATTGTGTATATATACCACAGTTTCTTTAGCCATTCATCTATTGAAGGGCATCTAGGTTGGTTCCACAATCTAGCTATTGT
Organism: Glaucomys volans; assembly: GCA_020662805.1. NCBI lineage: Eukaryota > Metazoa > Chordata > Mammalia > Rodentia > Sciuridae > Glaucomys > Glaucomys volans. Next base: position 545,247 of record JAJEJO010005799.1, read on the forward strand.
GAACTGAGCAGCTATGAACATTGATGTGGCTGCATCACTGTAGTAATCTGATTTTAAGTCCTTTGGGTATAGGCCAAGGAGTGGGATAGCTGGGTCAAATGGTGGATCCATTCCAAGTTTTCTAAGGAATCTCCACACTGCTCTCCAGAGTGGCTGCACCAACTTGCACTCCCACCAGCAATGTATGAGTGTACCCTTTTCCCCACATCCTCACCAACACCTGTTGTTGCCTGTATTCTTAATAAAAGACATGCTAATTGGGGTAAGATGAAATCTTAAGGTGGTTTTGATTTGCATTTCTCTTATAACGAGGGATGTTGAACATTTTTTCATAAATCTGTTGATTGCTTGTAGATCTTCCTCTACAAAATGTCTGTTCATTTCCTTGTCCCATTCATTGATTGGGTTATTAGTATTCTTGGTGTAAAGATTTTTGAGCACTTTGTAGATTCTGGAGATTAGTGCTCTA
>JAJEJO010005799.1:550715-770836 GCA_020662805.1 Glaucomys volans
TGAAATACAAAACATAATAAGAAGCTACTTTGAAAATTTATACTCCAACAAAATAGAAAACCTGGAAGACATCAACAGGTTCCTAGAAGCATATGAGTCACCCAAACTGAAACTGGAGGACATACACAACTTAAATAGTTCAATTTCAAGCAATGAAATAGAAGAAGTTATCAAAAGCCTACCAACAAAGGAAAGTCCGGGACCAGATGGATTCACAGCCGAGTTCTACAAGACCTTCAAAGAAGAGCTCATTCCAATACTCCTCAAAGTTTTTCATGAAATAGAGGAGGAGGGAACCCTTCCAAACTCATTCTATGAAGCTAATATCACCCTGATATCAAAACCAGAGAAGGACACGTCAAGGAAAGAAAATTTCAGACCCATATCTCTAATGAACATAGATGCAAAAATTCTTAATAAAATTTTAGTGAATCGCATACAAAAGCATATTAAAAAGATAGTGCACCATGATCAAGTGGGTTTCATCCCGGGGATGCAAGGTTGGTTCAACATCTGGAAATCAATAAATGTAAACTTCTATGAAGTGTTAAAATACCTGAATTCCTTTAAATAGCTTTGATAAAAGACATTTCATTTGATGAATAAAAGCAGAATAAAGTGTTTATGGTATATGTTGTATTAGCAAATAAAAAGTTGTTCTGGAAGACCTGTTGAGGATTTACAAGTGAGTAAAAATTTGAAATAGAAAATTAAAACTAGATCACATACCAGAAATGTAAACTTAGTAGAGATCTTAAGTGCTATGTATTCTTTCTTGGTAATGTTATGATTGGATTTACCAGTAGATAATCAGCATTGGACAAAAAAGAAACATTTATTCATTTTCCAAAATATTCTGAATCCATTTAGTTCTGTTGATGGACAGAGGTATAATTCCAAGTAACCTCCAGATCTCTCATTTTAGTTTCTGTATAAATGAGAGATAATAGGAATGACTCTCAGAGTCATTCTTTCTATCTCATTAATGGCAAGGTTGATCCAAAAATATAAACATTAATTTTATTAGGGACTGAGATACTCAGTTTTAAATTGATGGTATAGAGATGTGGTGAGATTCAGAGGGCTGATCCTAGTTCTATAGGTTGCGCTTGCTCTCCAAATATACAATAAAGGAGAAGAATGCAGTGAGCTGGTCATTTCATTCTAACTTAGAATTTAGATGTTGGTCACATTCCCAATTCTTAGCAATGGGTTTAATAAAGGCTGTGTCAAGGTCTTGAGGCTACACTTCAGCTGCCACTGAGAAGTTGCACAAGGGGACAGACGGATATGAGCATTTAAGCAAGCGTCATGGCCAGTTTCAGGTAGGAGCAAATTAAAAATGAACTACTACTGAGTGCTCTCTGAGTGCTAAGCACTTCACCAATATCATCACATAGAAACCTTTCAGCACCATTGTTATTATCTTCTCATTTTACAACTATGACATAGAGAGATTCAGAAAGTTGAGGCTGTATAACCAGTAAGTGGCTCAATGGGGATTTAAAACCAGATCTGCCTGACTTCAGAAGCCATGTTCTTTGCCACCACATATGCCTATTTTATTAAGTACATAAGAGAATAAAAAATATATCAAAGGCCATGTTTTCTTTGGCACTGGCCAAGTAAACAAATGCCCTTTTGTTGATTCTTTGGGAAAATAATCCAGCTATGTCCTTTATCCCTCACTGCCATTAACCTCTAGTGCTGTGAAATTCCTTTTCTTGCAGAAGTTCAATCTGGAATAGGAAAAAGAGGCACTCGTGCATTTAAAAGAAGTGACTGGTTCTGTTCAGTCTGTGTCTCTGCCCTTCTTTTTCTTTCTCTCTCTCTCTCTCTCTCTCTCTCTCTCTTGATTTTGTTGAGTTGAAAGTTAGAAACTAAGAAAAAAGAATCCTTGAAAGGGATGCCTGAGATAGTAAAATATAATTTTTTATTATAACTCAGAAAAGAGCCCACTCTAAGTCCAGGTTGACTTGTTAACTAACTTGTCCGAGAAATGGTCCACTTCCTGTCCAGGGAGGAAATAAATCTAGACCCATAGAGCTGTGGGCAAGGTGGCTACATATGACTTGTGAAAGAGGTAGGAAAGGAAGAACTCCTTTTGGATAGGGTATTTTTCAGGAAAAGCTGATCTTTTCCCTGTAAGTTCAAGCTCATTATCTCTGTCACTGGCCATTGTAACCATAAAAATTCATTGAATAATTTCTAAATGGGTCCAGTTACAATAGTTTTGTCTTTATAATAAGAAAACTGATTACATTTGGTGATACCACCAAAACTTGCTTCTTACAAATGATAGAAATTGTTATGTGACTTGTTTCATGGCTTCTGCTCTCAAGGAGAATACTACAGTGAGTTGGAATAGGAAGAAGAGAGATGAAAGGCTCCCTTTGTGAAGTGAGAATTAAATATGGAACAGAGACAGCTGTGGAGGCAGATATCCCCTCAAAATTTATACATTGAAATCCTAACCCCCAAGATGATGGTATTAGGAGATGGACTTTGGAAGGTGATGAGGTCATCTCTAGTGGAATTACTGTGCCCTTATAAAAGAAATTCCAGAGATGCCTCCTCTTGCCCTCCCCTTGCCATGTGGGATGAGAAGGCAGCTCTAGATAAAAATCTGTGAGCACCTTACCCTTTCACTTCCCAGGCTCTACAGCTGTGAGAAATAAAATAGTTGCTGTTTAGAAGTTACTTATGGTAATTTTTTAATAGAAGCTTTAATAGGCTAAGACAGGTGGTGGTTGAGAAATCTCTGTGGTGGATCAAGGTATTAGATAAAGTGGGAGAGTGTGGATTAGAGTGGATTGATACACGGACTTTCTAGAATAATTCTGAAGGCAGCAAGTTTAATGAACAAATAAATTTCTCTGGGGAAGAAAAAATGAGAATCTAGAATGCAGAGAAAAGAAGAATTTAAATCTGCTTAAACATTTTTATACTTGAGACTCTATATGGAACTAAAACATAGGAAGTTAATGGTTTCTCATTTAGAAACTATTTTTGTCTGTTTTAAATTTGTACCTTTTTTCATTACTTTTATGTCTATGCTTGATTGCTTTAAAGTAAAAGGCTACTTTCATTAAATGTATCAAAAATGGTAATTCAAAGGAAATTGCCTTGGATACAGATATTGGCTCATATCTTGAATTATTCTATAACACTCTGCTGTTTCCCTTCCATGTTTCATGGATGTCCCAAGCACAATTGGAGGGCCTCAAAGGCATTAAGGAGCCTGAGTGGACACACATCCCATTCTACTGAGGTTTCTAATCACAAGTTCTTGACATGCTCAAGACACATGGTATACACAGAAATTGTTCAATTGCGGTTCACTGTGATTGCAGTTTGACCCCAAAGGTTGCTTTTGGTTAATAAATCAGGTCTATTAGAAAGCTATCTTTTCCAAAAACAACATAGCAGTCTACTGGGCAGAGTGGTTGGTGACTGGAAAAATGAAAAAGAACCCATTCTGCCTGTTGCTATGAAACAAGCAAGGATGTAGCTGATAGCCAATTTGCCCCAGGAGGCCTTGAAGAATTGAAAGGTTGAGCCCCTCTGCTGTATTTTTAGACTAGGATGCAACTGAATTATTCTTCAAAGCCTGGTCTAGCCAGGGAGTATAGGAAGAAAGGAAAATGAGATCATTTGGTCTAATCTGGTCTAACCACTAAATGAAAAATCAGGCTATGATTTTAGGATCTGCCACTATATTAGAAAAGATAAAACTTCACTAATTACATTCAGTAGCAGGACCCAAAAGACACTTGGCAGGGAAAGAAATCTAATTGAAATATGTATTTCGTGTCAAATCAGAGTATATATGGCCCTGGAAAAAGAGTAAAATGAAATGGGTCATCATTCAGAAAATACATGCATCTTCTCAATGTGGACTGGCCATTACTAACCAGAAGAAAGATTGACTTGGAAAATGGGGAGGGGATTAGGAATGCTAGAGTTAAGCTTCTAATGGGAAAAGAATCAATTTGAGTCCATAGAGAATAGAGATTGAGATTAACCTGTCCTAAAATAGCATTTCTGAACAAACTTTGAAATGGATACTAACATCTAAATGTTTAGTCTTCAGTCTCCTTCACTAAGAATATTGGAGCCATTCAGATACGTTGGAAACTTAAGGTGGATCTTTGTTACATGAAATGTTGTTTAACCTTACTTTATCCTCCTGGCAGAAAGACAAGCGGGAGTCATTTATAGATATTTCAAAATTCAGTTACTAGTCTTCTTCCCCTTAAAGCAAAACAATTAATGAAGTTTATCAAACTCAATTCACAGATTGTGTTATTTTCCAGAAAAGATCAAAAAACTCTTCTTTATTTCTGTATGTTTGAGGCTAGCTTATAACAGTCAGCAAGATTTGCAGCCACATGTCCAAATGCTGGTATTCTCTGACCCGTGGATCTGATATTGTTTGTGGTCTCTCCTGATTAATGTTTTAAAGCATATATAAACAGTCTAATTCTTCCCTATGTCCCTCCCTTTCCTATCTCAGAAAGAATTTTTAGCAACTTCATGGAGGTGTTCAGATTTCCAAATAGCCTTCCAGGCTGGAAATTTACAAAGCAGAGGTAGGGTAATGGATATTTATAGAGTTTTAGATGAAAATGTAATGAAACACACAACCAGGTGAAGAAAAGAAAACATCACAACCCTTTTAAAGACAGGTCACTTGAGTCACTGAACTTCACCAGCACCAAAATCACTTATTAAACAACTTTATCCATGGGTCATGTCCAGGACATTGAACCACTTGGAGAGTCTGAGGAGAGCTGGGTCCTGAAGGTGCCATGAAGCACCAGGTGTTAACCTGGGTCTGGGGTGTCCAGAGGTCTCTGGGGCAGGGGTACTGTGTTGGGCATGAGTGCTGGTCACCATTCCAGTGATGCCTCTTTATGCCTGCATCATATTACTTCTGTCTGCATCCTCTTCTGCCCCCCAAATTGTTTATTGCAAGATACAACAGGAAAAAATAAGACAGTGTGATCTGGATTCTGTACCTTTACTGTCTTTCTTATGCTCTGTGTGATTTATTTAATATCATTGTGTCTTAGTTTTTCTTGTATAAAATGCTTTTTCCCCACCCTAAATCAAGACATCTTAAAAACCCAGTGATTATGAAAGCTTTCTGCGGGAAAATCCGTCAGCTAAAACTAGATTATTCTCTAGTATTGATCATTTTTAGGATTCTTAAAGAAATTTTGTCAAGTAACTTTCCTAATATGACCCATTCAAAATACACACACATTTATTTACCTGAAGGTATAATTATTGTTATGATCACCATCAGCATTATCATTCCATTGTGTTGGCATTATTTAGTTGTCTTTAGCCCCGAATAACGTTCTAAAGAAAGATTTATAAAATACTCACTTTTTCCACTATTCCCAAGTCAAGTACTTTTGAGCAGGTTAAAAATATACTCTGTAGGAGTTTGTCACAGACAAAATGCAGTTAATGATGCTGACCACTTAGGATTAGAGTCTGTTATAAATCCAGAGACTTATAATACAAGAACATAAATATTTATACATGTGTAGATACCTGTATATTAATTGAGACACATCTTATAAACATCAGGACTGGCATCTTAAATTGATTAATTAATGAGAAAAACATACACACAGTCCATCACATCAGCATGAATGTTCAATAGAGTTTTCACAACAGCACATTAGTAACGAAACAAACCTTTGGTCCCTAAAGGAATAAAAAGTAAAACATACCGAGGAAGATAAAACCTGTTTCTTCATCTCATCCTTTAGTGGGTTAGAAAAAAATTGGGAGGAAGAAAAGGTGGAAATTTAGTTGCACATAGCAGAGGATGATTTATGAAAGTTCATTTCTAGAGTAACCCCATCCGTGGTTCATTTGTCAGGAACCAAACGTGAGTGTCTTTGGTGGACTGGAACAAAAGCACTCCTGAACACACACATAACTTCGAAACAAAGAGCAATATAACAGGGACTACCAAAAATACAGGTATCCCAAAAGGGCATTTCAGTTAAATATTTCTGAACAGAATTCCAAATACAACATACGGGTCCATTCTAATAAGAAGGTAACACAGGTGTTGGCAAAGAATGACAGGGATGCTTGGAAAGTAAGTGCCTGAGGTTGTGTGACCTGTGCAGAGGCTGAAAAGAATTGGTGTCAGAGGAAAGGATGGAATTCATCTCCTATTCTAATTCTATTGTCGTGACAGCATCCATGCTGCTACCCAAAGGCTCAGAGAGCTGCTTCTGCATTGTTCATACCTGGCAGCAATGTGTAATAATTAGAACTAATATTTTATAAGTCCAAGGTCAAAGTTTCTGTCAGAGAGAGAGAGAAAGGATGACTTCATTAGTGATTGTAAATGAGCTGAAATTTATGCTGAGAAATGTCTGTTCTATACAGTTCACCCTCTGCCCATCTTGCCACCAAGCAAATAGCTCAAGATGTTATGAGATGCTGGGCCTGAGTCAAAATAGTCTGGGTCGCTGTCCCATTGGTGCCATCAATTTCCTCCATGATGCGGACAATTTTCTTCCATGTACACTCATAAAATGAAGATAATGGTACATTTTTCCCACTTTGGATTGTAACCAATAGATGTTTAGAGAGATTATTTTAGGTGAATAAAGCAGTTACAGGAAGCAACTTAGATCCTTGCAGCACTTGCCTACATTTTCACTAAAGCGAATTCAATAGGCACACTTGGGATTCTTATGCTGGAAGCACATATACATGAGCTTTATTCATTTAAATCCATGCTGCTTCACCTCCATTGAAAGACAGGGAATTATAACCATGTACTATTCTGAATTAGATAAATGCTTAGTAATACAATTTATTGAGCATTTACCAGTACAAACCACAATTTTAAGTACTTTGCATATAGTACTCTGCACATATTACCCATGATTGATATTTCTTATCTCCTTTTTAAATTTAGACAGAGAACATAAACAAGTTCCCCTAGTATGCTAGTTTTCTTTTGCCATATAAATCACTACCAGCTTAAAATAATGCATATTTGTTAGTTCCCATGGGTCAGGAGTCCTGGCTTTTCTTTTTTTCCTTACTATACTGAGGATTGAACCCAGGGCTTCTCACATGCTAAGCGAGCACTCCACCACTGAGCTAGGCCCCCAGCCCTTGGGCTGTCTTAAATGGTCCTTTGCTCAGGGTCTTGCAAGGCTCATGTCAGTTGAGCTGTATTCTCATCTGGAGGCTCAACTGGGGAAGAATCTGCTTCCAGCTTTACCCTGGTTGTTGGTAGAAATTTAAGTGTCTGCAGATATAAAATGAAGGGCTCCTAGGTGGAGACCTCAGGTCTTAACGGCCTTCTCCATCACAACAGTCCTTTATTTTATTGTGCCTGAAAGGAAAATTTCTTGCCAGGGAAGCTCCAGACTCTCTTTTAAGGTCGGCACACCTGATAAAGTCAGGCCCACGAGGGAGCTCACCCTTGAAGTCAAAACCAACTAATCTGAGACATTAATTACATTTGCAAGATCTCAACACCTTTGTCATGTTCTGTTGGATAGAAGCAAGTCCCCACTCTCAGCCAGCCACATTAAGGGGAGGGAATTACATGAAGGCATGAACAAGAGTTTGTGGGGATTATTGGGAATTACACCCAGTCTATCTGCTATACTAGATCAGTGCTTCTCAAACTTTGTATAAAACTCAACTGGGATGTTGTTAAATGCAGATTCTGAATCAGTAGGTCTGGACAGAGCCTGTGAGTCTACACTTCCAACACACTTCCAGGTGATGCCAATGCTACTGGTTGATCTAGGCACCACTAGAAAGAGGGGATTGGAACTGGTATTTGAGCTCCTACCAGGTACTCTTAGCCAGTTCTCTGTATTCATCAAATCTTCCTAGGACTGTACCTAAGATTGTTGCCAAAAATAGGTCTAGTTTTATTTTTGTTCCATATTTATCCTTGAAATCCTAAGGCAGTCAACAATCTTTACCATAGGCAAATAAGGTTCAGGTCCTCTCCAGCCAGCCCAAGTGTCCTTATCTTCTTGCTTAGCAGGTGACAGTTTGCCCTGGGCTAAGGTGACACTCCCAGGAGGAGGATTTGCCTACTCCAGGGGCTCCACGTTTTGCCTCCTAAGGACTAATGGATAAATGTCACCCTTGAGGCTAGGCCATCACCTCCTCTCCTGAAATTGGAAGTATCTCATCTTCATTTTAAATTTATTTTTTATTGTATGAATTTAAGATGTATGATAGCATGACATTTTGCTATACATATATACAGTAAAGTTATTACTACAAATATGTACATGTTCATCCTGATAGTTTCTTATTGACTTGTCCTATAAATGGGCCTCCATATAAGTTTCCATTGGACAAAAATGTTTTACCAGAGAAACCTTTCCCTTTTAAAGAAAAGAAAAAAGAAATAAAGGCAAAACCTTCCTTGGTTTTTGAAGAGAATAAATATTCTTTTTGAAGAAAAGACTTTACAAAGACTTAAAACATCTTAACTACAAATAACTCCTCTCTGGACTTTATGCAGTAGTGGAGAGGTGTGGTGGGGGGGTCATTCTCACCAAAAGAAAAAAGAAATGCTGAATGCAAGTTTCTTTTTCAGTAATCTCTCCCAGACAGGAAACTGTTATCTACCTTCTCTTGAAAGTGCTGCTCAGACTCTTACAGCTTAAATTTAGCTCTCAGGCGGCCTGCCTGTCTCCCTGTGGGCTACAAGTGGTGTTAAATGACAGACATATGTTAAACAAAGATACTTCCCCACAGCTTTCTTTGACTCAAAGTAAGCTCCAATCTCTATTAAAAAAAAAAAAAAAAAATCAGAAAATAAGCCTGTCAGAGGACTCTGAAATTAACATAACTCAGACCTTTTGCCAGTGTCCTAAATCTTGAAAAAGTGAATTTCCAATTGTCTGTCAGCTGGCTGCAGGCTTTCAAGGCAAAACTAGTGTTCCAAGTCTGGAGAAAGGCTCCAGCACTTACTCAGCCCTGGGAACATGAAGGCAGAAGGACCAAGATGAATGTCTCTGTAAACAGTTATACATGGCAAAGCTGGGACCTTCTGGTCTTTAGCGCTCTAGATGCTAACCACAGTAAGATCATCTCTTTGCCTATTTAACTAGCTTTGCCTTCTATGCATCACTTAACCTTTACAACAATCCAGTCAAATGTGTATTTGCAGCCCTCATCTATGTAGAGAAAAAGCAGAGAGAAGTTAAGTAACTGCCCAAGGTCAGTTCCTAGCAAACAAATACAGCTAGCTAATTTGACCCAAAGCCAATTACATAATACAGAGAGAGAACACAAAAGTACAATAAGATGCAAAAAGAAAGTAAACAGACTCTCCCCTGCAAGGAGTGGGTTGAATGGTGGCCCTCCCAAAAGATGTGCCCATACCCTAAGTTCTGTGACTGGCCTGATTTGGGCAAAAGGTTATTTGCAGACATAATTAAATTAAAGGTCTTGAGATGATATTATTCTGGATAATCTGAGTAGGCCCTAAATCAAATGAACAGTAACCTTATAAAAGAAAGGTGTAGGGAGATTTGACTGGGCAGAAGCGAAGGCATGGACCTCGAGAAAATGCTCACATAAAGACAGAGGCAGAGATGGGAGGGATGTTGACATAGCCAAGGAGTCACCAGAAGTTGGGGCAGGCAAGGATGGGCCCTCCCCATTATTAGCCTCAGAGGAAGTATGGCCCTGGTGACACCTTGACTTCAGCCTTCCAGTATCCAGAAGTGGGAGAGAATCAATTTGTTTTAAGCCACCAAATTTGTGGTAATTTTTTGGCAAGCCTAGCAAACGAATACAGAGACTTAGAAAAAAGAATCCTCAGTTTGACTTGTAGAGTTCCTTATAATTTTTATGTGTACCTGACTTCCTGACTAATTATCAGCCCTGAGAGGCATGGATGGATCTGCATGCCTTTCTGTGTCTCTGTCTGTTTGTTGAATTGGGCCATGGAAATAGCCGGAAGTCTTGAAGTGCAGACTGTATAGACTACAAGCCTGGAATCATCTGAGAACATGCAGAGGTGGGCATGGCCAGTCAAACACTTGCAAAGGTACAGACCAACCTGAGACCATCCCTGTGGCTTTTCTGTGCGATGGGGAGGGCGGCTCCTTTTGAGGGGGATGTAGAGCTACTCAGAGCAACCAATGTTTTCAGTTCTAATCTAATCAAAACATAGTCACATAAATGGAGACTGATGCCCATAAATTCCCAAACAGGAAAAATGAGAATAAATCTGAAGCCTTACCTCCATTCACTCTTTTGTTGTTTTATTTTTTATGTTTGAACACATTTATTATTAAATTTTACAAAGGTAGGCAGTGATGTCTTGCTTTCCCACCACTTATTAATTTACTGAATACATATTTATTGAGTATCTATTGTGTGTATTGTTCTTGGTTTTTGGCATCCATTGGTGAATAAAATGGGTGAAAGCAGCTGGTCCTCCTGGCCTTCCCATTCACTGTGCCAAGGAGTAGCCATTAGCTCCCTGACTAGAGAGGACTTGAGTGAAGATCTAAAGAAGTGATGCAGGTCAGGCAAAGAGATCTCTCTACATTTGGATTTTTCCAATTCCTCCGAGGGTACCCTTATGGATGAAGCCACATATACAAACATATATTCTTATTTTCCATCCTTTTTAATGCAAAATACAATATGTTGTATGGACCATGCTTTCTTCATTTAATACATCCTGAAGTTTTTTTATCAGGTAACTATCAAAAAGTTACCTTTTTATCTATTTCTGTACTACGTATAGAATCTCTATTTGGGTGGCTGGGCAGTAGTTTATTTAACCTCATCCTTGTGAGAGAATTTAGGTTGTTTTTAATCCTACGCTATTTGGAAAAATGTAGTAATGCATAACATTGTTCAAATATCATTTGAATCCCTTGGATAATTTCCCAGAAGAGGAATTTCGAGGCTATATGGATAAGTAATTTGACAAATATTGCCAAATTGCTTTTCATCAGGGTTTCACTAATGTATACCTCCCAACAACAGTGAATGAGTGCTTGTTTTCCCACAGGTTGCCAATAGAGGATGAGGTCGAACAAAAATTGGGGGCATTTTGGAAATCGAGGTTGGAAGAAACATGATAATCTCACACAATTTTTAATTTTCACTTGTCTTATGATGAATGATGCTGAATGTTTTCCATGTGTTTGTCATTTATATTTCTTTTCCCATGAACTCTATTACATTTTTGCCCAATTTTCCACTGGGAAGTTGACCCTTCTCTCATCAATGTTTATGTGCTTTTTATATATTAGGGAGATTATTCTGTTTTACGATGTGCAAATATTTTTTTCCTGTGTGGTTGTCTTTTGGCTTTGATTATAGTTTTCTTTTCCATGTAGATTTTAAAAAATATGTACAGTAACATTTACCAAATGTTTTAATGGCTTCTGTATTTTGAGTTATATTTTTAATAATTATTCCATCTTACATTTATAAAGGAGTTTTCTTCTAGTATGATTATGGTTTTTATATTTTATGTTTGAATATTTGATTTATTTAGAATGTATTCGGGTATATAGTATAAAATATGAATCTCACCTTTATCGCCGATGACTCTCTGGCTTTTCTGTTACCATTTAAGAATGTATTTACTTTTTAACTGACATGTAAAAACATAAAAATTATACATACTAACAGGGCACCATGTAATGTTTCAATGTATAATTAACAGGACACCATGTAATGTTTCAATGTATAATGTTTAAATCAAGGTAGACATATCTCCCCAAGCATTTATCATTTCTTTATGGTGAAAACTTTAAAACCAATTTCTTCTAGTGATTTAAAATATACAGTACATTATCATTATTTATAGTCACCTTAATGTGCAGTAGGACACTGGAACTGCTTGTTCTGAACTGTAACATAGTACCCACTGATCAGCCTCTTCCCATTCCTGTCCACCCCTGTACACACTCTCCCCAGCCTCTGCTCACCCCCATTCTACTCTCAGCTTCTATGAGTCCATGATCATTTTTTTTTTTCTTTTTGGTACTGGGGATTGAACTCAGGGGCACTCAACCACAGAAACCACATCCCAGACCTATTTTGTATTTTATTTAGAAACAGGGTCTCAATGAGTTGCTTGGTGCCTCACTGTTGCTGAGGCTGGCCTTGACCTCTCAATCTTCCTGCCTCAGCCTCCCAAGCAGCTGGGATTACAGGTGTACGTCACTAAACCCAGCCATGACCATTTTAAAAATAGTCTATTTTTCCCTGCTGTTTTGAGATGACCCCCATCATGTATTAAATTACTATGTATTGTTGATTCTCTTTTATTTTTTAAATTTATTTATTTGTTTTTTATTTTTACAGACTGCATTTTAATTCATTGTACACAAATGGGGTACAACTTCTCGTGGTTCACTTTTAAAACAGACATTAAGACTGTAATTCTATTTAATAATTAAATTCTCTTCTTTTTCAATGTCTCTCTGGATGTTCTTTGTTGTTTAAGTTTTCATATGATCTTTAGAATCAGATTGTCTCATTCTAAGGTAAGAAAACAATTGCTTTTTTTGTTGTTGTTGGAATAGAGTTAAACTTACCATAGACAGAAATGATATTTCAATGATGTACCATCCTCCTATCTAATATCAGGGTTTATTTTTTCTTTTCTCAATGATATTTACTGTCTTTCAGGAGTACTTGAAGTATTCTTCATTCAGTTTTTATATGTCTTGATAAATTTATTTATAGATATTCCATCTTCATTGCAGCTATTATAAATGGTGAATTTCTTCCATTATATCTTCTAAGTGATTTTGTCAAATATATGAGTGATAATTTCTCATATTAATGACTACCTCACCATCCATCTGATTATTTGTTGTTATAATATTTCAGTTGATTCTCATGATTTTCAAGTATCTAGTCATATTCTTTGAAAACAGTAGTTGACTCCTCCACATTCCCATTTTTCTTCCTCTAATTTCTTTTCTCCATTTTGCTTTTCTCTCAGTAGGTGTCTTCCCATCTCTCCACAAATTCTTGTCTGGTTTGGGCTCTCCCTTCTTTGTTCATAGAGGTGATGTTTCTTTGTCTTTAAACTCATGGCTGAAGTTTCACATTCTTTATCTGTTTTGTGACAGCATTTTTTTCCCCGGTGAGTGAGTGTTGGTAGGTTTACTATACTTTGTCACACGTTTTTCTTAGAGTTTTTGAGTTGACATTGTACTTTTCAAAAGTAAGTATTCATCATTGAACGAGTTGGATTTTTCTGGACTAGTTTTACAGGGAAGTTTGCGTGTGGATGGAACAGGGAACAGAGTGGCTTCCAGGTGTCACGATTCCCTGTGAAACCCAGATTGGCTGTTTCCTGCTACTGCGGCACATCCATTAAATTCCGTGTAGCCCTAGTGCCTTTGCATCTTCAAACCCCCTGCTTTTCAAAGTTGAAGTCCCTAAGGACTGAATTGCCACTCCTACCACCAGACTTCCTCACTCACTGCAGCAAACAAATCTCTAGTGTTTTCACTACAGGGTGAACCTCTTCCTTTTAAAAAAAATGTGGTTTTGCAAAAATTCGTACACCCACCATTGCCAGGATATCTTGGGACCCCTTTTAACTTCCTTCTAGATGGGTTCTAACCAAGCTCAGTTAGCTTTAATGGTCATTACACATATGTCTGAATCTATAAGTTACGGGTGTCTTAATTTACTGAAGGGACAATTTAAGAGATTTTTTAAAAACTCTTATGGCTTTTAGAAGAGAGAGAAATCTGCTACATGAACTATATTCAATGGCTATCTCAGCAGTTTTTTGTCAAAATGCAGCCCAGCACTGAAAGGAGGATTGTAGCACAAATTTTCAGGAATGGGAATAGATCAAACCGTAAGGAATACACAGGTCTATACATGAACTCTGAGTGTGGAGTCATTGTGACTGCCATTTTCTTCTGACTTTTCAAACATTCTATTTCTGTTATGATTCCCACTCAACACATACACACATGGACACATACATTCATATGTGCATGAATGTGTGTGTGTGTATATGTGCATGTTTGTGTGTGTATGTGTGTGTGTGTGTGAAAATGGGAGAGGATATGATTAAGACAATTACTATAGAAAGTTAAATGCCCATTCTCCATCTCCTTTGGAATGGGCAATAGAAATCTTTGACTTTGACCAAATTAGCTTTTTAGGCAGAAACCAGGATTTTTAATTGAGAAGTAAAAGGGGTAACAAATTATGGAGCATAGATAGACTACTTTTGAAAGTCACTTGGCCAGTAAGTAAAGGAAAGTTTTAAGGGATCAGGTTGAAAGTCAGGGCTAAGAAACTCTATATTTAGATGCCTGTAAGAAGCTTATTTAGAGAGTGGTGTCATAAGTTTGTGAAGCCCTGTCCTTCAGGGTGGGGGTGGAAAGCAAGGAGAAGGGAAGGACTTTGTGTTAGAGCACAGTCTTCAGCTGCCTGGACTCTGGAGCCAGAGTGTCTCAGCCTGATCCTGAGTGACTCTCACTGGATCTGCAACTTGGCATGACAGGCTTTCTGATCCTAAATGACACCCTAACCATGTAACAGCCCAGACCCTCCTCCTGAGCTCCAGTCCCTGACTACTGGATGAATTCACGTGGATATCCTACAGGCACTTCTAAGTCAATATGTCCAAAATATTATTTAATATTTTGTCTATCTCCAAGCTTGTCCCCTTCCTGCCACCTATATTTCCTTTCTCAATGAATAAAACCATCATCAATCTAGAAACCCAAGCCACAGAAGCCACGTTCATCATGACCAGATCATCTCTATATCCCACCAGATTTCACCTATAGAATTGATGCCACTCTCTTTTTTTATTGCCTCCATCTTGGAGTAGGTTATAATCACCCCTTGCCTGGATGTTTGCTACTGTTTCTTAATTAGGTTTCTCAGCTTCTACTCTTGATCACATATTATTTAGACCATCTTGTTTTCGTCATTTTTTTCACTGCTGTGACCAAAAGACCTGACAAGCACAATTTTAGGAGAAGAAAAGTTTATCTGGGACTCACAGTTTCAGAGGTCTCAGTCCATAGAAGGATGGCTCCATTACTCTGGGCCTGAGATGAGGCAAAAAATCATGGTGGAAGTGTGTGGCAGAGAAAAGCAGTTTAGGATGTGACCAACAGGAAGCAGAGAGAGATAGCTCCCCTCAACACACACAAAATATAACCCCCAAGGCACTCCCCTGGTGATCCACCTCCTCCAGCCACACCTTACCTGCCTACAATTACCACCCATTTAAGCCCTATCACAGGATTAATGCACTGTTTTAATTAATGCACTGTTTTAATTAATGCACTTTAAATTAAGGCTCTCATAACCCAATCATTTCACCTCTGATCTTTCTTGCAGTTTCACACATGAGGTTTTGGGAGTGTTAGAAATAACAAGGTCCCTCAAGAAATCAAGCAGGTGCTTGAAAGTGGGTGGGCAAGGCAAACCTTTACTTCTACCAGAAGGCATGCTACTAGAACCTGACTAGCAAGCACGCCTAGGTGGGCAGCCCACCAATTTACATTCTGAAGGCAGAGCTGCCCTTTGCCCTTATTGGGCAACTCAGGGGTACAATCTATGTAATTGGCTATTTTAAAATAGGGGTGGGCTAAGGGGAAGGGCTATAATTAAATAGGTACAATTGGATCCAATTAAGGTTGAATACTATATTTTGAGAATGGACCACCAACCTTTCTATTTCTCACAGGGGACACATCATATCTAAACCACAATAATCTTCCATGCCATCAACAAGGTGAATTTATTAAAATACAATTCTTATCCTGCCATTTTGTAGTTTAAAACCCTACAGTGCATGATAAAAATCTACATTTGTTTAAACCAAGAAAATAGAGTTCTTCAAAAATTCCATCTTACATATTTACCTGTTCAGCCTCAAAATGTACTGTCTGCTTTCTTGATCTCTACTACAGAAAGATAAAATACAAGAAGGTACTCTACCCTCTACTCTAGAAAAGAAAGCATTTCTCCTAAGAGAACCTCCCTTGTTTAGAAAAGAATTCTAGCACATCTTTTCAATATGCATAGGCAATGGCACCTAGTTTGGTGGGGATTAAGGAGGATAAGACAAAGGAAGACAGGAAGTCCTGTGGCAGGTGCAAACCTGAGATCAGCAAGGTGAATAACAGGAGAGGCAGTCAGGAAAATAACAGGGAACAGAGCTGTAGGGTTTGACAGATCACTGTGAAGCTATTTTTTTACCCTGAGATGAAAACCTTAGAAGGGTTTTGAACAAAGTGATGTGGCCTATGATATTACAGGATCTGGCTAAAGTTGAAAACAGGTTATGAGGCCAACAATGGAAGCAGGGCATCCTTTCAGGAGGCTGGTCAGGTGGGTGGGGTTTCAGATGATTCATGGTGGTAAAGGTGGTGAGAAGTAGTCAGATTCTGGATACATTTCAAGGTAGATACAACATGATATGGTGGTGGACTGGATGTGGGGTATGTGTGGAGAAAAAGGATTCAAGTATTGCTTCAAATTCTTTGGTCTGGGTAAGTGGAAGGACAAAGTTGATTTTCGGCTAAAAGGGAAAACACTGTGAAAAGCCCCAAATTGGAAAGAAAATTGAGAAATCCTTTTTGCTCACATTCATTCAGAACTAGCCATTAGACAGCTATCCAATAGAGACATATACACAGTTCGTAAACATGCAAGCTTAAAGTACATGGGAGAGGCCAGACTGGAGATACATGTTTGAGAATTGTCATCACAGACACAGCATTTAAAGACAGATCTCTAAGAAAGGACTGTTTGAGTAATGAAGAGAATCCGGGTTGAGCCCTGCATACTCTCATGTACTTTTGAGTAGAGCAGGTAGTAATAAAGGAGGCAGAAGGAGCATCTTGTGGTGCAGGAGGAATCCCAGGAGAATGCTTTGTCCCAGAAGCCAAGTAAAGATGGCATTTGAAGTGGAAATGAGCACTCTGATGTATCAAATGCTGCTGACGGGATAAGCCAATTTAGAACACATAACTGATCATTCGATTCTATGAAGTGGCAGAATAAGAGAAATTTTTAGTGAATTGTGAAGATAAAACCTGTTTGTATTCGGTTCAAGAAAAAATGGGGTACACACAATCCTCTAAAAAATTTTGCTCTTAAAGAGCAGAAGAGAGCTGGGGATATAGCTCAGTTGGTAGAGTGCTTGCCTTGCAAGCCCAAGGCCCTGGGTTCAATCCCCAGCACCACAAAAAAACAAAAAAGAAGAAAAGCAGGAGAGGATCAGGGTGGATATGGAGTTAAGAAAGTATTTTTTAGTAAAGAAAAAATGCCAGTATGCTTGCAGGATGGGAAAGAGACAGAGAGGTAGAAACTGTGGTGAAAGAAGGAAGAAAGACCCATCACAGCAGTGTCCCACAAGTGGACGAACTGGTCTTCACTGAAGCACCGATGGCTTATCTACAACATCAGGAGCAAAGTGCAGGTTTATGGACACAGAAGCTGGAAGATGGGTGGACTTAAGGATAGGTGTTGTGGGATGCTCTAGTGGCTAAGTGAAATGGACAGCAAGCAGGGAGTGAGGGAGTGGGAAGAAGCATTGGAAATATAGAGAAGAGAAAATAAGTCACCCAGGATTGTGGAAGAATGAACCAATTAGGGAAACATAGTAAATATCTGAGCAACAACTGTCATTGGTGATCAAAATTTCAAAATGAGACTGGCAAATCCTCGTGTGTTTCTCCAGTCACACACAGCTGTGTGGGACAGACAGCGAGGAGGTAGGACCAGGCTGGGTGTGCTTATGTGATGCAACTCGAGGAGAAGGAAGCTGGGGCATGATGCTGACACAGGTGCTGCTATTCTAGGTGTTCTTCAGAATTGTGAGGTACACCTCTAAATTAATGCAGTGTGGAGTTAATTGGGCCCAAGCTGAATCAAGTTAGTGTTACTTAACATAGTAAAAACTGATCAACCACTAATGAAAAAAAAGTATATTTGAATCATAAGTGCAAGGCCAGTTTCTGAGGTGCCATTTTTCAAATTAAATTAGATAAACGAGAAATGATTATATGTTTATTTCCTGAATTCAGTTAAGGTGATTATAGATTAGCAGCTGATGGGATTTTATGACATTTCTTCTCTGAAATTTTCTTTGGGCACTGACAATGTATGCAAATTGTTATTGTCTATAATGTAAAAATTTATATTGCATTATTCATACTGAGGTTTATTATATTGTCTATGAGTCTGGTCATTTATTCAGAAGTTGGCATCATTATTCTCATTGGTCGCATAAATAACATCAATAGCTTCCACGTAGTGCTCAGGTACAGCATACTGGGCGCTGAGTTAATTTCTTCACAGGTATCATATAAACCTGACAGCAACATGGGTTGAGGAGGAGGTTAATATTGTTGCCATTTTAAGCCAAGGTAACTGAGTCACAGAGGTTAAATAACTCCTCCTGGGTACCCGACTTCCAAAAGAAGATCCAGAATGCAAAGCCCATAGGCCTAACCCCAAATTGGGCTACACATGACTACACTTTTCAAACATGCATGTTGAATATCTGCTGTACCAACTGCACTGTAGCAGCTACAACCATGGTTCTGGATTCCAGTGGTGTGTTAAGTCAAGTGGGTGCCAGGATCCTACCCAAGACCTGTTTCCAGAATCAGAACTTCACCCATGGGGCATTTTGAAAGCACCACAGGTGATCCTAACATGATTTAAGATCCTAATGGGATCCCCAGTGACTGGGAACCACTGAGATCTATATTCCAGGAGGTTCCAGGAAAGAGTTTGTGAATAACTCTTTGGTTATCACTACCGAGTAATGGAGACCTAATCTGACCTCATGCACCAGACGGAGAGAAACCTTTCAGACACAGCCTTAAATGCCACAGCATAAATTACCTTAAAATAAAACACTATAAATAAGCTTGCTTTATAGCCTCCACTCCCTACAGGTGACCCTACTTGACCCTCTTACCTGAAGACTCATCCTTGCCCTGCTCTGGTATCAATCCTGTTTTTGGTTAGCCATAATCTAAGGAATTTTAATTTGCTAACTCGTATGACTCAACATTAAGATACTGTGACCACATCTCGAGAGTTCTCATGTGCCAGTCCAGGTGCTAAGTGCTTTACCTGAGTTAACTCATTTACTTCTCACACAGGTACTGTGAGGTAGATGCTCTGATAATACTCATTTTATAGGTTCAGATAAGAAACTGAACCTTGAAGAAGTAAATGCCACAGATGACCCTGCTGACCAGCAAAGCCTAGATTTCTGCCTGGCTCTGCTGACCTTGGGGTGCAGGCTCCTGGTTGCTCTCATTACTGGACATCCCCAAGTGCATTCCCCAGAGCTCCCTAAACTCACAATATAAACACTTTCCCCTTTCATTAGTTTCTCTCTTTCTACTGCTGTCTACAAGCTGATGATGTCACCTCTTCACACTTGTCACTGAACTCTGCAACCTCTAGATCATCCTTATGGTGTGAATTTGAGGTGTCCCCCCCAAAAGCTCATGTTAGACAACAAAGCAATGTTTAGAGGTGAAATGATCAGTTTGTGAGAGCAGTGACCTAATTGGTGGGTTAATCCACATGATGGATTAATAATTTCAATAGATCATAGAGTGGTAACTAAAGGGAGGTGTGGGGCATGGCCAAAGAAAGTAGGTCACTGAAGGCATGGCCTTGGGAATGACGTACTATTCCTGGCTCATCTCTTACTGTTGGTTTCTCTCATGAGCTGAATTTCCTTTACCATGGAAAGGCTTTTCTCTATGATATTCTGCCTCACTCAGATCCAGAGCAATGGAGTTGGCCAGTCATGAACTAAACTTTTGAAACCATGAGCCCCAAATAAACTTTTCCTCCTCTAAGTTGTTGTCAGCTATTTTTGCCACAGTGATGAAGAGCTGACTACCACAGTCATACCTCACCTCCATCTCCCATGTCAACTGTGTCCTTTTAATGTTATCGTCAGTGGCTTCCAGACTTATCTTATTTTATACTTAATTGGTTCTTTCCAAGATATATTATTAATTCCTGCAAATAGTCTTTCTATCCTAGTCTTATCTTTTCCAAATTATAAACTTCACTTTGCTGGTTCTCGATTGATCATTTGGCAACAAAACTGACATCACATTAAAGCTTAAGGTTATTCAGTGACCCCCTCCCCGCCCACACACACATGATAAAACACTGTTTAGCAAGGTTTTCTTCACAAAGTAGTTTTAACTTAATTCTTTAAAAGCATCTCTTACTACTCCATGGTCTCTTGTCCTTATCCTGTAAACCCTGTATATTCTCCATAGATCATAAACTGTGAACACACATGCCAAATCCAATCCAAAGACATGCTACACAGCATTGGCTCACCCAGGAGTAGTTGTGTGTGTGCTTGTGTGTGTGTGTGTGTGTGTGTGCTTGTGTGTGTGTGTGTGTGACTAGTACCATTTAAAGAATTGGGACAGTTCATGTTAAATTTCACATGTCTCACTTTTTGAAATATTAGCCCACCAGATGCCTACAACCCTCAACAGCCTAGGTTGTGGCCCCAACCCAACTCACCTCAGACTTTTAAGTGACCTGCCTCACCTCCGAGGCATCTGAGTTGTGATCTCTACTCTGTGTCATTAGAAAGGCTCTAAGTGTATCTTCAAACCTTTGTAAGTTTTTTCACTTTGTCTCTTCAATACAATGGTGCTGGGAAAACTAAATTTCTGCATGCAAAATAATGAAATTGGACCCTTTTCTCATACTATATACAAAAATCACATCAAAATATATAAAGGACCTAAGTAAAAGAGCTGAAACCATTACAAATTCTAGAGGAGAGCATAGGGGAAAAACTGGGCATTGGCCTTGGCAATTGTCTCTGGAATGTCAGGCCAAAAGCTTAGGCTCCAAAAGCAAACAGAAATACATGGGATGACATGAAACTGAAGAGCATCTGCACAGCAGAAGAAACAACAAAATGAAAAGGAGATGTGGACTGGGGGAAGTATATGCAAACCACATATTTGAGGAGTTAATATCCAAAATTTATAAACAACACTTACAACTAAAAAGCAGCAGAACTAACCTGATTTTAAAATAAAGAACTCAAATGCATCTTAATTTAAAGAAGATATTAAAATGGCCAATAAAGATGTGAAAAGATGCTCAATATCACTGACTACCTAAGAAATCCAAAGTAAAACCACTATTATCATTGTTTACCTGTTAGGATCATTATTATTAAGAAAAATAAGAAATAAATGTTATTGAGGGTATGGAGAAAAGGAAACCTTTGTAAAGTGTTGGTAGGAATGTATCTTGGTAGAGCGACTATGGAAAATATTATGGAGGTTCCTAAGGAAATAAAAAATGGAACTACCAAATGACCTAGCACTCATTCTTGTGGGTATACACCAAAAGGAGATGAACTGTCCATCATATAAAGTAACTGCACTCCCATGTTCACTGCAGCATTACCCACAATAGCCCAGATTTGGAAACAACCTAAATGTTCCTCCATGGATACGTGAGTGATTGGATAAAGCAACACACAGTGGTATACACACACACACACACACACACACACACACACAAACACATGAGAATATCAATCTTAAAAAGATTGCGATCCAGCCTTTTGACACAAAGACCTAAGGGACAATTATGCTAACAAGCCAGACAAAGAAAGAAAATAGTTTACAATCAGATGTGGAGAGAAGGAGGAAGAGGAAAAGGAGGAGAGGAAGAAGAGGAGGAGGAATCCTCAAATATACACAGAATATAAAATAGTGGTTTCCAGAAGCAGAGTTGGGTGGAAATGGGGGAGTATTAGGTTAAAATCTACAAAGGAGCAGATAAGTGAGATGAACAGGCCTAGAAGACTATAGTTTTTTTTTTTCTTTTTTAAATCATACTACGGATTTTTGTTTAGTAGATTTTAGCTGTTCTTGTGGATGAAAAAAGTAGCTATGTGAGATGATAGATGTCAACTTGTTTCACTATTGTAACCCTTTTACTGTCTATATATGTATCCCATGACATCATGTTGTAAACATCAAATAAACAAATGCTTATTATTTTTCAAAAGAGAAATAGCAACTCTGAGTAAATGTAGTTTTCTCAAGTCTCTAGGAAGCTCACCCAGCTGGCTCTGAAGGTTGGCTCTGCAAGATTTCTCAGTATCCTGCAGAGAGGTATATCAAGCTCGCTGTCTTTCAAGTGCTGTTCCTATGATTGAATAACAACTAATTTATTTGAACTTGCTTTCACACTTCTGATGCATTTCACACTTCACTGATCAGGCCTGCATCTTCACCAATTATTTCAAATCTTAAGGAAACTCCCATTGTAAAGCTCTTCTTACACTACATCTGTCTTGGGGATTTTGCTTTCATTTCTTTCATACCACATATTAAAGTAGAAGAACATGGAACTCCTAAGAATCTGGATCTAGACAAGAGAAAGAGAGCATAGCAGTTTATAGTAATCAAAGATGCATGACAGGTAGAATATGGACCTTGTTTTAGGGAAGGAATGTCCAAAGTAGAATGAGGAGCAAAGGATTTTACACTCTCTTCTATACAAGCGTGAATGAAGGACCACAGTTGCCATGGAGGCTGAATCTCAAAAGGAAAGATCAGAGTCTTTTAGGAGCTGCTTTTGTTTTTTTTTAACTTTTTAATTTATATATATATATTTTTTTGTCAAGACCATCTGCTGACAGCCCCAAACCCCAGGCAGCTGACTGCAATGCCTCTAAGACTTAGCATTTTGCCATATCTTCTCCTTCTATCAGGAATGAACCTGGAACAGGTGTGTGCAGGGAATCAGGAACCCTCCCCATGGCCCCAGAAGGTGTGAATTAGCCTGATCCTGTGCTCAGTTGAGGGAGTCCCAGAGGAACCCCATTCCTTCCAAAGGGCTTCCAGTGGGAAGAAGGAAATCTGACAAGAACTGAATAGTGAATCTACATTCCAGGATGAAACACCAGAAATTTTAGACTCAGATTGAAATCTTTGTTTGCAAAGTTTTCTTTTCCTGTGATCCAATTCCTTTTAATTAATCAAGAGGGATTCTATTTGGACATTGTTGACTCTCAGCAAACATTATCAGATGTTGCTGAAGTCTGAACACATCTGAAAGATTTCTAGATAGAGTATAAAATCATTTCCCAAATTGTTTTAATCCTACGACATAAATTACTGACACGATGAGGAACTGACACCAACTTTTTTATCCCCCAAACAAACATATCTTAATCAGAAGTAATTAACTTTTATACTTCTTACAATGCTCTCAGATAGCTGTTCAATCAGGAGGTGAACTACATGTCAAGATTGGTGGAAAGCACACAGTTTAAGGCCTATTGAACTCTTGAATTCAAAAAACATCCCTTATTTTTCTTTAAGAAATTAGTCAGTGCTGAGCCCTGTGCATTTTTATTTGGTTTAATATATTGCATAGATGATTCTTTCTCTATACAAGTGACCTAACTTCCAGTCCCTTTAAAAATATTAATTTCAGTCTCTGTTCTGAGGGCTGAGAAAAATTCTCTGCCTACATAAATCTAAAGATCTGTTAAGGAAGTTTGTGTTATTAAAAACAAAACAGGAAGGGTATGTGTGTTTCTGATAACATTTATTTATTTCATCTTTAAATGTTCTCTTTAAACAAATTATTTGTAAAGATTTATTCTAGTAATAATATCTGAACTGCGACATGTATGCAGGTCTTTTAATTTTTGAAATGATTAGACAGAAATTTTGATTGTGCAGTGCATTAATACAACTCGTCGAAACTGTAAGTCAAACCCAAAACCAGAAAACAATTAGTCTTTACCTTTCTAGACCTTGGTCTCCCTGTTATCTGGGATTCAGTTTTCTTATTTGGAAAGTGAAAGTTGGATCAGTTGGTCTTCCAAGGTCTATTTCTAAAGAGGTTGAAAGAAAAAGAAAAAGGAAACTTAGCATCCTTGATAGCAGAATGAAAAAAGGTGTTTGAATCAGACCAATTTGGGTTTGAATCTCAGATGTTATTAGCAGTTGGAAGTTAGATTTCATTTTACTCAGCTATCAAATGGGTCTAGATGACAGCTGTACTGAGTGAGGGCTCTTGAGGTTTAGATGAGAACAAGCCTATAATGTTCCCAGCACAATTTGTGCACATACTGTATGCACCTATAAATGGTAGGGTCACATTTTAAGGTCAAGGAAAACATAAAGTTGAGCACATGATTCAATCTAGTAATTTCCACTCTGGCACCTAGAGAAGAAAAGAAGTGAGCACTGTCCTTTTCCAGCAGAGATTTCCCTTTGCTATGATGAAACCAGAGCTGTCAGGGTTTAAAAAAAGAACACCATCAGGGCAAAGGCACCACATCTTGGCAAGAAATGCTTCGCATAGTTTCCACCATCACCAAGGTCTCCTTCCCATCCCACACCCTGCTTCTATTTAAATCCCAGGGACCTCACTGGACCACGCTCATTTTAGCCAGTGCCCCGGCTATCAGCACAGGAGAGACAGGTAGCATGGCTCCAGGAGAAAAGGAAAGGGCAGAGGGCCCAGCCAAGAGTGCCCTCCGGAAGGTACGCACAGCCACCCTGGTCATCAACTTGGCCCGAGGTTGGCAGCAGTGGGCAAATGAGAACAGCATCAGACAGGCCCAGGAGCCTGCAGGCTGGCTTCCTGGAGAGACCCAGGACCCTCCCCAAGCTCCTAAACCAGCAATAGACCCCATCCCCCAACCAAAAGCTCAGAGTGCCCCCAAATCTCCATCCCCAAAGCCAGAGGGATGTGCAGATGGACACAGCTCAGAGGAAGCCACTGAGATCTCCCATATCAAAAGGAAAGAGGTGACAAAAACAGTTGTCAGCAAGGCTTATGAGAGAGGAGGAGACATAAGCTCCCTTAGCCACAGGTACGACAATGACAGTGACATGCCTGAACCTGGACAGCCAGAGAATGACATCGACAGGAGGCTCCACAGACACGACTCCCCGACACGGAGGAGAAAATGCGCCAACCTGGTGTCTGAACTGACCAAAGGCTGGAAAGTGATGGAACAGGAGGAGCCCAAGTGGAAGAGTGACAGCATAGACACAGAGGACAGCGGCTACGGAGGGGAGGCAGAGGAGAGGCCTGAGCAGGATGCAGTGCAGGTGGTGGCTACCAGGATCAAACGCCCCTTGCCCTCTCAGTAAGTGAATGTGTCCTTCCACTGTACCAGGATCTCTAGCAAGCCAGAATCACCTCCAGGAATCCGGAGAGCCAGGGAAGCACTACTAGAGTTAGACTCTGAAAGACTGGGTGGGTAGGGAGTCCTATAGGGAAGGCGTGTCCCTGGACTGAAAGGACAGTGCCAATCTCAGTGGGAGGTGGCATCAGGATCCTTCTCAGTGCTCCTGAAATCAGGCATGCCTATGGCACTTTCTCAGTGTGATAGAAAAATACAGAAGGGCTGAATAAGAGACAGTAAGATTTGACTCATGGTTTCTGGGACAATGTTGAGTTTCTGTGTTCTCATTTAAAAATAGACATGATAATTCATATTTTGAGGAGTTACTTTGATATTATCTATGAAAAGCAATGGATTCATGGGAACTCTTTAATAAGTTTTACCCATTATAACGCAAGAGGTCAGGTCTGGTGATCCCAACCCTTTAAGGTGCTAGGAGCTTGACTTTCTACAGTTTTTTGTTTCTGTTTGCAAGGAGGGTAGTACAATTCCTTCTTCCCTTCTTTGGTCCCTTTCCCCAGAGTACACAGGGTACCAGAAGGAGAACAACAGCAGCTTTTAAGGCCAAATGTAATCCTAGCTGTGCTTGGCAAATTCAGCAGAAGTCCAATGGGATTTTTTTTTTTTTTTTTTTTTTGCCTAAGGAGACTCAAATATTTCTTGAGAACTGAAAGTGGCATAATTATGTCCATATCAAAGGACATGTTGTTCACTTATTTTTCATTGTGGGTACCACCCTACCCCCATATGTGACAACAGAGTGAAAATTATGTCATGGCTGCTTACGTAGAAAGTGTTCTTGGTGGTTAAGATGTTCCATGGAGTGGTTTTGCTAACTATGATTTTACTATGAAAATTATTCATAGTTTATGCTTTTTTCTAAAATGTCTTTTGATTATATACGACTTGTTTTAGTTCCTTTAGCAAAAGAAATTGGGTCCTCTCTCATAAAGGTGCATAAATAAAGCACCAATCACCTATCCTTTCCGCCAAGTTGTGTTTGGTAAAAGCAGCAGGAGTTGCTTGTGAGGGTGCCATTTTATAGATAAATGAATGGATATACAAAAATGTCAAGAAATACCCAAGTCACAAGACTAGTAAATGAAGAGCTGGAAAGGTTGATCCAGAGTTGTGTTCTTATCCACCATGCTAGACTTACTCTCTCAGTAGAAATCAGTATGAACTTCATTAATGGAATCCCAGTAACTTCAAAAGTGTAGGATGTTTGTACAACCATGTAGAAGGACTTCAGAAGCAGAGGCAAAAGTATGACCTCCTACTGCCTGCCCCCACTTCTAGAGCAGGGAACTCTTCCCATGGACTCTGGAGCAATTACTAATTTGCAAAAAGAATCACAGCCTAGATCTCAAACTGGTTGATAATAGAGAAGAATCATTGATGATCAGAAATGATTATACTGCCTTTTCGATGCAGCACCTTATTGCTGATAAAGGTGGCCCTATTGATGTCATGCTCCCATTTGTCAAATTAGTAACACTTCCTGCAGGGGAGAGCAAGCTAACCCATGCACAGAGGAACAAACTCTCCCCAGCACATCTCTGCAAGGATGGATTGTGTGGCAGATGTTCTTCACTTGACTCACAGGGAAGATTGCCTAGGCACTAGAAGAAATGCTCCCTTTACTGGAGGAACTGTGGGAAGGGTCACAGAACCATCTCCACCTTCACATATTTCTCAGACAGACCAGAAAACTCACCTGTAGGCCCCCATGCAGTTGAAGGGCACCTGCCAGAGAATGTTTTCCATGCCACTCCACTTGGGGAGGCTTGAAATACACCTTTTAGATATTTCATTTCCTGTTAGTCTATTTTTACATCTTTAATAATTTGTCCATACAATTATTACTCCAAAATGACAAAATTATGGTAAAATGGGTTTCCATATTCTCACCATAATGCAACAAGCCCCCTTCACATTAGCAGCACTGAACTAATGTCATGTTAACAATTGACAGATATGAAATACTTTGCAAAATTGTTTTCAGTGAATGAAGGTCGATTTCCAAGACAGATTTCTCACAATATCTGGTAGAATTAGTTACTTTAAACAATGCAGAAGAGGTGACCTTTTTTTTGTACCAGGGATTGAACCCAGGGGTGTGCTTAACCACTGAGCCACATCCCCAGCCCTTTTTATTTTGAGACAGGGTCTCACTAAGTTGCATACGGCCTCTCTAAATTGCTGAGGCTGACTTTGAACTTGCGATCCTCCTGCTTCAACCTCCCAAAACCTCTGAGATTACAGGCATTTGCCACCACACCCAGCAGAATTTTTTTTATTAATTATGAGAAAATTTGTTTACTGATGATGAAGAAACTGAGAAAGTGGATATGGATTCAATACTGATATTCTAAAATAGGTGACGTTAGTCTTTCAATGGTTCTTTGCTTTCTTTCAATTTATACTAGATTATCTTTCTAAAGCTCAATATTTTTCATATTTTCACCTGAAAATTAAATAAAATAGGATCATCTGGCATTAATTGTTAAATTCATTGACCAAGAAGATATGCAGAGTATGAGGCTTCCAAACACCCAGGGGCTGGGGTTGTAGCTCAGGGGTAGAGCACCTCCTAGCATATGAAAAGCTCAGGGTTCCATCTCTAGCACCATAGGAGGAAAAAAATCCTAATTTAAATCTCATATGTTCAGACTTTTAAAAATTAGAAATATAAAACAATAATGTTTATCGATTGGGGGCTGGGATAGTTCAGTTGGTAGAGTGCTTGCCTCGCAAACACAAGGCCTTGGGTTCAATCCCTAGCACCACAAAAAAAAAAAAAAATGTTTATAGATTGAAAAAATTATCCACTAAGATAGATTTCCCTCTAATTTTTTAAATAGCCTTATTTTCTAATTCTTAGTTGTAGGATCAAACTTCTTTTGTTTCCCTTTCCTTCTACTATTGGAAATTACAAGAAGACAATGTGGCAAGGTTCAAAAAGTATTTCTTTTAAAAGATAAAAGTCTCTCTTCTATTTAGATTTATCACCCTGTCAACTCCCAACCCTTACAACCAGTGACATTTAGTTCCAACCATCAGGGAATTTAAGTTCCTGATTAAAATTAGAAGAAAACTACATCAAAGAATCAGAGGCCTGTATGACATAAACAAATTACCTCTGGAGGTAATTTCTTTAAATTTAATTTCTTTAGATTTTGGAATTTCTTTTCTTGTAATTTTCTAAATTTCTTTACTTGTAAATTTCTTTAAATTACAAAATCAACATAATACCAATGAGAAGGAATTTTAAGAAAAAGAAAAGTTATCTACATACCAATATAAATATTTTCATTTGTGCATGTGCTGTAGAATTCTTTACTCTGGTGTTTATATACTTTAGAGTTGCAAATGTGCCATTAACTGAAATTTGTATTAGATTATTTTCATGAGGGTCTTTTAGTAGTTCTTTTCTTTTTTTCCTGTTTGTTTCATTACTGAATATCCAGAAGGTACCTAAAGCAGTGTCCAGTAGCTATTCTAAGAATAAATAAGAACAGAAGGGATGTCAAAATGTCCAGATGCTCCCTAAAGGCAGGGTGCATTTTTTTATACTGCAGGACCAAACTACAGTTGTTGCTGAGACAAAGTATGAGTAAATGAATTATACTATCAACTTTCTTCTGAGGTATTTCAGGTCTTTTTTCAGGCAAGATGTTCTAAATTCAAGTGGGCATGAGATTTGGGTTTTACCAAGGTGGCTTTGGGCTAGTTATAAAGACTATGCCTGCCATTGATCACCATGACTCCAAGAGGACAAGGGACTTACTCCTTTAATAATGAGACCAAGCCCTGCATGCTGTCAGCATCAGAACAAGGACAGTTGATGGTGTGGAAGGGGATGGTGAGGACTAGCAGGAGTGACAGAAATCTATTCTGCTTCCATGTGGTGTACTTTGAGCACTTTTTTCACATGGAAAGGATTTCATAAGGTCGCATTAATGCATAGAGTTTTTGTATGTTGCTGTTTTCCAGTTAGTTTGTCACAGACTTTTCTCCACATGGCTACAAAGACAATAGTGTTACATGTAGCAGTGCAGCACCAGTTCCATTCTACAGTAATAATGAAATAATGATATAGCAGGGGTAGGGCTTTTGAAACACAAGGCGTGAGAATTAATGAAAGGTCGCCATCTAGTGGATGAAAGCTATGTTAATGCAAGTATGCATTCCTCCCTAGCTGCATATTTGGTTCCTGTACCTGGCTGGGCTGCTTTACTCCATTTTCAAAGGAGCAAAAAGTCCCTTACCCTCTTGGTGCAATAGAGATGAATGACAGCACAGTCCATAAATAGCTCAAGGCCATCTTGGCCAAACTCAAATCTCGTGTCATAATTGAGGCTGAGGTTTCCTTCCAGGGAAGAGACTTGAAATTCCTCAGAAGAAAATTAATAGTATGATTCATTAACTCATATTTTGTTTCCTAAGCTCCTCCTGAGCAGTTTATGAAATGAGTTTGAATAGCAAGGACACCCACGTCTGATCTGTGTGCAGGTTTTGAATGGCAAATTGTGAGAGTTCATCTAGGTCAGGCATGCTATTCACATAAATGATTTCAGCACTATTCTCCAATCATGATGCATCCAGGCATAAGGCCACTGAACTAGGGATAAGGAAAGATGGACCACCTGTGAGGTTGAGGGGTACAATTCTCTGTTTAGTGCAGGCAAAAAGACCTGGAGAAAGAAGTCTAGCCGGTGGAGACACAGAAATGACAGGGAAGTCTTACAATTCATCTATTAGACACTGCGCCTGCATGCTGAGTGGCATCATTGCAGGTAGAAATAACATCAAATCTATCTTCAGTCTTGTGCTGGGGTCCCGTCTGCACCACTCATTCAGGCAGTATTTCATATTAGTTATATACAGGCTCTGTCACCAAATTCTGGATCAACAAATTAACAGTTCTGTAACTTTAAGAAGTTAATGTCTCTGGCCTATTTTCTCATCTGTGAAGTGAGAATAGTGGTATTTATCTGACAGATTGGTTGTGGGGAACATTAATGAAAAGTGTTTATAAGAATTTTCACATAGTGTTCAATAACTGTTACCATTGCTAGACAGTGTTTTCTAATCATACAACTTGATATTTAAAGTGTGTAAATATCATGGGTACTAGAGTATTTATGCTCTCATTAAAAATCCAAATATGAAAATCTATTCATAACTGGATATTGCAATGTATGTGTGGTGATAAATCTTATTTTTGGAAAATAACTGATTTAGAGACCCCATAAGTAGATTCTCCATGATACTTTGGTTCTACTTCTGAAATGTTACTAATGTGCAACTTTAAGTCACAGCACATTTGCATTAATTTGGTATAAGAAAGTTGTTTCTTGAAATAGCGCTTCATATCATGATAGTGCTTTAAATATACTATTATTTACACTGAAAATAATCTAGGACACACCAAAATAATAAGCATAGTAGGGATGTACCTTTTGTTTTGCATTTCTAATTTTTTTGTGGTGCATTTATATGACTTTTACAATGAAAACACTATAGACTCACATTAAGATGCAGATGCTTGGGAGTACAAATACAAATGGAAAGCATCACTTGAGTGTTAAATCATGAGTATCTTGATTCTTCATCCTCTCTCTCCTGCAGGGCAAACAGATTTACAGAGCAACTCAACTGCAAGGCCCATCGGAAATACAGCCAGGTGGACAGTTTGAAAGGGAGATGGCAACAGTGGGCTGATGAACACATACAATCCCAGAAGCTCAATCCTTTCAGTGAAGAGTTCGACTACCAGCTGGCCATGTCTACTCGCCTGCACAAAGGAGATGAGGGCTATGGCCGTCCCAAGGAGGGAACCAAAACTGCTGAAAGGGCCAAGCGAGCAGAGGAGCACATCTACAGAGAAATTATGGAGTTGTGCTTTGTCATCCGCACAATGGCTCGCCACAGACACGATGGCAAGATCCAGGTTACTTTCGGAGAACTCTTCGACAGATACGTCCGTATTTCAGATAAAGTAGTGGGCATTCTCATGCGTGCCAGGAAACACGGACTGGTGCACTTTGAAGGAGAGATGTTGTGGCAAGGTCGGGATGACCATGTTGTGATCACTCTACTTGAGTGAGCCTTCAAGAATAAAAGTCAAACTTGACCCTCTCCTGTCTTACTACAAAATGCTAATGCATTAAATATTAAAACACAAACTGCTCTGTAATAAGTCTGTAAATATTAAAACATTTTTACATAAATGACTTTTGGGCTCTCTACTTCTGTGAAGAAGCTTGAAACTTTTGAGAAAGCACACAAAGCACGTAGAATGTTATTAATATATACTATTAATATTTGAAATTCCACATATCTTTAAAGCAAAAATATTTGGCAATTCGCTGCAGATATTACAGATATTTAAATATTAGCTCAAAGAAGAATGCTGACTTCAGGAAAAGATCAGCAGAATATATTATGATGTCAATGACATTTTTCAGGAAAAAATCCATTAAATTGGGTTAAACTAAAATTTTCCAAGAAACTTGACTTCTTGTTATTCGTTTTTAATCATAGCATCATTTATGAAATAGGCACATACATAAAAATGTTTTCAATAAGTTGTTTAAGTTGTTGAAGTTCCAAGGGCTGAGATTCAAATAGGTTTCTGGAGCAGACTTTCTCCTTCTGTGTGACATGCAAATTCCATGTTATGGTTTAGCTAGGAGGTGTCCCCCAACAGCTCATGTGTGAAACAATGCAAAGAAGTTTAGAGATGAAATGATTGGGTTACAAGAGCCCTAACCTAATCTCTGCATTAATCCACTTGAATGGATTAAGTGGGTGGTAACTGTAGGCAGGTAGGGTGTGGCTGGAGGAAGTAGGCACTGGAGGCCATGACTTTGGGGTATTTTATGCCTGGTGAGCAGAGCTCTCCCTGCTTCCTGATTGTTATGTCCTGAGCTGCTATCCTCCTTCACACCCTTCCACCATGATGTTC
This sequence comes from Glaucomys volans, assembly GCA_020662805.1. Classification (NCBI taxonomy): domain Eukaryota; kingdom Metazoa; phylum Chordata; class Mammalia; order Rodentia; family Sciuridae; genus Glaucomys; species Glaucomys volans. Next base: position 582,932 of record JAJEJO010005799.1, read on the forward strand.
TGCCTCACTGTGTCCCACAGCAATGGAGTCCACTGTCAATGGACTGAGACCTTTGAAATCATGAGCCCCAAAGAAAATTTCCCTTCTCTAAAATTGTCCTTGTCATGTCTTGGTTATAGCAATGAAATAGCTGAGTTAAACATGGCATAAAAACAAACCAGGGTGGTGGATAGTCTCAGGTCTGATAAAGAAGGGTGTTATTCATGTCAAAGTGCAATGAAAGCGAAATACAGGACATTTTATGAAGTAGGACGTTCAGTGTAGAAGAATCTCATAGACTCATTGTCAAATTAATAATCGATTTGCGATACTTTAATTTTCTCCATTCTCTACAAAGAAAATTTTATTATCCAAAAGTCTGAAAATTGCAATACCAGTTCTGCAAAGGTTAAAAAAAGGCATAGTAAATTTGATGACGAGAAAATTATTTGATACCAGCCTGTTGGTTGTCGATTTTTCTCCTTAATTAGATTTAATGTATTTTTACATAATCCTAAATCCAAAGTGAATAAACTGTTAGATTACAATTCTTACTGAATTCAATAAAAGTAACTAAAATGCATTATTATAGTCTTTTGGTATTATATGTAAAAATTAATGTCAAATTATTCCTTGAAATAAAAGGCATTCATAATTGTTGTTAGGTTTAAAATAAAATACAGGTGAAACTATCTTAAGAATTATGATTTCATATGATTCTCTTTCAAACTGAAAGTTCCAATATCTTCTTACAGAAAAAAATATATTTTTGTTTGCATACTAGATTTGTGAGGATACAAATTAATAAATTGGCTAAGTACAATTTCACATAAAATATACATTTCTGTTACAATAGTAAAACCTATGTCAAAATTTAAAAGCCAATGACTAAAGAATAAAAGATGTTTTCTTAGTTTTCTGTTATTCTTGTTACAGTAGTTTAGATTTTATCCCACATCACTTTCTTCTGTTTGAAATACATTAAAATTTCAGGGCATAACTTAGGTTACTCTTAGTATCATAGAATATTTAGACCAAGCTTCAAGCATTCCCTCATATTCTGAATAAAAGGAAAACAGGTACTGACACAGAGCATTTAAAGTTTTGTTTGAATTTGAGGATGGAGTGAATTCCTCTTCTTAGAGAGCTGACAGTCACTAACAGCTCTGAATAAGGTCTGGCTCTCAAAGTCAGAAGCAAGTTTCCGTGGAGAAAAATGCCTGACATATAACAGGCCCAGACTGACAAAGCAGCTTGTGAGATAGCCATCCCCTTTAGAGTATCTGTGACACAAGAAATAGCTTGCTCATGGTTTGTAGATTTTTTTCTTCATTATTATTAGGCTGGATACTTAACTGTAAGGTTATCTACCCTATTTTGGAATTAAAAATTATTCTCTAGTCAACCAAATGATTATTTTTATAAAAATTCCATGATAGGGGAAATTCAGTTGGAAAACTAAGGACATTTTGACAAAAATAAAATAAAATAAAATAAAATAAAATAATAAAATAAAATAAAATAAAAAATAAAAAAAATTAAAAAAATAAAATCAGCACACATGCTAATGGAAGTTCTTATATTTTTATAGTCACCCCAAACACACAAAATAATTATCACAGATAATTCTGAATTTCCAGTGTACAATTGATTCTGCAATTTTCAGGATATCCCTTTTCAAAACTTTCCAGTGGTCAAAGGTTTTTGTAATGTTGATATATACTTTTTTACCCTTTCTATCTGGACCGCCATACAAATATTTGAATGCTCTCAACTTTCATAACTTGCAGCTACCTGACTCCTGATTTCAAAGTTTACCTTCTTGTCACTCTGAGTACTTAGAACACAAGGAAGTTCAGAGCTCAGGGTTTTTTCTTCCCACACTGACAAACTAAGGCCACATCTATACTGTTTTGCCTTCTGTTTTTTCATTTCCAAACTTAGTTCCTTCTTTTCCTTATTAGAAACAGGTACAATGTATATATTTGTATTTTGTAAATATATATGTATAAATGTTTACCATAATTTATATTTCAAAAACAGGATAACCAGAAATCAACCAATTTCCTTAAAGGATGGGTAGAATTGAGTTGAGAAGAGAGTACCCTCCTCAGAATATAGCTGTTTGTAGAGCTTTGACTTTTGGGAACTTCTAAATATTTTACGTATCCGTAGGTAAACAAGTATACACATTAGTATGGTACATACTATTCAGAAATTAAAATTTGCTGGTCAAAGGCATGAACATGCTTAGCTTTAGTAAATGTAGCCACAAAAGTTTTCTAAATGTGATCCACTTCACATTCCCCTTTAAAACAGCTTTTATTGACTGTTTTAATACTCTTAGGTCAACCCATTGCGTCCCAAGTGTTATTCTATATAGGATGATGGGGCATAATGTGTTAAAGTCCTGTGACTTTCCTGTTGCTGAGCAGGTCTTTTGATTTGTAGTCATTTCTATATTGCAAATATGAGTCATTAGACTTCTGTATTACAAAAATCTCACTCTTGTTGGTTGCCTTTTCACTTTAAATGATGCCTTTTGAGGGAGTGCTTAAAATTTTAATGCAGTAGTCTCATCCTTAGTACTTTTTGTATCCCACTTAAGAAATATATGCCCATCCTAAGGTTATGAAGATATTTTCCTCTTTTTAAAATAGCTTCAGTGATCTACTTTTCACAATTAAACCTACAATCTGTAATTCTTATTTGTGGTGAGTGAAGTTTTTCTGTTCCAAATAGGTATCCAATTAATGTAGCACCATTTTTTGAAAAAAAAAAATATTGGGCAGTAGTATCACCTTTAAAAAAAAAATCAGACTTCTAATACTACAGTCTTACTCAGCTTTTTAATCTGTATCAAATGACACACCCTTGTTCTTCAATGTTGCCTTACATTTCCATATAAATCTAGAATCAGTTTAATTTTCACAAAAATAAGGTTGAGATTTTTCAGTTACCAATATTGATTTTTACAGAATTGACATCGTTCAGTGTTCTCTATCCATCATAAATATGGTATATCCTTCCTATACAGGTGTTCAGTTTTTTTGTTGTTATTTAGCTGGTAATTTCAGTATTATTACAAGTGATAATGCTTTAAATTTGTTACTTCTTTGTACATAAAAGATGTTTCTATTTCTGAATATCAAACTTGTAATCAGTGCAACTGATAAATCAACTAATTCCAATAATTTGATCTTTTTAGAATTTTCTGTCAATCATACCCTATTCAATGACATTTAATGTCTTTCTTCCTGTCTTATGTACTTTATTTTCCTTGTTCTATTGCACTGGTTAGAACTTGTAGAACAATGTTGAATAGAAGCCATGTAGTGGTTGTTATTGTCTGGTTTCCTATCTCAGGGAGGAAGGTTTCAATAACTTACCATTAAGTATACTTCCTATATATTTTCCAAAAGTTTTTTTTTTTTTTTAAGCAGATTAAGCAAGATTCCCTTCTTCACTAGTTTGCTATGAGATTTTTTTTTTTAACTCATAGTAACAGGTATTGAACTTAACTCAAATTTTTTTTGGCGTTTACAGAGATCATTACAGAATTTCTTGTTAATGTGGTAAATGGCCCCAAATGAAAAATGTTAACTACTCTAACTTTCCTACAATAATACGGTTATCAAGTATTTTTTATATATATATATTGCTGGACTTAACGTGATTATTTAAAAATTTTGCATGTTTGCTGATAACAGACTCTCCTGTAACTTTTTGTGAACACTGTAGGGGTTTTGAAATTGAGGTCACACTAACCTCAAAAAACAATTTGAGAACTGCTTTTTCTGCAGTATATTGGAAGACCTAGGACTGACACTATTGTTTCTTTAATTGTCTAGAATTACCCAGTGCAATCACCTGGGCCCGGGATTTTTGTGGGAAGGCGATTTTTTTTTTAATTAGCAGATGTAAATTCTTTAATTAAAAATGTATTTCTTCTTGGACCAGTTGCCATAAATTCTTTTTGTCCAAAATGTTTCTAAATTTTTCCTACCTTGACAACTTTAATGACACAAGAGATGTTCACACTACCTCTTAAGGTCTGTAATGATGTCTCCTTTTAATTTCTTCACAACCATTTATTTTTATTTTTCTTCCTATTAATTTTGGTAGATGTGTAAAATTTCATTATTATTCTTGGAGATTTGTACATTTTAAAAAATATTCAAAATTTTAATGGACATATGAGAAATGAACTTTTTTGGTATCTTTCAGTTATTGGATTTTCTTTTTAAAATTTTTTACAGACTGCATTTTGATTCATTGTACACAAATGGGGTACAACTCTTCATTTCTATAAATGAACTTTTAAAGCAACTGAATTATATGGAAAATGGAACAGTAAATAAAGACATTTGCTTTTTAGATTTCTCTTCATATTTTTATTTTGGTTCACCCTCTACTTTATGTTCAATTTGTTCTTTTAACTTCTTTTTGGGGGGGGCACTGGGGACTGAAGTCAGGGGCACTTGACCACTGAGGCATATCCCCAGCCCTATTCTGTATTTTATTTAGAGAGAGGTTCTCACTGAGTTGCTTAGCACCTCGCTTTTGATGAGGCTGGATTTGAACTCTAAATCCTGCTGCCTCAGCCTCCTGAGCTGCTAGGATTCCAGGTGTGCTCTACTGCACCCAACTCTTTTAACTTGTCACTTACTAATATATCACAAAAATCTATCTCAAGGACCCTCTTTTTGATTTGACCTATAAACTGCTGAGGGATAAGTTTCACATCTACTTGTATGTTTTTCATTTTAATAACTTTTTATCTTTCAGAATGGAATATTTCATGCCGTTTGCAAACTGATTCTCCAGTTCCTCACATATTAGAGTCCATAACTAATATCATTTCGTAGCAGCTTATTTCTCCTTTGTACTGATCGTAACAAGATGAATAATGTGCTTGAGTTTGTATCAAAATCCAGACAACTACCCTTGTTTTCTCTGACATATAATCAATGTCTAACTCTTGATAATCCTAATTCCCAAATCTCTTTCAAATTCATGCTGCCTTCTTTATGGACATTACTTCTACTCTTATTCAGTCAGGCCTCATTGTTTTTCTCAGAATTTTACAATAAACTCATTATTGTTTCATCTCTATTTTTTCCCCTCTATGAATCTATTTTCACAGAGATTATTCCTAAAGTACAAATTTGATCATATTATTCCTCTACTCACAGTTCTTCGTTGTTCCTGTGAGTTAACAAAAAAGATTGAAGTTTCTTGATGTTGTAGACAACATAGCTCTTTATGACAGGAGGGGCTTATCTTTGTTGTTTCTCCACCAAAAAAAAATGAAAACATACCACAGAATATTGGACGACTTATATTTGTCTATGTGTCAAGTGCTTTCTATCTCCATTTTTTAAAAGTAGTGCTGTGTCTGGATGAATATATCCTTCTAACACTATTACCACCACCACCACCACCACCACCACTAACAACAATACGATATAGACTATTAGAAGCATCTTTTAAAAAATAAAAGATAAATAAATAAAAGCAGTATGCTTAAATAAAAGATTTCTTAGATGTGAAAACAACTTGATTATTCAATAAATTCAAACTCAAGTGTGTATTTATATATTTAATTTTATTTGGTATACACCACTATGAACTTGTACTTGAAATCCATTACAGGATTTATTTTATGAGTAGTCAACTCCACAAAGACAATAATACTGCTGTGGAAGACCAAAAGGGGAAAAAAAATGATATATTTATTTACAATTCCCTACATTGTAAACATTTAATCTATATACTGTTACTAACTTATAATGATAGAGCTTTACATGGACAAGGAAATGATGCCCTGTGTTTCTATTAATATTCAGCAGTAGCATATTATGATAGAACATCAGATTTTTTGATTAGCATTATGTTTTCTTTAGATAACTAAATACAATTGTTATACAACTAAAACTACTTAAGCCAATATATTTGGCTTATAATTCATTTTTAGAATAATTTAAAGTGCTATAAGCAATCTGGCAATCAACACTTTCTATGTGAACAAAACTACCTTTAAACATTAATTTACAAGATATACAATGTTTATCTGGAATAGCTGAAATTTCAGCACAAAGTCACTGTCACATGTATAACAGCAGGATTTTTTCTTTTTTGCATAACATGAAGCTCTGAGTTTTAACTGATGAATTATTGCCACAATGGCTTATTATTGGTTTCCTACAAAAGAGGATAAGAACTACTAGTATATTCTATTTTTCTTTTTTTTTTTTTTGAGGTCACTTGACAGTAAGTTTGCATATTCACCAAGTCTACTGAGTTACAATATTGTCTACTGTAATCACTGCCCTTTTATAAGAGCAAATACTAATGGTAATTAATAACATATGTCACAGAAAATAAAAACTACAAGATTGTTTTTCCTTTTGAACAGAAAAAAACCGTATGGTTTTGGAGTTGGTATGCAACAAGGGTAAAACAACAGAACTATAAAACAGTATAACTGACACAATATGTTGAAGAAATATGCAATTGTTTCATAGTTTTTGTACTTATGATAATGCCCTATTAAGCTACAAATATGTAAAGTGTATAATTTCTTGCTTAATGTAGTAAATCCAATAGAATCATTAAGTTCTCATTCTCCTTTGTCAATGTATAACTCTGTATCTGATTATTTAAAGATGAAACTATGTGCCCAAACCTGCAGATCATGTGCACTGTGGTCTATTACAATCAGAATTCTCCTCAGATTTCATTTCCTTAAAATGAAATTGAGAATACTTGAAAAATTAATAAAGAGAATATTATTGTGTGAATCAAAACTAAAACTCAGTGGTCTGTGAAGTATGTATTATATTGGCTTGTGGTTTTTCCTTCACAAAAATAAGATGAGCAGGTCCAAATGTCACTTTTTCCAACTCACAGATACAAAAGTATCTGGACTTCATTTCCTTAATGTCCCAATCTGACTGCTCTAGTTAAAGAAACAACAGTTAAAAAAAAAAAAAAAAAAAAAGATTTAACAAAAGAGCACCATCCTATTAGAAGACTGAGATAACATGACCAGAAAATAAAGTACTCACTATAATCGAAATGCTGGCAAATTCTGACAAACTCAGGCTATTATATAACATGGACTCAGGTCACTGTCTAAACCTAAGGAACTTTGGGACAGGAACATGATTTGAAAAATCAACTCTAAACTCATAGCTGTAATAAATGGTGATACAGACTAATTTTAAAGCATGAGTGACATGTGACATTGTATTGCTTCTTGAACATTCCAAACAATGCGTGTCCATGTCAGGTTTGGGCCATTATCCTGCTCAGACAGATAGCTTTGTACTTATTCAAAAGCCCAGATTTCAATGTCTTGGATAAAGAAATCTTCCTTCTTAGAAAGTGTATGATTCCCAAATGTTTTACAAGAATGGCTTCTTCCATGGTAGAGATCTCCATCAAGCCAAAGGGCAAATTCTCCTCTGCAATATATAAAAATAAAAATCTCTTAATATTCAAGCTCTAAATTTTCAAATAATTTAAGTTCAATATCCAGCAACTCCAAAATCAATGGTTTTTCCAAACTCTCTCCTACTCCTTATAATACCGACACAGGAAATTTTGTTTTTTCAAGTCCCACTATAACATCACTTATTATACAGATCAATAAAATGAGTCCCTTAAACTAACTTCCTATAGAATTATATTTTGAGACAGGTGTTGCTGTCATTCTTTGCTTGGTATTATCAGTTTCTCTTTGTTATGTTTTGATATTTTTTACAAGATTATCTAAAAATTATGAAACTATATCATCTAAAATAAAAGGTGTGTTAATGTAAAGGACTGGTGAATAAAGCTTATATTTCTTTGATGTAAGTCAGAAAGAAGAATTTTGCTTTCAAAGATAGATTATCAGTAAGAGAAACCAGAGATTTTGTCTAACATGCTAAACTCTGTGACAAAAATTCTGAATGTATGGGTAGGAAGTACTTAGCTAAAGGGCTCAGTTTGAAAAGACTTTAAATGGATAAAGAAAGGATGCTGAGATTCTTTATCAAGTAAAGGGACCAAGACAGAATTTGGATATAATAGGAACTAAAATATAGATATGATCCAATTTATCTAATTAGAGTATATCTCCCAGGGAAGAGAAGAACAGGTTATGAAAAGACTTCTTTCTATCCTATGGACAACTTCTTTCTATTTAACAGAAGAGAAGAAGGGGGCAAAGAGTAATTATTAACATAATAAAAATTACCACAGCTATCCAGAGCTGAGTCAGAGGAGAAGAGGATTTTTAAAAATATGGGTAGTTGTATTTCAGTGAAAAGAGAACTAAGAGAGTGGTCTATAGACTCATGGGCTACTATCTATGTGAAATTGGGTAAAGTTACTCAACATCTCTGGGAAATTTGACAGTTATATAAATATTATATATCCTTATATAAAGATTAGGTAATTTCTGAAGACCTATTGAGCTCTAAAAGCTCAATAGATATAACTTCTAACCTTTATATAGCATCACAGATAACTGATTTGTGTGAAAAAGAAATCTAGTTTAACACTATTTTGGAACAAACAAGGATTATTTATTTATACTCTATAATCAAAACCACCAGAAAGTTAACATATTATGAATCAGATATTCTAGGCATAGAGATATATTTCAGAATAAGCAAAGAGGAGTGGCTACACTGACCACGGAGAATGGTTCCAGAAAAAGCTGTTACTTTACAAACAGAAAAGACTGAACAATGTGGCTACTAGGAGATCATCCACTGTCATTCGAAAGGAGAACTGACGATACAGGAAAAAACAAAAAAACAAAAAGAACTGCAATGGGATAACCAGTAATGATTTAAGTAACTTTCTCTACAAATAAAAATAATACTTTGCTATGACACGACATAACCCTGAAATCATGCCAGTCTGGAGAAGTCCATGATTTGAAAGCATTATAAAAATAGATGGTCCCCCAAATGAACTCTCCATGAGAAAACCATGATTCTTTAAAGGTTTAAATTTAAATTCATCTTGGATATATATTTTAAACTTTCTATGTGCAGTTATTATGAGTCATAGAAAATGACTGTGAAAAATGAAGATAAATTAGAAACTGTATTTGAATTAAAAAAATTCACTGTCTCATAGCAAAAGACTTCTAGAATGGTATTAATACACCTTTAAGGAATATCTGAAACCATCTGACTTCTAAGTAGGGATAGAGAACCATAACCAATCTGTTAGAATATAAAAAGTTCATATTTCCTTGTTAAACTCTTAATAAATATGAAAGGGTCTTTTATTATTACCATTGTTAGTGTTACTTTATAGTACCAGGGATCACTCTATAATTGAGCTACACCCCCAGTCCTTCAAAAAAATTTTTTTTTTTTTAATTTTGAGAGAGGATCTCGGATCTCCTCAATTGCAGACTGGACTCAAACTTGTAATCCCTCCCGCCTCAGCCTCATGAGTCATTGGAATTACAGGTTATGTGCCATGACACCCAGCATGAATTTTTGCTGTTGTTGTTTTCCAAAAAGATTAGACATTTAGCTGAAATTTCAGTTGACTTGATCTAAGAACTACCTCAAAAGTGACTTCATAGCCATTCATAAGTGGCATTATAAATTTTATTACCAATCCCAAGGTAACCTGAATTTTCTGAAGCTTCTGTTTTGAGACTTTATCAATTCTTTTAAATTAGATGTAAAATATGGTTTGTATACTTATTTAGGACTACAAGGTTCCATAGCTTTCATCATTTTCAAATGTATCTATGACTTTGGAATATTTAGGTAAATGTATTCAAGGGTTATAGAGCTATCCTAGGTGAAACACAGAGAAAGTTTATTTTTTAAATTCTTTAGTTATAGATGGACACAATACCTTTATTTATTTTTATATGGTGCTAAGGATCAAGCCCAGTGCCTCACGCATGCCAGGCAAGCGCTCTACCACTGAGCCACAACTGTAGCCCCTAGAGAGTATATTTTTATATTAGTACTTCTTTCAAAGATGGTCCACATGACTTTCTGAAATATTGTAGCTAAGAAAGTGTTAGAAACAAAAAGTCTTCTAAATCCTTAATATCTTGTGCCTTATGTGTATAATGATATTACAAGAACACAGGAAGAACTCTTGCCATGGTGCCAGATGGGAAAAGGTGACAATGGACAAAAGGAAATGAGTACAGGTGGCTATCATTTGTTAAGCACCTATTTTGTGGTAGATGCTATGCCAAAATTAGAGTAATAGCTTTCCCTCATAATCCCCTATATCCTCTAATTTATAGCTGAGGAAAGTTTAGAATGTAAAGGAGTTTGCTCAATGTCTCAAACATAGTATATGCTGAGCTTGATCTCAATCGGGTCTGATGCTAAAGCCTACATTAAGCCCACCACATCATGATTTCAATTTTTTGCAGGTCCTATGGTTTGAGTGTGTCCCTCAAATATTCATGTTCCTCAGCATGGCCATGTTGAGAAGTGATGGATCATTTAACAGGTGGGGCCTAGCAGAAGGTGGTCAAGTCCCTGGGGGCACTACCCTAAGCAGTTTTCATGGACCTCAGTTCCTATGAAAGCAAGTTGCTAGAGGAAGCCTGGACCCTGAATACCCACCTCTAGCTTTTTGTCTTGTCATGTGATCTCTTTTGCACATAGCCACTTCCTTTCCTACATCTCTACTAGATGTGTTACAGGTAAAGGAGCAGTCACCAAAGGCCAGTGGATGAGTTGTTCAATCTCAAATTTTAGCCTCCTAAGTAACTAAATAAACCTCTTATAAATAACCAGCTTCAGGTTTTTTGTTACAGCAACAGCAAATGAACTAAGACGGGTAGTACCTGCTTTGAACTGTGGAATACTAAGTCCCTGAAGTTACTGTTATCTGGACATAAAAGCCTGGCTTGTTATCAAATGATCTGATTGTTAGTAAGCTTAGTCAAATCATGTTTTGTAATCAAGATTTTGTTCCAGTAGACACCTAATGATGCTGCATATATTATTTTCAAAAGGCACCCATAACAACTTGGAATTGTAATACTTGATTGTGATATCTTCTTGGATAGCTAAAAGAATCATGTTAAGACAACCACATTTGGGAGAGGGCTGAAATGACATTCTCCCCACATCAAAAATGTGTAACTGGACTGAGCAAACATTATATGCTGAGTGCAGCAGCTAAAAATAACTGAGAAAGCTACAATAACCATGATTACTTTTTAATCACTGTAATCATGTCTTTTAAACACCTATTTATAAAAAGAAATTGTAAGAAAATTTGTTAAAATCACAAGGATGATGAGTATTTTGAAGGCTAATAAAGATTCTGGGGCCTGAACGAACTATTATTACAAGTCCTTAATTGTGGGCTACAATAATGTAACACTTTTATAAATCTAGGAATTATTTAGCAAGCCCTATGTCAGATGTTGAAAGATAAAAAGAAATACCAATGAAAGAAAGTGATGCTAAGCATAATGTGAGAAGTTTAGGGTATGAGGTAGCAGGGTAGGATAACTCTAAATACATAAAGACTAAATGATGTTGGAATATTAGAATAAGAAAACAAAGTTCCTCACAGTGCTTGTTATGTCAAAAGAATAAGAGACTAACTCAGTCTATTAAAATACAACAAAATAATAAGCAAAACATGAACTTGGACAGGTGACTAAAATTTTTTTTGCAGGAAAACACATTTCTATTATTGTTTAAAATACTAATCCAAACAGTCTCCAGAAAAAAATAACAAGAAAACTATTGACCTTGCTCTATACATTGGGAGAAACATACCAGCATGTTTATTTGAATAATTGATAGTTCTAAGTTATTGAGATAGGTCCCTTTCAAATACCAAAGAGTTACTGTACTCTAAAGAAAAGAGGTTTAAATTGAAAGAGAATCAGCTAAACAGCATTTTAAAATAAAGAAATAAGCTAACAATAGTTTAAATACTATACTTATGTGCCTTTTTATAAATATATTTCTTTGCCATGTTTGGATTCTAATGTCAATACTTTCCAAAGGTAACTGATTTTTAAAATTAATACAAATGAATTTTTAAGCTTTCTTCCAAAATATTGTTTCAAAAAGTTCAAGAGACTTACCCTCCACCACCAAAAGCTAGTGAATCCATGTCTCCTTTAATAAAAAACATATTATCTCCTGTCCACTTGAAGACCTACATAACAAGAAAAAAAAAAAAGCTTTCAATATGAATGGATGAAAATGGTCATAAACAGTTAATTCTCTAAAATCTGAAAGAGTTAACAAAGTCTAAACTGATAGCAACACAAAAAACTTGGCATAGAAAGGTGTCTGGTGCTTTCAATTTTAGTGTTTACATAATTAAATTTGTGGAAGCACATACTCTAATACAACATAATTTCAAATCCAGTACCTCAAATCCTGTTAACTCTCCATACCTATTTCTCTCTCTGATATTAACTTGTAACATTAAACATAAATATATTAATTTGATATACAGTGAAGGTTTTTTTCTTTGGGTATAATGCTGCTATTTATCATTCTTTTATTAAGCATGCTCATGATATACATTTCTGATTTCAAGTTTCTATTTCTCTAAAGAGCAGTGAGAACTTAAAAACATTTGACTCTACTTTGTGTACAACCAGAGAAATAACAGCTGTACTCCATTTGTGTACAATGAATAAAAAAAAAATTTTTTTTTGAGAAACCTGAGGGTAAAACTAGACATTGATATATACTTAAGTACTTTCTTCTAACTTTTATGGCTATTTTACCTAAACCTAATAATATCAACTTCCAGTACCTTATCTTTACTATAGTTTTCAAGTGTTCATTATAGCTTTCAATAAAATGTCAGCACTCATATTTTCAGTTACATATTATTTAATTAATCACATTACTATAGTTATCAGGTAATAACCTAAAAATAAGCAAAACTGAAGTTTAAAACATTTATAACAACTACAGGCTTTCAATTAACTCTATCAATTGAAATGTTTCCTGGAGAGAAAGGTTTAAAGCACTGATTAACCTGGTGAGCCAGTTAAGCACAAGAGTTTTTGAAGAAATTCTGTTGTATTATCAAATCTTTCCTATTTTGTTCATTGTAACTCTTAAATACCACACTTTTATTTTTTTTTAACCAATTATGTAGATCCCTTTCCTCAATATTAAATATAATTTCATTTTTTAGGGAAGATCTGACATGTTGAACCTGAATGTTAATGACTCAAAGAGCATGTTTTTTCTCATTATGTCATCTTTTTATATAAACAGAATACTGGAGTAACTGTCCTTACCTCAAACTCTGGACAGAATGTAAAAACAAAGGTCTCTCCGGTACCATAGAAGCCATCACTCACTTTAAATGGCTCAGATGCTAATGCACCAAAAACCTAAGGATTAAAAAAAGGCATGTTCAATGATATGACTATTAGTTTGTTTCATTAAGCATTATCCTTCATCATATATGTTCAAGCAAAATGTAAAAATAAGACTGGAATCTGGAATAGTTTTTATCTCCTTATACTTAAAAAGGGAAAAAGAATCAGTTACTATAAAATTCATATACTTGTCAAATACGAAAATATGTCAGCTTCTTGATGAGGAAAAGCTCTTGTTTTGAAATCTAAAATGGTATTCATTTTAAACAAGCATTGTTAAAAAGCATTAACAAATTTCAGAACTTCTAAATACAATGTATGTAGGGGGACAATATATTGCTGTGGGATCAGAGTGCTTAGGAAAGCAAAAATTCTTGAGTATAGATAAACATTCTACAACTAAAAAAGTATAAGACAGAAAACTCCATAAAGGCAGGCTTTGGTCTAAACAGTTTGGCCCTTTAACCCATGGCCTCGCACAGTATAGATACACAGTAGATGCCTTAATAAAAGAATAAACATACCTGGACAAGTCATTTCAGTGCTAGGTCTAAGGTTCCACATCATAAAAATGAAAGTGTAGGAAGACTGACAGATAATCTATAGAATCATGGCCTCTCTTAATATTCTATCTTTACTATAAGTCTTAATTTTTTTTTATTTTTACCGACTTCATTTTGATTCATTGTACACATATGAGGAACAAATTTTCATTTCTATGGTTGTGCCTGATGTACATTCATGTCATTTTTGTTAATCACATATGTACATAGGGTAATGATGTCTCATTCCACCATTTCTCATACCCCCACCCGGGGGGTGTGAGAGGAATAGAAATCTTAATTTTTAAGACTCCCTGATTGAAAGGTTATTTTATATGCGCAGATAAGTATAAAATATATAAATGTACAGCTCAATTTAGAATTATCACAAGACAAAGTACCATGTAGCGTTCATTCAAACAAAGACACAGAACATAACTGGCACTTTAGAAGCTCTTCTTTGCCTTCTCATTATCAGATCCACCTCCCTGAAGGATGCCACCAGCCTGATGACACTACCATAAATTCATTTCACCCATTTATGAACTTTCTACAAATGGAATCATAAAGAAGTTACTGTGTGTGTGTGTGTGTGTGTGTGTGTGTGTGTGTGTTACTGGAGATTGAACCCAGGGGTGCACCACCAAATAAGCCACACTCCCAGCACCCTCTCCCTTTTTTGTTTCTAGATGGGAGGCCTGAGTTGCCCAGGCTAGCCTTGGGCTTGCATCCTCCTGCCTCAGCATCCCAAGTCACTGGTATTACACACATGTACCTCTGCACCTGGCATGAAGTTATTCTTTACTAAGTATGATTTTTAATTTACTATTATGTGTGCAACTATGACATGTAGCAGCAGTTCATTTATTTTCAAAGGTACAAATACCTTTTCATGGGTATACAACCTTGGGCAACCAACTCTAGAAAGGGGTAACAGTATTAATCTCATAGGGCTTTGATGATTAAATAACATAATATACATGAAGTGATCAGTCAAGTAACTGGCATGTAGTAAATGTAGGAAAGGTATTAGCATACTAGTGTTCTAATTAATATTGCTTTTACCTTCTCATTATTTTCCAAAGCTAGTAACTAGCCTGAACTTACTATGTCAGGAATAAATCAATGTTTCTCTCTTTTATCTATGATTTTGTTTTTACTATTACTCTCACTAACAATTACTCTAAACTCTTAACCTTTGCTTCAGGAGTTTGTCAATTCATACCTTTGCATGAATCTCATTCTTAGCTCTGTCCCAAGTACGAACAACTCATTGTAAACACCCTTCATCTTTCCCCGGCTCCTACTATATGCAGTATATTTTGCTCAGCATTAGTGATATTGGTATAATTAAACGTTCTCGTCTACCACATTTCAAAATCTTTGAAAACAAAAACTCTTAATTGTTCACACTCACATATATCCTATATAATATTTAGTATTGCCATGCATGTTTAAAGCATCTGATAACTGTGTGTCGTGGTACATGCCTATAATCCCAGTGACTTGGAAGGCTGAGGCAAGAAGGATTGCAAATTTGAGGCCAGCCTCAGCAACGTAGGGAGAATCTAAGTAACTTAGCAAGACCTGTCTCAAAGTAAAAAATAGAAAGGTCTTGGAGATATGGCTCAGTGGTAAAGCATCTCTGGGTTCAATCTCCAGTACCCACCCCCCCAAAAAATACAAAAACACAACTGACAATTGTCGATTACTCAATGAAATGTACCAATAATTTTTATCAAAGGACTATATTGCAAGTTATTGTTACTACAATCTCTGTGTAATCACTTAAAGTATAAGGTATTACAGTTAGTTTTTCATACCTGTCCATCACTGTCTTTAATCACCATCAGTACTGGGGTATCTAAACCTGTCATTGTTCGATAAAGAGTCTTCAAGCTTGTGCCATGCTTCCCAGTACCATAAACAAGAGTCCATGGATAGCCAATTGTTCTGGGTGGAAGATGCTTGGTAAGCTTTGAAAAACAAAATGTCAGCATTTACTTGATAGCTTATTGTCAATATTCAGGATACTAATAGCAATTGGAATTTAATCATTCTTATAAAATGTAGGCTACAAATAAAAAAACAATAGAAATTTTTATCATTCTCAAAGATCCTGATATGCTTGAAGAGCAATTACACATTTCTCAGCATGAAATATTAATTATACAGTAGGAAAACAATCATGTTGAATCAGACAGATTATAACGATAAGAAATATGGATTATTTGTTGTTTATGTCCTCTGTACTGATTTAACATAAATAATGGATGGACTGTCACTTTGACTATTCAATTAACTCTCATGGGAGCCAGACTAACTGTTAGAAATTAAACTTCAATACCTTACAGCTGTGACCTTGAACATCTGTGCCAACAATTTCTTAACTTATAAAAGACTACACAATAGCAGCATCCAATTTTTACAGTGGTTGTAACAAGTGCATGAGATAATACATATAAAGCATAAAACAGCACAATAATAAATATTGGCTCCGCTAATGTTTCAACTAAATTTCTGTTGTTATTTAAACTAGTGCCTGCTTATATAAATCTACTAAAAACCTTCCATTAACACTAGTTGCTGTATTATTCTTACTTTCTCCTCATGGAAAAGGAACAGTAGTAGCAATAACCCTGCTACTGCAGAAACAAATGCATAGAGACTGTTTTTCTCTCATAGGCATAATCTCAAGAAATGTACATATATGGACACATCATACCTTTTCAATTTGATCTGGCAGTAAGAGTTCACTGGGATCACTTAGATTTGGTCGAAAAGATTCAGACTCCAGGTCTGCTTTCACTGGAGCAACCTGCTTTGAATTTATGTCTTCCCTTGTAGTAATCTAAAAGAATAAACAGCAATGGTACATTAATATAAAATTGTGACATGCTTTTAAACATTTCAAGTCTTCTGAGATAAACAGAACTTTATACCTCAGAATAGGTAGCTAAAGTTTTAATTTAAGATTTCAGAAGGCAAAAGATGCCCACTCTGCTATCAGTGATATACCCAATGCAGAAAAAGACTTTCAAACAAAAACCCAGACTTTTTTTTCATTTACTACATGAGGAAGAAATGATAATGAATGATAAGTGCCCATATTTCTCTGTAATAGGAGACAGTTGCATGCAAACTTTAGCCCTTCAAGTGCCAAAGTCAGCCAGCTAGCTTGCTTTTAATTAAATGCTATTTAATGTACATAATATATTTTTTTTCATGTGAAACATAAGAAAACTTCCGGTATCAAAATTTTAAGGTAAGGAATAGTAATTTAAAAGTGTAACTTTCTTTTCATTGGTATGTGTATTTATTTTCCTCATTGAAAAAGAAACCATTTTTTAATGCCATCTTTTCTTTTTTTGCTTTTTAAACACTGAATATTTTTATCTAGTTGAACCGAACTATAAATTTAAAAGTTAATTTATTTGCAAATCTTTTTAAACATTAGATGAACTTGATGCTTTTGCTTTGGAAATGATGCAACTGGAATTATTAAAATGATAAAAGTGATAATTTTGAAAAGCTTAGTATTACATATCCTTTCTGTTGGCACTTACTTTTTTATATTAACTTTACTTAAATGTATAAAACACAATGACCTTAGAAAACAAAACATGAAGTATAACTGTTATTGAGAATAACTTTAAAATTAGAAAATATATGCAATTCTATTGGAGCAGATAACTAAAATGCAGCAAAGCTCAGCAGCTGATTCTATGTGAGAATAAAATCTTGATAAATGATTTTATTTCTTTAACATATCTCTTACCAAACCTGAAGAGAATATACTTTCAACCAATACATATTCTCTAACCATATTACTTTTAGTGAGTGCCTAAATATTAATACATTCACATCATCATGTTTTACCCTTATTTTAATGATGTGAAAGAGTTAAAAAAAAGACAAAAGGAAATCCAAGAAAGCATTAGAAAGCATTAAAAGAAAAGAAAAAAATTCAGTAGGTCCAGCAAAGCCATGAATTATATGAAAGCATCTTATTAAAAAGAAGGAAACATACAACTAACAAGAACAAAAGTAAAAATGAGTTTTCAATTGTATCTTTTTGCTTCTTAAAAATTATTACAAAGATTATTTCACAGAATTTTAAATAATTTATCTACTTCTAGTGCCTACTCTATGCTAGTCCAAAGTATTTCTAAAACTAACCAGGAATGAATTCATCAAGAACAAAAACCAATTGGCCCCATTAAGGTATTTGATGTGAAGTTGATACAACTGAAATAGCCTTAAAGAAGAGAAAATATTTAACCCTTGCTATTCATTAACATTTAAAAATTTTCCCATAGTCTCACATCTTTCAGATTCTGTTTGGTAAAAATTTAATCACAAAACCAAAGACATTCTTCCAATCTTAAAACTAAATGAAAACTCATTGCTCAAAGAAACAGAGTATTAAGGAAAGTTCTAACATGACAGAAAATTCTGAATACTTTTCGAATGAAAAGATAACAGAAAAGTTAATCCTATTGCTCTTCAAGGCAATACAGTATTCTTTAATACAAAAGGAATTTTCTGGTGGGATATTTTAGTGATCCAGTCAAAACAAATCCTTCAAATGTGTGATTTGTTCTGACAAAAGACACTAAAAACAGGTAGTATTCAATCTCCAGAGGGATTTAAACTGCTGAAGGGGGCACCTGGAGACGTCTGCAGAGTGTGCGCAGTTCTTCAGTATTTAGAGCATCGATCCTGCGGTGATACTCAGCCACTGACACTACCTGAATATGGAGACAGGAAGACAATAATTCCACTGACAGTAGAGAAAAATCTTTGAAAAAAAAAAAAAAAAAAAGAAAAGAAAAGAAAAGAAAAGAAAAGAGAAACTTAAATAGAGAAAGAGAACTGTAATCAGGATTTCTTTCCCAACTCCATGCTGAAAATCCAAGAGACTTACATATCAAACTAGAGAAACAATACACATGAATGAGTTTTACCACTACAACAAACTACTTAACTGAAGAGATTTTATACAGAAAATACTATGTAAAATATAACACACTTGACTAACAGTGGTCTTGAAATTCCCAAGGAAAGTATAAAGCACACCCTCAAAATCATATATCCTAATGGCCATGATGGAAGTATTTTTCTAGGCACAGGTGATAGTAATACCCATCTGTATTAGAAAAAAAGGAGAGAAAGGCAAGAAAAATACATGAAATACATTTTAAAACCTAAGGCAATAGAAAGAAAAAGTTCAAGAAACAAAATTAATTTTGAAAAGGATGTCTAATCAACAGTACCTTCTTTCAAGTTGTTGCTTTTTCCCTTTGATCCTAACAGTTATTTGTTACTAAAGTCTTTAACAACTTTCTACATTCTATCTTCCAAAGGGAAATTCTATGTCTTTTTTAATTACCTAGACCACTCTCTGGCTTAGTGCTAAATCTGAAAACCATATAGGACAGATAAACACTTAATTACAAAAAACCCACAACATACACAAGTTTCATCAGGTTGACACAACAGATACAGTTTTTTCCCATAATGACATAATTATACAAACTGTTACCATAATACAGTGAACTACAGGGCTAAGATCAGTATGTCCTGATTCTCCAGGGCTATGACACTTTCTCCTCTAATCCATCAGAACAGAGTATGTAGAGAGATGGTGGCCACAAAATACAGTTAAATAAGTTAAGAGTTTGGACTTCTAACCGGTTCTTAAAGGCTCTTTGTCTAACCGACTGAAATGAACTGGTTGTCAGTAAACACTGAGATAAACTATGAAAAGCTTTTCAAAAGCTATAAAAGATATGAGAAAAGAAAAAGAAACTGGACAGATCCTATTCTGGTCATTATTATATTAACTTTTGCTAAGCAACAACGCATGCAATATGGTAGCTGACTTCTTACTTAAAAGGTAACTCAAAGTGATTATGCATTCCAGTTTTGGGAAGGGGAGTGAGAAAGACCCAGGTTTAGTCTTCTACTTTATCAAATAAAGGAAAACATATGTACCAAATAGGAGTTTTATGTAACAAATAGGGATTTTTATGTAAATGAAATGAGGAAAAGCATATACAGGAATAAGTACAGTGCCCAGTACTTTTTAATGAGAACTACTAGCAGTTATTTGGATTAATACTATTTTTAATTGATCACTTTTCACCTATTTCCCTAAGTACTAACTGAGAGTAGTTGAAGAGCCTCCTTATTTATTTTTGGCATTAAAATATTTCAAGTTTGAGATCTCAACTATTTTGTTTACTCTGACTATTCTGAAATCAATTTTAAGTTATAAAATTAATAAAGACCTTTCAATTAGAACAAGAGAATTTTTAATAAAAAAAAGGAAAATTAGGTACAAAAATAAAAAAATTATGGCTTTTTTATGACCAGAAAAAGAGGTTTCTATAAAGTATTTAATGGCCAATCCTGTCTTTCTTTTTGTTCCATGGTATTTAATCCAAGCATCTTCTAGACCAGAATTCGCAAATATGAGACTTGTGTACTTCTCTGCATTCCTTCTATCCCTCCAGTTCTCTATTCTTACAATTATTTTTAAAAAACTAGTTCATGTACCATATTAAAAATACTTCCTGAAAGGAAGTGAAATTGAATTATGAACACAAGAGATCAATTATAATTTAACTATATCAGCATCACTGAGAATAGGAGTTATTAACAAGAAAACAATAATTGCTATTGTAAGTCTAAGCTTTTAACATGGTAAAACCATGATTCTTTAATCACAATCTGCCTTTTCTCATTGATATTTTTAAAAACTGTATTCCTTCATAAGACTTATAAATTCACTGCTTCTTTAATAATTACTCAAGTCCTGATAAGTGAAACTACAGAAAACAGTCCAAAAGAAAGTCTTTAAATTAACAGATAAAAGGATTTGAAATTTTATACAAAAATATATATACTTCCTTCTCTCAAATAAAAGTACATACAGTGGAATTTGATTTAGTCTTATACATAATTTTTATACCCTTGGTAGATCATCATACTCCATATTAGAATTTATTACTTTGCCAAAAAAGATGGAATCTAACAGAAAATGGAAACATTTCTATAGAATGCCCCATATCACACTCATAATTATTAGGGCTACATAGCTGAGGAAACCAAGATCTTCACTTAAAAGCATATTCATATATTCATTGTCTGGCTAAAAAACATTTCTTGAGTAATAGAGTGACTAAGTCCCATGGAACGTCATGACTCCACTCTGAAGAATAAAGGGCTGCTCTCTAGTCTTTTCAGTCTTTGACAAAGGACCTTTACACAGAGTAAGTACATTCCTAAGCACTTCTTTCCACAAAATTACCAATGTACAAATAGGATGAAATTCACTCATCTCTATTGCAAATGGACAACAAAAAAAGAGTCAATAAAATTCAAAGTTGTCATCAGCTACTAGCCATAAAGAAAAATATCACCTTGGCCTAATAGTCCTCCTTCCGGGACGTTCCAGTGGTTCCTACTGAGATTACTCCCAAAGCCAAATCTTCTCCTTCCTCCAACTGCCATGAAAACTATTAAAAGTCTGGCAGATATTGCTGACTGTACTATTTTTATTACTTTCTTAGTAAAAGGAGATGTGATAGAAAAGAAAAATGCTGTCAAATCAATGCCCCTTACAAATACTTTGGTATTCAAAAATGTTAAAGAAGGAGGAACTATAAGTCTGAGCTGTTGCAGCTTACCAAAAGGACATACAACAGCATCCTTGAAGTCACATAACCTTGTGTTCTACTATATTTCATCATACAGAAGTCTTTATTACAAAATAAAACAGATTGTTGAAACTTTGCTTCATTCTGCCTAATTAAAACTATTGCTTTCAAAATAACACTCATGGAACTACAAAAAAAAGAGATGTAAAAGGAATAAATGGAGAAGTTAAATAAATGGAGTAAGTTAAATAACTGGAACATAGAATTGAGAAATAAAAAATAGAGAATGAATTTAAATAACAGTAAAGTTTTCATTTGAACAACTCTGCATTTAACAATTCTGCATTTAAAAATCACTTTCTAATTATATTTGTAGATAACTCAAAAGATTTTCATCAGAAAGCAGATATGTCATTGTTCTTTTAGTCAAAAGGAAACCTATAATTACTTAAAACTAATCACAATATGCCTATGTTATATTAACTTTTGGCATCAATAAGTACAAAAGGTGAATCTCATAAAAGGGATAATCCTGTTGACTCCACAGCATAGTAGAGACAAAGAACAATCATTTACATAATGTTGAATGCCTTAGTGTTATGTATAATCTGTGGAGCGAGAATAAAGTTTTCTTTTTAATAAAGTTT
The DNA here is from genome assembly GCA_020662805.1 of Glaucomys volans. NCBI lineage: Eukaryota > Metazoa > Chordata > Mammalia > Rodentia > Sciuridae > Glaucomys > Glaucomys volans. The sequence goes on from JAJEJO010005799.1 coordinate 605,130, forward strand.
TTAAGTAAACATAAGGTTACTTCTCATCATTTAATTCTTCTGTACATGTTGAACTACTAGGATCCTGAGACATATTTTCATTACTTAAAAATTAAAGAAATAAAAGAATATTACAAGGTTCTTTTTATTAAATATGATTTTAAATTACTAACCTTTTTCACTGATGAAGTTTCTTCTACCACTACTTTTTTTCTTTGCGTTAACAAACATTTTTAAGACATTTACTTATGTCTCATCATTAAAAAAAGTAAAAACACAGCTAGCAACTGTGAATGCCAAAGACATAAGACAGTCACATCCTTAAGACTACTATCAATATACCTGCGTTGTGATGACGACACTATGTCTTTAACTAGCAACGACTGGATTCTAAGCTGAATCTCTTAAATAAGTGAGAGACTCCCTAAGATGATTAAATGGTCCCATATGTATCACAGTCTGTCAGAAACAAATAATCCTCTGCAGGAGGGAAACGATTAGTTCAGGTCCTCAAGATTCAAGAGGACCTGAATCAAACTAAGATACAGCATATACGAAATCATAATGAAACAACCTAAGGCACAGCCTAACATAAGTAAACTAAAACATTCAACTGCCAACATAATTTATCATACATAAACTTTGTGTCAAATATTTTAAAAATTAATTTTTAAAAAAAGAAAGGAAATTCCAAAAATAAGCAGGAAGAGATGACTAAAAATGAACAAGTATATCTGCAAAATAACCGTATAGAACTTTGCTAGTTAAGTACAAATGTTATTTCTTAAAAAAAAAATTAACAGGTTAAAAGCTAACAGATAACTTAATAACAAGAAAACATAGCTAAAGGTGTTCATGATATGTCACCGAGAACAAGGAGATGAAAAACATCAAAGAAGTTAGGAGATTTCAAGAAATTTTAATTAAGATATAAATCTGTTACAATCAAGTCCTAGAAAAAACAAAACATTTGAAGAGATAACCTGAATTATTTTCCAGAACTGACTAAAGAAAAGAATTAACAGATTCAAGAAGCATTCCCTACCCTAAATAAGAAATTAAAACATAACACACTAAATAAAACTTTGCAAGACTTGAAGTCTGTAAAAGTAACCAGGGAGAAAATTGACATATCTCAATTAACTTGAAAGTCGACTTTCCAGCAGCAAAGCAAATCATCTCAGGACATTCTCCTAAATTCAGACCCTCAAACTTCTTAAGTAAGCAAATATGAATTTAGAATGAGGGATTACTGCAGTGAAAGATCACAGAATACACAATACCCAATAGTGGAAAATAAAGGTTAACCTGAAATTGTTTCTATAAGCAAAATATTTTCCAAGATGAGAGATAAAGATATAGTCATCCCTATCTGTGAAGATTTGGGTCTAGGCTATTACAGAGACACCCAAATCTTCAGATGTTCTAGTCTCTCATACAAAGTGGTATAAAAAGCATTTGCATATAAACTATGCACATCCTTCCATGTACTTTAAATCACCTCTAGATTATTTAGAATACTTAATACAATGTAATGCGATATAAGCAGTTGTTAAACTCTATTGTCTAGAAATAATGACAAGAAAAAGGTCCATGTATGTTCAGTACAGATGCAAATTTTTTCTAATTTCAATCTATGGTTGGTTGAATCTGCAAATGTGGAACTTAAGGATATGAAGTGCTGGCTGCATTTTCAGATACAGAGAAACAGTGTGTTAACCATGAACAAATCTTCACAGAAGAAATTTCTAAGAATGTATGTCAGGAAGAAGAGAATAATTCCAAACAATTATCTACTTCTTGTATGGAAAACAACTAAAAAGGTAAATGTATATATATATCTGAGCAAACACTGTCTGAATAAAACAATAAAGTCTAATTTGTGATGTGATAAAAGAATAGAAGGAATACAGACCACAAAATCATGCAACTGGGAAAAAGATGAATGGCATTAAGGGCATCGAAGATTCTTTTTTTCACTATTGTTCAGTAAGGAAAATAAAGATATTCATTGATTAACTTAAGACTTTTTAAGAAACAAAATTTCAATGAAAGTATAGAAATACAAGCTCACACAAATCTTTTTTTTTTTTTTTTTTTTTAAAAAAAGAACAAAAAACAAAACCAAAAATACCTCAAAAGCAATGCCCTCCTCACTGGGTGGGGAAAGGAGAAAACTTGATCTATGTGATGTGGCACAGCATGTCCTTAGGAACACAGATATATTAATTAAGAAATATTAGAATAAAAGATTTTTGAAACTGAAAATTATTTTCTATATTGAAAAGTGTGGAGAGGAAAATACTATCTTAAACTATGAAAAAAAAATGCATTGAAAATACTATGGCAACCACTACAAAAAGTTTTTAAAAACTAAGTGTAATGGGTATGCCAACAGATGACTGTGGAATCATGTAAAATGTTCAATTAAAAGTAGAGAAGGGAGAAAAGAATGGAAGACCAATTCCATGAAAAACAGAAACCATCAAAAGTCACATAAGAAGAAACAGATCATCTAATTAGGCCTGTCTCTCTTGAATAAATTGAATCAGTACTTAATAACCTTACAAATTAGAAAGTATAAGGACCAGATGAATTCACTGGTAAATAACTACCAAACATTTAAGGAAGAAATTATACTAATTCTCCACAATCTCTTGTAGAAAATAAAAGCAGAGGAAATACTTACTAACTCATTCTGTGAGGCCAGCATTATCCTGATAAAAAAACAAATAAAGACATTACAAGAAAGAAAAACTACAGACCATCATCTGTCATGAAAATACATGTTCAAACCCTCAATCAAATATTAGCAAATCAAATAAAGTTAAGTGTAAAATGAATTATACAATGACCAATTGGGATTTATTCCAGATATACAAGGCTGGTTCAACATTTGAAAGTCAATTGATGTACATCAATAGGCGAAAGAAGAAAATCATGTGATCACATCAACAGATGCAGAAAAGAAATCAAATACTCATTTATGAAACCACTCAACAACCTAGGAATAGAGGGGAACTCCCCTAACTTGATAAAAATGTGTACCCCACCAAAAATTCCTACAGTAAACATCACAAACAATGGTGAGAAACAAGAGTTTTTCCAACTAAATTGGGAGCAAGGCAAGGATATCCCTCCTTACCACTTCAATTCAACATCATACAGGAAGTTCATATAATTAAGTCAGGAAAGGAAATAAAAAGTACAGAGATAGAGAGGAAGAAATAGAACTGTCTTTGTTAATACATGACATGACTGTCTAAATAGAAAACCAACCAAATCAACCAAAACACTACTGCAATTAAATGATCATAGCAATTTACAGGGTACAAGATTAATATACAAATGTCAATTACTTTCCAATAAGAAACAAAAATTTGAAATTAAAACAGCAATAAAAACTGTAGTTTGAACTTAAAAATACCATTTATATTAGCACCAAATACATGGAATGGTTGGATAGAAATCTTAAAAATACACAGAAGATCTACATGAAGAACAGTGAAAAATTCTGATAAAGAAAACAAGATTTAAATGAACAGAAAGATAGTATGGGTTTAGACACAGGAAGAATCAATATTATCAAAGTATCAGCTCTTCCCAACTTGATCAACAGATTCAAGAGATTTCCAATTAAAAGTTCACCAAGTTATTTTGCAGCTATAGGCAAAGAAATGCCAAAGTTTATATGAGAAGTATACAGAAAGACCCAGAATAGCCAAGTCAATAATGAAGAAAACAAAGTTGGAGGTCTGACACTACTCAACTTCAACTTATTATAAAGTTATAGTAACCAAGGTAGTGGTAAAAACAAAAACAAAAACAAACAAACTAAAAAACAGAATAGAAAGGAACACACAGAAATAGATCCATACAAATACAATCCAATGATTTTTGACAAGACAAGTCAATGCAGAAAGAAAAGATCCAGTAACTGGAGCATGTAAAAAAATGTTGACCTAGCCAAAGTCCTTGTTTTTCACAAAAATCAACTAAAAATGGATCACATACCCAAATGGGAAACGCAAAACTAAATAATTCTTTGAAGATAACATGACAAAAATCTAAAGTTTGAAGATACACTAAAAAGTACAATCATGAAAATTAAGAAGATTGATTTCATTAAAAGTAATTCACAATAAGTAGGTGTAGGGGTGAGGAAGAATAGAAGTTCACTGGATTAGACAAAGGGGAATGAAGGGAAGGGAGGGAGGGATGAGAATAGGAAAAACAGTAGAATGTATCAGACAAAACTTTCCTGTGTTCTTATATGAATACATGACCAGTGTAATTCCACATCATGTACCACCACAAAAATGAGAAGTTATACTCCACGTACATATGATATGTCAAAATACATTCTGTCATGTGTAACTAAAAAAAAATACAAAATTAAAAACAAGGTAAAACTTTCTGCCATATGAAAGACTAAAAAGAATGAAAAGACAAGTCACAGACATAGAGAACATCTTTACAACATATATATCTGATTAAGATATATGAAGAATTCTTAAAATTCAACATTATGAAATCAAATCATCCAATTAAATCATGGACAAAAGATCCAAATAAAAGTCTCACTGAAGATATGCAGATAGAACTATCACATTTCACCAGGGAGAAATGCACATTAAAACAATGAAATGCCAGTACACCCCTAGGAGAATGGCCAAAATTCACAGCATTGACAGGAACCACCATTCTTTGTCAGAGCAGTGAAAATGGTGTAGCCACTTAGGAAGACAGTTCGGCAGATTCTTGTATTCTTACCATAAAATTCAGCAATTATGCTACTTGGCATTTACTTAAATGAGTTCAAACTTATTATGTTCACACAAAATCTGCATATGAAAGTTTGTAAGGGTTTTTTCCATTAGTGCCAAAATATGGAAGCACAAGCAAGATGTCCTTTACTAGGTGAATAGATAAACTGACATAGCTTATACTATGGAATATTATTCAGCAATAAAAAGATACAAATTGAAGGGCTAAGAAGACCTGGAAGAATTTTTAAGTGCACAATGCTAAGTGAAAGAAGCCAATCTGAAAAGGCTACAAACTGTATGATTTGAACTGTAGGACATTCATGAAAAGGCAATATTATAGAAACAATAAAAATACCAGTAGGTAACCAGGTGTTCAAAGGGAAAAATGAGGGAAGAGTGTAAGTGCAACACAGGGAATTTTTATGGCAGTGAAAATATACTCTGTGATTCTATAACTGTAGATATATATCATTATACATTTGTCAAGTCCACAGAATACAGAACATCAAAGAATGAACCCCAATGTTCACTATAGACTCTGGGTGAAAATAATGTATTAATATTAGTTCAAAAATTGTAAAAAATGCACTACACCTATGCCACACGTGAATAATAGAGAAAATTGTGTTCAGGGGGAAAGAGAATATATGGAAACCCCCTATGCTTTCAATTTAATTTTTCTATAAATCTAAATTTGCTCTAAAAAGTAAAATCTAGTAATTTAAAGACAGGGAAAGAATAAACACAAAATTGAGGGAGATGATTATCAATTGGGGGGGGGGAGACATAAGATAAGACAAAAAACACAGAGGCAGATGCAAGTGCATTAGTAATGTTCTAGTTCTTACGCTGGTTAGTATGCTCATAGATGTTAATTTTATTATTATGCCTTATAACCTGTATATCTGATACTTTATGACTGTTAACTCAAATACAAAATAGAATTCTATATTGCATATATGTGTAGATCTTTTCCATTAAGTTATAACTGATACAGAGGAAAAAATGTTTTCCTTACAATAAGGCAGATATAAATACTTGTTAATGTCTTATGATTGTTTACTACAGGTAGGCAGCATAATATAGCAAAAAGAATATGGTTTTGTGTGTATATCTTTAATTTTGATTCAGTTTTTTGTAGTTTTGTGAATTGGAACAACTTCATTTAATTAATTTATGGTTTTTCAAATGGAAATAACATCCACATTTAAGCATTTCATGAGGAATAAGGTACAAGTAAAATAGATCTTGATACATTAAATACACAAGATTTAAAAATTCCCCTTTCCTTATAAACTGAAGATTTTAAGAGCAAGTGTGGCAAAAAGTTTAAAGGCACGAACCCCAGCTTTGACTCTCAATGGTTATGTGATTGCTGTACACCTGTTTCTTCATTTGTAAAGTGAGATGATAAAGTGAAACACTTCTACAGGGTTGTGAGAAATAAATTAACTCATATTAACTGTCCAGAACAATGCAGAATCTAAAGAATTATTTTTATCATTATCATTATTATCTCAAATCAAGGTTAACATTTTCCTACAATTCTACACATGAGAGAATTCTCACACAGATGTAAATAAATCACCAGGAGCTTTTCTCCTATTTTCATACATGAAAGACTAAATTTTTTTTTTTTTTTGTATTTTTTGGAACCAGAGATTGAACTCAGGGGCACTCAGCCACTGAGCCACATCCCCAGCCCTATTTTGTATTTTATTTAGAGACAGGGTTTCACTGAGTTGCTTGGCGCCTTGCCCTTGTTGAGGCTGGCTTTGAACTTGTGATCCTCCTGCCTCAGCCTCCAAGCTGCTGGAATTACAGGCATGCACCACTGTATCCAGCTGAAAGACTAAATTTTAAAAAATCTGTCCTTTTAGATTTGAAGGTCTAAAACAAATAAAAATATGGTGGAAAAATGGTGAATTTTTGATAGTGACAATAAAAATGTTGGCATCTAATAATTTGTGACCTGAATCTGATTAGTCTAAATCCTTATTATATAATGGGCTTATAACTTGCGAGCAAATTTCAACTTATTGACAGATATCATAATGTAAGGTATAGTAGAGGAGTATATAAAATATATGAGTAGCTTCAAGTAAATGAATAGCTGAAGATTAAAGTTTAAGTTGTTTATCAGAATAAATAATGTCTATGAGACTTAAATAGTTAATTTATAAAATGAAAATAATCTGTCTTTTGGTTAACACACCGTAAGTGTGTTACTGGAAGCTCAATTGTTATCCTGTCTATATCAGCATTCAGAAAATTGTCAAGATTAAAAGAAATACATGGGCATGTTATTACTAGCTCTCTAAGACAGTTTATCTCTAAAGTATACAAATATCACTACTAATCTTTTGAGTGAAATATGTGAATAATCCTAAGAAGCTACAAAACACAAAGTCCTGATATTATAAATTTCATTTGTTCTAAAGTATGCCTCTTCCTCCAGAATAAACAATTTCTTTTATAATTTTAATGCAGAAGAGTCCTTGTCTTCTGCAAAATCTTATATAAGAAATCTCAATCTATAAACAAATCATAGAATTACTACCCCTTTTCAACCCAATTTTCTTACATCTTTCCCCTGCCCTACAGCTCCATAGGAAATCCACATTATAAAGCAAGGAAAAATGCTAGAAAACTAGAAATGGAGCTTGCCTACACATCAGGACACAACACACTATATCATTGTAGAATGCCTTTGAAGCCATTCTGGTAAAGCAAAAATATGTGCTAGGATCAAGCTGTCTCTATACTCTAGGACACCTCAATTCAATGACCACTCCACGCCCTAGTTTTATTATCTTTAAAATGGGAACTAATACTACTGTACTTTCAAAGTTACTGTAAAAGTTAAATGAAAACATGTATACCCATATATATCAGTTCTGCCCAAATTCTATATAAAGGAAGACCTGATGAGCATAATTGCTCAGAAAAATGGTAAAACACCTGACATAATTACATAATAGCTTTCAGTAAGAATGAGTAAGAATTGATGAATGTAAGTTTATGATACACATTATCTTGAACTTTAAAATTAAAATAACCATGATTTATTTTGCTGTATTTGTAATAAATTAATGATGTTTATTCAATCTATTAATACAAAATATATGAATAGTTTCATTGTTCCTAGTTTTAAAAATGCTGTGTTAACTAGCTAATCTGAAAAATCTGATCACAAATGTAAATTCAATTATTTCAGGTGCCTAAAACCCTCTGGGCTGATATAACATATAAATATAAACTTGAAATTATAACTAAAAGTAAAACTAATGGAGTTCATTTTGTTATTTTGACATGCCTAACATAAGGGAGGAAAGATGCTTTGGGGGCACTTTTCAGAGTCACCCTGGTCTTAAGTACATATCTGTTCTAATTTAATCCATCTATAATTATAGCAAAAAAAATCAACATTCACTAGAAAAAGTATAATCCTGAACTACCACAAAAAGAGTTAATTGGCAATACATTTTATAACAAATAATACACATTTACACTAAACAATAAGTAGAAAAAATAATGACTAGAATTCTCAAAATAGTACAGTTGACTTAAGTCTTCCTTTAGTGGAAAATTTTTTATAAAGTTTTGGTATTAGGTAGCATTGCCCCAAAACTTTTTGAATAGCTTTTAAAAGCATTTTCTCAGATTACTTAAACAAACATTATAACAATCTAGTTTGTGATCTAGTCAATAAAAATTATTATGTTCTACTCTATTTTTAAGCAAGGAAAAAATATGAATATTTCCCTTCAAAGTTAAATTTAAATAAAAGCATTAAGGCAGCAATTAAGATTTGATATCTTTCTTCTTGGTGAGAATAAGAAAATCAAAACACCTTTACAAAACAAAATTACAGTCCCTTATTAATTTTCTTTTTTGAAATATTTAGAATTAACAAGTTATTTTCTGCAATCATACAATTTTGTATTCTATAAATATTCGGTTTATACTTTCAGCAAAGGCATAATTTTGGATAATGTCATCAGAAAAAGAGTAGGATACAGAGATTGAAATAATTGACTAAAATTTACCAGAGTATATTTATGATTAACTGGTTGATGTCTTCTCACTTTTTTCCCATACCAGAGACGAGACATTTCCTTCCCAGAGCAAATTTAAGTTACATCAAATCACGTAAGAACAGTTTTCAAAAGCATTCTTCCTCTATTTCCAGCAGCAGAGCCTTACTACAGTGACAAAACAGTATGCTAGAGACAAAGATTTGATTGACAAGACAGAGAGCTAATCACTAAGTAGTATCCATTGCAAAGATAGTCCTGAGTGGAGACTGTAAAGCTGGGGAGGGAAAAGAGGGTTTCCCAGGCTTAAGTTTGGTTGCACTGTACCCAAATGTACAAAGAAAGGGCTCAAAACTTTAAAGATACAGAGCATGTATTTCCAAACACCAGTACACTAACAAATACACTAAAAGTTTCTTTGTTACAGTAATGTATTAAGCACAATTTCCAGATTCCCTTCCAAATTACACAAATGATTTCTATTAACATTCTATTATTTGCTCATACAATAAAAAAATTCCTGTTCTTTATTTACAGCTAAGAATTCTATTAAAGTTCATCTTTTATGTGATCTTTTTTAAAACAAGATGTTCATTTTAAACTATATTTCCTAATATCTTTTTTATTGAAAAGGTATTTATATATAATATGCCTACATATACTATACTTCAATAAACAGTAGTATGCTGCATATAATTGAACTTTTTTTATGTGGACTTTTAAAAAATAATAGTTTTGTATGTAGTGCTGAGTATCAAATCCAGTGCCTCACAAATACTAGGAAGCACTTCACCACTGAGCCACAATCCCAGCCCTATAATTGAACTTTTAAAAGATTAAACTATATAAGTATTTTTAAACTATACATAAACTAAAATTGCCAAGCTCAATTTTAACTACAATATCAACATTGTAATTTTGTATCTGAATATATTTTTCTATTTAAAGGTAAACCTGCTCCTCCTGTATTACCTTATCATGTTTACACAAGCATCATGTCTTAACATGACATCACTTTTTGAACACCCACAATAATGCCCATACTTCAGTACAGCATACATGGGACACAGCACACTCTACAGTGAATACTCTCCCTTCCCACATACTAGCCATTCCTTCATTCCTGTCAATTGGTCCCAACATAGATTCTAAGACTCTCCCAAGGTCCCTCATCAGTACACCATCATCAACTTCACACAGGCCTTAGAGTGCCCTCAAACTTACAGTGCATACTGGTCACAACCCATGTTCTCATCACAAATTCCCCCTATAAACTATCAGCAATATTATATAATGCAGTGTGGGGAGCATTTTTAAAACCTATCATAACTCCAGCCAGATTTTTCTAAAATGAAAAATACTAAATGTGTTCCAAAAAGTATGATATTAAACAAGCAAAAAAACATTAAGCATAGCATATTCCGTTGGTTAACTATTCAATATACTTAACTGAAAAAATGTAATCTCTGTATAGTGAATTCAGTCATAAAGGCTTCCTTCTTTTTTTGGCAAAAATAAATTCTATGTGGATTATCTGGCCAGACTGAGAAGAGATCAGGAGAGTTTATTATTTGTTGTTTGTTTGATATATTGACTTAATTTTAATTTTGTTATTACTTATATTTGAATAACAATAAAAAATCAGTTTATTAAAATGGACACCAGAATAATTCCTACCCAGACACTTAGTAAATAAAATATTAACCAAACTATGGACGTCCTTTGATATCAACCTTCCTGAAAGCTGAAGCAATACCTCTGCTGAGGTATTTTCTGAGAAACCCAATGACTGTGGCAATACCTTTTTTTAACAGCAGCTATGCAAGCAGATCTGGGGCCATAAGACAACCACTATGCATAAGTTAAAAATCGAATAATGATATAATGATGGATTTTACAGCTTAAATACTAAGATTAATTTAAATTTTTTGTATTTATAAAATTAAAAGAGAACACTAGAAATGAAAATAAAACTGTGAAGATTATATTAATGATTTAAAAAACTAGCTAAACAGAAGATGGATTCTAAAATGTTTAGAATAAGGGCTTATAGGTTCATGTAATAAGCAGTACATGTTTACATTTATACTTAAATAACTTGAGCTTTGACTGAGAAAACAATCTAAAACTCCAAAAACACTACAAGTTGTCTCAGAAACTAACATGCAAATGGAACACTATTTTATCAATACTTTGGTAAGGGTGAGAGGTAGGAAATATACCAAAACAATTTCCTTTTAATACTGGTCTTTTTTTCTTTCTTTCTTTCTTTTTTTTTTTTTTTGGTAGCAGGCAATGAACCCAGGGGCAATTAACCACTGGGCTACATCCCCAGGCCTTTTTTATATTTAATTTAGAGACAGGGTCTTGCTAAATTGCTTTAGGGCCTCACTAAGTGCCTGAGGCTGGCTTTCAGCTCACCATCTTCCTGCCTCAGCCTCCTGAGCTGCTGGAATTACACGGGTATGCCACTGTGTCCAACTCATACTGATCATTTTAAAAATAAAAAACACTAATTAATGTTACGTAACCTACTGACATATAATTCTAATAGATGAATTTTTAAAAAATTAATCAGAGCCGGGCATGGTGGCACACACCTGTAATCCCAGCAGCTTGGGAGGCTGAGGCAGGAGGATCATGGGTTCAAAGCCAGCCTCAGCGTGGACAAGGTACGTAAGCAATTCAGTGAGACCCTGTCTCTAAATAAAATACAAAATAGGGCTGGGGATGAGGCTCAGTGGCCCAGTGTCCCTAAGTTCAATCCCCGGTTCCAAAAAAAAAAAAAAATTAATCAAAAAGCTTAAGTCAAAGAAGTGAATTTTTAAATAAATCAATTAAAGCTGATTAAAAAAAGCCAGGTTCTTAGCTGTTTTTATTTATCATATCAGGATCTGATGTTTTAATTAGTATGTTTGAAATATGAGAACAATGAACTAAAATTAACTTTATAATAAAGAATTTTGTAAGACTTCTTTTTGGTCTAGATCTTATTCCAAAAAGAGTAAGAAGTCACCCAAAGGATGTGAACAAGCAGTTTTAACTTAAAGAGCTCTATCTTTGAGGTCTATGTGCTGAAGCAGCAAGACTGGTATACCCAAATCATGTGACACTTTGAAACCTAAGACTTTCAGACAATTCAAGAAAAGAGCCTCTTGAACTTGGTACTTGAAGTGGATGGTGGTATAGTTCAGGATACAGTAATGTATCACGGTACCTGCTGATAGGATAAAACTGATTTATCTTAATGTAGCATTTTTTACTTCATTAGAAGCATTTATCAAATGAAAGCAGAATCATTAGGAAACAATAGTAGTCAAGAGGCATTTTTCCTTATTGTACCTTAGGACCTGCCTGCCACTTAGTTGAAATGCCATTAGACCACTTGCCTTTTCAGTGAAAAGACAAAAACAATCCCTATCAAAACAACAAGAAGTATTGTTTTTCACAAAATACAAAGCCTCACACAAAAGAGTATCCCCATTACACATGATCTACTTTCTAACTTCTTATGGTTGGGTACTAGCAGAAATCAGAGTAAAGACTCTAGAATAAGTAGTTCCTTCCCAGATGCAAAAAAAAAAAAAAAAAAAAAGTCACTAACCCCCATTATAGCAGAGCTCAATTCATATTCCATTTATTTTGGGTGCTGCATCAAAAAACAGAAATTTGATTCATTATGAAGAAAGGTTTCATTAGTCATTTTGTGCCTTCAATTTAAAAAAAAATTTCTCATTGATAGCAGCCATGCTGATGCAATTAATTCAGGAATAACTCTCTTTAACCAAAGGACCATTATAATGTGTACTCAAAAACTACAAGGACAGGGAAATCAATCTTTTACACAGCTTAAGTAATGTGGAGAATGTTTCTCAGATCCTTTTTCCTAATCCTCAGGAATTATTCTGATTATCACTAAGGGCTCTGATTCCTCATCACCTAAAGTTTGGCTATATATTCTCTTAGTAAATGTAGGTTTCTGCTGGTCTCCCCTTTCTCTGGGGTTCACTACTTAAATCTCTAATGTTGTTTTTCTCCCTTTGCTATTCTCATACTTCTGAAGATCTCAAGTTCCTGCCTTTTCTAATTACATTCAATAGAACTGACCTTCGATTTGCAAATTTAAAATTAAAATTCTCTTAAATACTACAGAAAATTTCTTGCTATCCCAAGTGTACCTTTCAGTAATTTGGACTGCCATATTTTATGAATGCTTGGATACATCTTAGGGTAATGAGGAAGATAATGTTGGATATGGAAAGAATCGATGAAGTTAGACAGTTGGAGCTTTGGGGAAAATAATTGAGGAAGGAGATTAAAAGGAAAGATAAATATTTTAAATTATCATAGTATAATTTTCTGTTGTAATTGATGTGCCCTGGAAGGAAGGATAAAGACAAATGGACCAAATTTACAAAGATACATTTCCTTAAGGTCATTGTAACAAAGAACTTTGTAAGGGAGTTGTTCTAAAATGAAAATTATTTGAGGTAATAAATTATCTATGATTTTTTAAAGTAGAACAAAGAATAGTGTAAAAAGTCAAATGAGAGAAAGGCTGAGCTGGCAGTTAATTCTGATTTCCATAATCTAGGCCTTTATGATAAAAAATTTACTACAACTGATAGAAGAACCTGTTTTAGGATACAGACCAAATTTGAAAGATGAGAAGCTTTATATTCTATTTTAACCTATGCCCAAATTTATTCATTAGTCCAATAAATATTTGAGAATGAACTATATGCCTGTAGCCTTCTAAGCTCTAAGGATACAACAGTATAAACTGACAAATCCCTGCCTCATAACCTTAACTTTGCAAGTGGGAGAATGGAAAGGATGTTGGGTAAAGGTAAGATAACATATGAAAGCTTCCCCAGTCAATGCATAAAAGTTTCTGGTTAGAAACGTATTTCTGACTGAATAGCAGTCAGGGATAATAAACATCTCCTAAATATAATTGAAGAAGAGTAAAATGTGAATAGAGCAAATAATCAGACGAATTCCCAAGTTGATAGCCATAGTAAGCTTATCCTAAGTAAATTTTTTTTAAATAAATTACTTCACATTTTGAAGTACTGCAGTTTTGCATGAGTACCCTAGCCAAATTCCTTGTTTAAAAAGTCACAATAACATTAAAGATTACTCTCTCACTCAAACAAGTATTCAATGGCTTAACAATTTTTTTTGGCATTTAGTATTTGTTAGGAACTAGAGCTACACTGTATTTGAGAAATATAAGATATATGCCACTTTAAAACGCAGCAGCATTTAAAAAATGAAATTTTAACAAAACTTTAATACCTATTGTATCAAAAATATTATTTCAACATTAATCAACACAAGATATTTATACTATTTTTCTTTCAATTCTAAGATGTTAAAATCCAGTGTGTATTTTACATTATAGCACATCTCAATTCAGAGTGTCCATATTTTAATTCCATAGTTATATATGGCTAGTGGCTATTATATCTATAGGAAATACAATACTTTACACTTAAGCATATCTCAATTCAGACACTAAACTTTTATAGGAAATATCTGACCTTATTTAGATTTAAATTTATTTATCTTTCATACAGTTTATAGTTGAAAAAGCAGATCACATATACAAATTGTTCCAAACTCTTTTTAAAAAAGTTATCAATAACCAAATAAAGTATTAGTTTTAAATTCAAATAATCTATTTTTTTATTTGCATTAGTCACATTTGATGTACTTGGTAACCACAGGTGGCAAGGGCTATCATATTGGACAGTGCAGTACATTTCTATACAAGGCAGTAAAAAACGTTAACAAAATTTTCTTCTGTTCCACTTTCTTTTTATTTGAACCAATTCTGGTTTGAGGACAGGTCAGGAGACTTTTTTTTTTTTTTTAAATCTAGAAATTATAATCTGCAAAGTCTTCCACAGAAACTGAAGCAATGCCTTTGAATCAAACTGTTGTTTCCAAAATTAAGTGCTCCAACGTAACTGAGAGAAGGCTCTCAAAGCTTACTGGATTGGAAATATTACTGCCCCCCACCTCATCATCAAAGTTAGAAACTTGTTCATATCCCAGTTGTCACTACATTCTAATTAGCTAGGTAATACATTTTTCTAACTTATTTCATCCTGTTCTACTCTACCTTTAAATGTTGCTTAGTACAAGTATAGATTTTTCATAATTTGGATTATTTTAATTGCCTCCTAAAGTCAATTTTAAAAACATGATTCAGAGATTTTTATAAGGCAACAAAATTTTTATTTTTATAAGCCAACAAAATCGCCACCCAGATTAAGATATAGATCATCTCCACTGCTCTTTCCATAAAGTTCCCTCCTGCCCCTTAGCCATCCCTCAACCTGCAGCAGTCTGATGACCTTTCAGTTCATTTTGCTCTTTTGCACTTGATGTAAATGAAATTACATAACATGTACTCTTGTGCCTGGCCTCTTTTATTCGTATACCTGACTCATCCATGTTCTTGCCTGTTCCTGATCTGACTTTTTTGTTGGTATGTTATTGGACACTTTATTAATATTCCCAAATTTATCCATCCATTCTCCTGCAGATGGGCATTCAAGTCATTTTGGATATAAATAAAGTTGGTATACAGATTAATAATGTTGGTTTAAGCTTTAAAAGATTTCAAAATAAATGCTCAATATGTCACTTCTTTCCTATTATATTGAAGTAAGAGTGGAAAAGGATGCTGTATATACTACACAGAATGAAACTAGACATAATCAAAAACAAGTTCACTTTTTAAACAAGACATGCCATGTATACTTTCAATCATTATACATGCTATATGCTCATGCATAATAAACTCATATCACATAAACAACCACAAACATTAACCAAATGGATAACAAAAACTGATTTAATAATCACATTTTAGCATCTGCTCTATATTTTCTGATACCTCCAGAGGAAATTAATTCAGTCAACAAGAAAAACTGACATTGTCAACCTATCAACCATTCAAGTCAAGGCATGTAAAGTGAGAAAATTTAATTTTAATGGATTGATCTAAATGGAATTCCATAAAGTTTATCAATATTTATATGGTCAATTAAGTAAATTCATTAAATTCGAGCACATAAAATTATAACTATAACATTTTAGCACCAGCTTATTATTATTGCTAAATTCATGTCAAGATAATACTTAGGTCTGAAATTTAGAAAGACTGCTAATTTGCCTGGACATGTTCAATGAGTGTTACACCTTCTCCATGCAGGAGATGAAATTAAAATGAATCAAATATGAAATAAAAGTTTTAATAAAATTAATAGAACAGCTGTTAATATTATTTCCCTCTCTGCCATACTGTTACTCCTTACTAACATAAATACTCTAAAATACAGTGAATAAAATCATCTACTGCTGCTGGGTTGCTCTTCTAATATTTTAAATCAAAAGTAAAGTAACAAATACTATTAAAATCTCTGCCAGAGTTATTGTGGACTCTTAAAAAATTCCTCTTTTTTTACAAAGATCACATGTATTTAATACTACCCTAATGTTATGAATTCATATAAAGTTTAAAAAAAATGAAATCTTCACATTTTTCTTCTTACCTCCCATTCTCTGGCTGCTGCTTGACTAGTAGAATCCTCATTTGTTTCAGACTCTTCAATCTTTTTTACTACTATAAACCCAGGTTCTCTAGTATATTCACCAATATCTTCTGCATATATTTCTGGACTCCACTGAATGAAGAAGGCATACAAGTGGTCTGTCCTGTTAGAAAAAGGGAGTATTAATATAACTCGCATTCTGTTCTATTAGCTAGATTTACAAAATTGTATTTGTGAAATACCTTGATAAAATCTGAAGACTTAAAATTTATACAAAATACACTATGCTTTATACAAAAAGTCCACTATTGGAAAAACATTACCTTAAAAACAATTTATCATATTCTGTCAAGTTGTTTTGAAAAACCACATTGAGAATTCCTTTTGCATGCTTTTGACTAGTTCAAATGTTATATAGGAATATTTTTCCTCCTTAAAGATACTAGTGATGGGAAAGAAACTTGAATTTGCAACTTTGGTCTAATTCACACAATAATCTAATGATTAAAATACAAGTAAACAATTTACTACCTGCTTATTTTGAAACCTGGACATGGTACTATAGTTTTCCAAGTTAACAGAAATTAATGTCCTCCTTAACTTTTAAATTTATCAGGGACACATACTTAATTACTGATTCAGGGATAAATGATCTAGTCTTTAGAATCTCTGGTTCCCCTTCCCAATGTTTTGTTACCTATAGTAAAACAGGATGTTGAATTTCTTAATAAACACATTTAAAGGTCAAACACATTTTCAATATCTGTGTTTTATTGACTTCAATTAGCATGAACTGAAAATCAATTATAAAATTTCCCACTTACATGTATCAATATTATGTAAATTATATATTCAATCTAATAATTTTTTAAAAATTGTCGTTCTTTATGTGACTGCTAACATGAAAGTGCATTGTTTTGTTTTTCAGATAATTTGTCCCTATCAAAAGCGATTTTCATTAAGATGTTTACAATAAAGCTTAGAAGTCTAGTAAAATTAATTTTTAATGAACACTAGCCAAGAGGCAAGGACAATATTAAAACAACATTTCATGTACAAATTAAATTGTAACCAAGAATAAAGAAAAAAACTAAATTTTTATGTTAGTTTTAACTAAATATAGTTATAATTTTCATTGGAATCATTTCCATATGACCAGCAAATTTGATTATTTGGCTCTATTCTTTTTAATTATTCATGAACTATATGAAACACACCATAAACTTTGTTTATTATAACCACATTTTGTTGAAGATATACATATTTTTCTATATATTTGGTGGGGGATAAGGGAAACCCAAAAAACAGTAGTATTCAAAGCACCACACAAGGCTTTTCTAAGAGATATATGGATACATAAGATAATTCTAAGGAAATCAATTTCTTTAACTTTTGTTTCTCTCTTCTCATGCTAACCTGCCTAAGAACTATATAATAAAGAGAGTGTGCAGATTTCCTGTTCTCTGCTTTTGCTAAAATACATTTTCTAATTTGTAAAAGAAAGGCATGTCATCAGCCATTCAGACTTTTACACGGACATATGCCTTAAAATATAAACACTTCCAGGCTGCCTAAGGCTGGTATTGAAGCATGGAGTATTATAAGACTGGGAAATATTCCTTTAACAGTTACATCCTACACCCCTCCCTATCCTCCTCATCCACCACTAGAAATACTGTAGATAACAATCGAAGTCAACCTGTTCATTAAAATAATGTTAAAGTCTTTATAGGGGCTATCTGGTCTAGGGTTGCATATTGTTTGTATTGGGTGCTGCTGGTGTTGGTATCCCCCCGTCAAAGGAGAGGTACTCGAAACCTGCAGGCCACAACAGGCCTGCAGGGGGGAAATGGCAGTACCTCAGATCTTCGATGCTAGAGGGGAATATACAGAAACAATATGAAAAAACAGGGGAAGAAAGTGTCCCTAACAAACCAAGATGCTATTTGATAGAATTTTATGACAGCATGGTAGTAGAAATGTCAAAAAAAGTTTAGAATCTGCATAATTAAAATGATCGGTGGAGCAAAAGATAGGAGAGCAAATGTAGGAAATGCATGATCACTCCAATAAACAGTTAAAAGAGCAAATGCAGGAAGCAAAAGAGCACGTCAATAAATACACAGGGATTCTAAAAAAAAGAAAAAAAACACAAATACTTGAAAGAAACAATAAACCAAATTAAAAACCCAATAGAAAGCATCACCAACAGAATACATCTCATGGAAGATAGAATCTCAGACAATGAAGACAAAATATTGAATCTTGAAAATAAAGTTGACTGAACTGAGAAGATGGTAAGAAATCATGAACAGAACCTCTAAGAATTATGGGATATCATGAAAAGATGAAATTTAAGAATTATTGGGATTGAAGAAGGCACAGGGATACAAACCAAAGGAATGAACAATCTGTTCGACAAAATATCAGAAAATTTCCCAAACCTGAAGAATGAAATGGAAAATCAAATACAATAGGCTTATAGGACACTAAATGCACAAAATCACAACAGATCTACACCAAGGCACATTATAATCAAAATACCTCACATACAAAATAAAGATGGGATTTTAAAGGCTGATCAGATTACCTAAAAGGGGAAACCAATATGGATATCAGATTTCTCAGCCCAGACAAGCAAGAAGGGCCTGGAACAATATATTTCAAACTCTGAAAGTACATGGATGTCAACCAAGAATCTTTTACCCAGCAAAACTAACCTTTAGACTTGATGATGAAATAAAATCTTTCCACAATAAACTAAAGTTAAAAGAATTTACAAACAGAAAGCTGCACTACAGAACATTCTCAGCAAAATATTTCATGAGGAGGAAGTGAAAAATAACAAGTCAGTGAAGGGAGGAACTACCCTGAAGGAAAAGCCAAAGGAGAAACCAAGTCAATAAAAAACCAAAAATAATTCAAAATGACCAGGAATACAAATCATATCACAATAATAATCCTGAATGTTAATGGCCTAAACTCATTAATCAAAAGAATAGACTGGCAGATTGGATAAAAAAGAAAGACCCAACAATATGCTGCCTTCAAGAGACTCATCTCATAGAAAAAGATATCCACAGAATAAAGGTGAAAGGATGGGGAAAAACATACCATGCACGTGGACTCAGTAAAAAAGCAGGGGTCTCCACCCTCATATCAGATAGAGTAGACTTCAAAGCTCAATTAGTCAGAAAGGATAAAGGAGGACATTTCATACTGCTCCTGGGAACCATAAACCAGCAAGACATAATGAATATAAATACTTATGCCCCAAACAATGGAGCATCTATGCATATCAAACAAGTCCTTCCCAATTTTAAGAATCAAATAAACCAAAACACAATACCGCTCTCAAAGCTGGATAGATCCTCCAAACAAAAACTAAACAAAGAAACTATAGAACTAAATAATACAATCAATGATATAGACTAAATGGACATGTACAGAGTATTTCATCCATCATCAAGCAAATACACTTTCTTCTCAGCAGTTCATGGATTCATCTCCAAAACATGGAGCCATATGCAGTACCACAAAGAAGCCATTAGTAAATACGAAAAAATAGAGATACTACCTTGTATTCTATCAGACCATAATGGAATGTAATTAGAAATCAATGATAAAATAAAAAACAAAAAATACTCTGACAGCTGGATGATGCAATGATAACAGAAGACATCAGGGAGGAAATAAAAAAATTCTTAGAGGTAAACGAGAACAATGATACAACATATCAAAATCTCTGGGACACCATATGTAGTAAAATGAAATTAACCTTCTATCTCTCACACTGCACAAAACTCAACTCAAAATGAATCAAGGACTTAGGAATTAGACCAGAGACCTTGCACCAAATAGAAGATAACGAAGGCCCAAATCTTCATCATGTTGGCTTAGGATCACACTTCCTTGACAAGACTCCCTAAGCACAAGAAATCAAAGCAAGAATCAATAAATGGGATGGACTCAAACTAAAAAGGTTCTTCTCAGCAAAAGATACAATCAATAATGTGAAAAGAGAGTCTACAGAGTGGGAGAGAATCTTTACCACATGCAGTTCAGATAGAGCACTAATCTCCAATATTTATAAAGAACTTACAAAACTTTACCCCCAAAATACAAAGAATCCAATCAATAAATAGGCCAAGGATCTGGACACTTTACAGAAGATGGACAGGCTATCAATAAATATATGAAAAAGTGTTCAACCTCTCTAGTAATTAGAGAAATGCAAATTAAAAGAACTCTAAGATTTCATCATACTCCAATTAGAATGGCTATTATCAAGAACACAAACAATAATAGATGTTGGCATGGATGTGGGGAAAAAGGCATACTTTTACATTGCTGGTAGAGCTGCAAATTGGTACAGCCACTCTGGAAAGTAGTGTGAAGATTCCTCAGAAAACTTGGAATGGACCCCCCTTTTGACCCAGTTATCCCACTCCTTGGTTTATACCTAGAAGACTTAAAATTAGCATACTACAGTAACACAGCCACCTCATTGTTTATAGCAGCTCAGTTCACAATAGCTAGACTGTGGAACCAACCTAGATGCCCTTCAACAGATGAATGGATAAAGAAGCTGTGGTATATATATATACAATGAAGTACTACTCAGTCATAAAGAAGAAGAATAATATGGCATTTGCAGATAAATGGATGGAATTGGAGATTATCATGCTAAGTGAAATAAGTCAATCCCCAAAAAAACAAAGGCCGAATATTTTCCCTGATAAGTGAATGATGATATAGAATCTGGTTGGGGAGGGGTGGGGTTGAGAGAGGAATGAAGGATCTTTAGATTATGTAGAGGGAAATGAGAGGTGGAGAGGGTGGGGGTATGAAAAATGGTGGAATGAGACACATCATTACCCTATGGACATGTGTGATTAACAAGAATGATATGAATGTACATCATGCACAACCATAGAAATGAAAATTTGTACCCCATATCTGTATAATGAATAAAAATTAAGTCTGTAAAAAAAAATTAAAAAAAGGAAAGTTCATTGCATTGAGCTCATACATTAAAAAAATAAAAAGTCAACAACTAAATGACCTAACATTACATCTCAAATTGCTAGAAAAAGAACAACCAAAATTATAGAAGACAGGAAATAATTAAAATCAGAGCTGAAATCAATGAAATTGAAACAAGAGAAACAATTCAAAAAACTGACAAAACAAAAGTTGGTTCTTTGAAAAAGTAAAAAAATTGATAAACCCTTAGCCACACTAATGAAGAGAAGGAGAAAACTCAAATTACTAGAATTTGTGATGAAAAAGGAAAGATCACAACAGACACCATTGAAATACAAAACATAATTATAAGATACTTTGAAAATCTATACTCCAAGAAAATAGAAAATATCAAAGACACTGACAAATTTTTAGAGACATATGATCTTCCCAAACTGAATCAGGAAGATGTACACAATTTAAACAGATCAATTTCAAGCACCAAAATAGAAGAAGCCATCAAAAGCCAAGAAAAGCCCAGGACCAGATGGATTCTACAAGACCTTTAAAGAAGAACTAATACCAATACTCCTCAAATCATTCCAGGAAATAGAAAAGGAGGGAATCCTTCCAAACTCATTCTATGAAGCAGTATCATTCTGATACCAAAACTAGAAAAGATGCATTAAGGAAACAAAACTTTAGACCAATATCCCTGATGAACATACATGCAAAAATCCTTAACAAAATTCTGGCAAATCGCGTACAAAAACATATTAAAAAGATAGTGCATCATGATCAAGTGGGGTTTATCCCAGGGATGAAAGGTTGGTTCAACATCCAGAAATCAATAAACGTAATTCATCATATCAATAGACTTAAAGACAAGAATCATATGATTATTTCAGTAGATGCTGAGAAAGCATTTGATAAAATACAGCACCCCTTTAATGCTTAAAACACTAGAAAAAATAGGGATAGCAGGAACATACCTCAACATGGTAAAGGCTTTCTATGGTAAGCCCAGGGCCAACATCATTCTGAATAGAGACAAACTGAAAGTATTCCCTCTAAAAACTGGAACAAGACAGGTATGCCCTCTTTCACCACTTCTATTCAACATTGTCCTTGAAACAGGAGCCAGAGCAATTAGACAGACCAAAGAAATTAAAGGGATATAATAGGAAAAGAAGAACTCAAGCTGTCACTATTTGCTGATGATATGATTCTATATTTAGAGGATCCAAAAAACTCCACTAGAAAAATTCTAGAACTAATAAATGAATTCAGCAAAGTAGCAGGATAAAAAATCAACATGCATAAATCTAATGCATTTCTATTCATAAGTGATGAATCCTCTGAAAAAGAAATTAGGAAAACTACTCCATTCACAATAACCTCAAAAAAACATAAAATACTTGGGAATCAATCTAACAAAAGAGGTGAAAGATACAGAACACTAAAGAAAGAAATTGAAGAAAACCTTAGAAGATGGAAAGATCTCCCATGTTCTTGGATAGGCAGAATTAATACTGTTGAAATGGCCATTCTACCAAAGGCACTATACAGATTCAATGCAATTCCAATTAAAATCCCAATGACATTCCTCATAGAAATAGAAAAAGCAATCATGAAATTCATCTGAAAGAATAACAGACCTTGAATAGCCAAAACAATCCTGAGCAGGAAAAGTGAAGCAGGAGGTATTACAATACCAGACCTTAAACTATACTGCAGAGCAATAGTAACAAAAATGGCCTGGTATTGGTACCAAAATAGACAGGCAGACCAAAGGTATAGAAGACTCAGAGACACACCCACATAAATACAGTTACTTCATACTAGACAAAGGAGCCAAAAACATACAATGGAGAAAAGATAGCCTTTTCAACAAATGGTGCTGGGAAAACTGGAAATCCATATGCAGTATAATGAAATTAAATCTCTCTCTCTCACCCGACACAAAACTCAACTCAAAATGGATCAAGAACTTAGGAATTAGACCAGAGACCCTGCACCAAATAGAAGACAAAGTAGGCCCGAATCTTCATCATATTGGCTTAGGATCACACTTCCTTGACAAGACTCCCTAAGCACAAGAAATCAAAGCAAGAATCAATAAATGGGATGGACTCAAACTAAGAAGGTTTTTCTCAGCAAAGGCTACAATCAATAATGTGAAAAGAGAGCCTACAAAGTGGGGGAAAATCTTTTCCACATGCACTTCAGATAGAGCACTAATCTCCAAAATTTATAAAGAACTTACAAAACTTTACCCCCAAAATACAGAGAACCCAATCAATAAATGGGTCAAGGAACTGGACAGGCACTTTATAGAAGATGTACAGGCGATTAGTAAATATATGAAAAGTATTCAACATCTCTAGTAATTAGAAAAATGCAAATTAAAACAACTCTAAGATTTCATCTTACTCCAATTAGAATGGCTGTTATCAAGAACACAAACAATAACAGATGTTGGCATGGCTGTGGGGAAAAAGGCACACTTTTACATTCTCGGTGGAGTTGCAAATTGGTGCAGCCACTCTGGAAAGCAGTGTGGAGAATCCTCGGAAAACTTGGAATGGACCCACCTTTTGATCCAGTTATCCCACTCCTCAGTTTATACCCAAAGGACTTAAAATTAGCATACTACAGTAACACAGTCACATCAATGTTTATAGCAGTTCAATTCACAATAGTTAGTGGAACCAACTGAGATGCCCTTCAACAAATGAATGCATAAAGAAACTGCAGTATACATACATAATGGAATATTATTCAGTCACAAAGAATAATAATATTATGGCATTTGTACATAAATGGATGGAACTGAAGACTATCATGCTAAGTGAAATAAGCCAAGCCCAAAAAACCAAGGGCTGAATATTTTCCCTGATAAGTAGATGATGATATATAATGGGGGTGGGAAGTGAGAGAAGAATGGAGGAACTTTAGATTTAAGTAGAAGGAAATGACAGGGGAAAGGTATGAAAAATGGTGGAATGAGATAGACATCATTACCCTATGTACATGTATGATTACACAAATTGTATGAATCTACATCATGCACAACCATAGAAACAAAAAGATGTACCCCATTTGTGTACAATGAATCAAAATGCAGTCTATAAAAATAAAAATTAAAAAAAATTAAAAAAATAAAATAGATAACAACAGCAAAAAAAGGACTGGGTAATAATTCCTTTTGTACACCCAGTTGTTTCTAATCCATTGATTTCCAGAAAACTGAGGGAATTTTTAATGGAGTTGCTCACGGTTGATCACTGATTTTGATAAAAGATGATGAAGCAATTTTTGGAACATAATAGGAAAAACTTGAAAGAACTGAATGACATTATAAATAAAAATACTCCAGTGTTAGTGACTTTATATAAACAAAGCTTCTTAGTACTTAGAAGGAATATAAAAAAGGGAAGAACTGATGTTGAATCTTTCTTCATCCTTTCAATGAACAATCTTCATCAATAGATATCTGATTACTGCTATTGTTGTGACTGTATTTTCTGCTACCATGCACCAAACCAAGGCAGGCTAACTTGTAAGGTGCCTCGATGGGTAAAATCTTAGACCTTTCATTTTTTTGACAACAGTTATGGAAAGTTATAAAATAAATACAATTTTGTGTACACATATGCAGATATATAAATTTCTGAGTATACATAGTTCGTTGCAAAGAATAATAACAAAGGATAAAAATACCTTATAAGAAGATTTTGTGAGGAGGCATAACAGAAAATACAAATTTAAAGCTAAAAAGTAACGATGCAATTTTTAACTACTGAAGAGTATGTAAGGGTTTTTAAGGGGATTATGACAAATGGCAAACTTAGGATGTTTAGTTTCTAATGGATATACGTCTTTAAAATATCAACAGTTTAACTTAAATTATCAATATTTACAATCCACTAACAACAGACATACTTTTTTAAAAATGTATTTTTTTAAGTTGTTGATGGACCTTTATTTATTTATTTATATGTGGTGCTGAATTGAACTCCCATGCCTCACACATGCTAGGCAAGCACTCTACCACTGAGCTACAACCCCAGCCACAGACATACTTTTTTAATTGTTTAAACTTATAATGAAAAGTTCACTGTGCTCTAATGTATATAAAAACAGCTTGGAAATCACCATATCCTTTTAGTAGCTAATTTAGTGTCATGTATATAGAAGGCATTCAATATATTTGAGGCAATTTGAATAAAGGGATTCTAATTCTAGATTAGTACTTACTTTCAGGTAAAAAGGCCTGAATATTTTGATGAACCTTCATGTCTAAGATATTTTAAAGCATTTATTTTGCCACTAAAACTGGGTACATATTCACAATTTTTTATAATAAAGTTCAAAGATAAAATTAAAAATGGAATAAAGTGGATAAAGCAGGAGTTAAATGATTTTAAATAGATTTAATGTACACTTTTAATTAGAAACTATACTTTTCACAGTACATTATCACTGGTATTGTATACAAAATAAATTTAATTCATGGAATCAATGTTTTCAAGCTTTTGTTTTTATGTTATTCTACTTTACCTTTCTTGTGGCACTGCAAACCAGTACTCGTGTTTCTTATCTCTTTGTGCATACTGTTGCATTGTAGCACTTGCTTGGGATACGAATGTTTTCCTCATTGGTTTTCCAACTCTGAGACATAAAAACTTATGTAATCTATGCCTTCTCTTTTCCTTTAAAAGTGAAGAACCTAGAAGTGAGAGTCAAGCAGTATTTATTCAATCCTCATACATCACATAACTTAGATTAAGTAATTTTACCTTCCAACTTCAGACTAACTACAGAATAAAAACTTATTTTACTGTTGCCCAATATTCAAAGTGCACTCGTAGCAGAGTCCTGTTACTAAGTTGAAATAACTTAAGTAACCTGTATCTTTTTCCCAACAAAGTTAAAGTCACAGATACAGCAAGACCAAAATAAAGAGCCAAATTAATGAAGTGAAATTACGTTTATGGAAAAATGCAAAACATAAGGAAATTCGTAATTTTTGTTTATAACTACTATGCAAAAGTAATTACATATACAGATATAATTTCCTGCATATATTTTATCAGTCTTTAGAATGGTATCTAAATAATGATGTTTGCAGATTTTTTTCAGGCTTACCTTAAAATTATAGACAAAAGTTGAACAAGTTTCTGAAGCTTTTACATACACATGAAGTATGATAAAACAATCAATGATATACTAGATTCAGTCTCTTATTTGGACAGTTAATTAAGCCTCAATATTCTTTAACTCTCCCTACCAAAGAGGCAGATATGAAGTATCTGCATTAATCAGGAATCTGGACATTAATTAGCTTGCTAAGGCAGCATACTATAAAGGAAAGTATGCTGACAGTGACCTGGGTAACTTTTGGCTTTTTTCTGTGTAAAACTATACAAAGCACATTGCTTTTCTTCTGTGTAATATTGTATGAAGTACATAATCTATTTGAGCTACAATATTTACATATGGTTAGGAGGAGGAATTATAATTATTCTTCCCATAGTTGTATTTCTCAGCTTTGTAATTTATTATATAGTTTTATTACAAAGTCAAAAAATCAGAAACTTTTAATATATCCCTATTGTAGAGTATAGAGTTAATCAAACTACTTAAAACTAATTTCATGGTATAAAAAAGAAGAAACCAAATGGCAACCATCTACAGATTCTATGAACACCTACCAAATTTTCTTTTAGTATCTATCTGGTTATAAAAGGATCTTGTCCATTAATTATCCTAATCCCCACAACAATCCTACTAACAGATTATTACTACTTAACAGGATCCATTATTTTATCCTTTTTCAAAGTCTTCAAAATATAAGGCAAAAATCAGATGCAAAGATATTCAAATAAAGATAAGCATAATTTACACCAAAGACAGTAAATGTCTTAATAATATAAATTGCTAATAATAACTGAGTGTCTTAACAATATGAAAATGGTTGAGTAAACCATAGGGCTATTAAAACCATGTTTTCAAAGAAGTATAAAATAGAAATATTCATGACAAAAATGTCAAGTAAAAAAAAGCAGGATGCAATACTACATATAGTGTAATCCTGATTTCAGATAAAGAAATCTATAGGTATAGATACATATAAATATCAAAATTATGCACACACACAAGCATATAAACATGTATAGCCCCTAAAGATTGCTAAGAAAGACATATATGCCAAATGTTAACGATTATCTCTTGGTGATAAATCCCAAGTAATTTTTATAAATTGTCTAATAGCTTCCTATATTTGTCATATATTCCTTAATAAATATTATTTCTAAATAAAAATATTATAGAGGAGGAAATAGTCCCTGATTTTAGTCAATCTTTTATAGAACATGCTTTAACTAAAGGTATTTTTTAATATTCTAAATAAAATCCTTAGGTCTTTAGCATATCTCAACTGGATGATGCAAGGAATATTCAGTATTTTAAAAACTGAAACAAATCATTATGCACTGCAAGTAGGAACATAAAATGGTGCAGCCACTATGAAAAATAGGTGATTCCGCAAAGAATTAAACATGGAGCATTTATATGATCGAGTAATTTCATTTCTAGGTATATGCTCCAAAAAACCAAAAGGAAACTCAAACAGATATTTGTACACCAATGTTCACAGAAGTGTTATTCACAATAGCTAAAACGAAGATATAACCCAAGTGGATAAACAGAATCTGGCATAAACATACAATTGAATATTAATTACTAAGACTTAAGGGTAGAGAGTTCTAACATGTGCTCTAACATACATGAACCTTTAAGGCATTCTGCTAAGAGAAATGATCCAGATACACAAAAAATAAACATTGCATGATTTCACTTAAATGAAGTATCTAGAGTAGTCAAAAGTAGAATAAAGTAAGAAAGTAGAATGGTAGTAGCCAACAGCCCCTTCTTATAAAGGGGAGAATGGCCATTTACTATTTAGTAGGTAGAGTTTCAGCCTGGGAAGATGAAATGTTCGCAGATAATGTTGGTGATGGATTTGCAACAGTATGAATGTACCAAATATCACTAGACTGCAGACTGAAAAATGGTTAAAATAGTAAATCTTATGTATATTATACCACAGTTAAAATGGTAAATTTTATTTCATGTATATTTTAGCAAAATTTTAAATAATAAAACAATAAAAGTTCATATGTAAATTGATCTGGGATCAGTATTTCAATGGGATTAATTAACACTAGAAATGTTTGCTGTTAGCTGAGTTTGTAGCCCATTTAACCCATTATGCATTAAATATAAACACAGTATATTAGGGGACTGTTTTATAATTTTCATAAATATACAGTACCAAAAAACAGAATTGAAAGAGAATACGATATTTTAATTTATCTTTTTTTTTAAAGGAAAACATCTAATAGGATGATGATGGAACTTCTGGACACTTGGAAGAATTCTCAGAATAAATTTCTATATCCAATTGTACTTTTTAAAAGAAACGTGAGATTACATTTTTGGTAAGAATAAATTCCAACTAAAATATATGTGTAACAATAAAAAACACACTAAGAACTAAGAGAGAACATGGAATAATCAAAGTTATTACAAAGCTTTTATGCACCTCCAAGAAACAAAGTGATTAGTTTAAGAAAGATAATGCCATCAGTCAAGAATGTTAAAATATGGTACAAAAGATTCTCATTTTGTGTACCTCTATCTGTGGGATAAGAAAAGAGAGCAGATAGCAAAGACTTGTCCCCAGAATAACTTCAATCAAGGGCTACTTGATTGTCTTTCAAACTGGCCTCAGATATAGCAGTGTTTGAGTCAGAAGAAGAGACCACATGCAATAAAATGAACTAACTTCAATAAGCTCCTTAATGCTTACCTTCTACATGCCCATCAGCAGATATAAGTTTATGCTTGATTTCTTTCTGTGATACCTGTTGAATATTTTCCCTTTGCTCTTTCGTTTGCTGCATAGTATGAGTTTTCCAGAGTTTGCGTAACTCTTCTACCTCTGTCTCTGAGTCCTGATTTTGCTCCTTTCCTTGTTTGCCTTTGTCAACAGTTTGCTTTTGTTTAAATTCTGTTGTTTCTCTATAAGGCATATTTTCTTTTCCATCCTCTTCTTGGTGCAGTGAATTCTCATGATGAAAAACATCCTGGGTTACATGACCTTTTATACTTGTGCTTTGTTCTTTCGGGACTGATAATTCTTGAAGGTTATCTGTAACCTTATCTCCTCCCTTAGTGGACATTTCAAGATTCTTTAAATCTGTTTCATGAGATAAAGTCCCAACTTCATTTGTAGAATGTTCAGTATTGGATTTTGAATGACCAAGAGTATTAGTAGACTCTGATTTGGCTGTTAAACATTCTACTTCAATCTGACTGACAGTTTGCACAGATTCTGATGACGCACCAGATGACTTATCTTGTCGCAGCTGATCTGAAGAGATAAGCTCCTCTCGAACAGGGGAGAGTTCTGATTCTGTGAACACATCTTCAGAAAGAGACTCCTCAGTACTCCTAGGAGCAGTGCTGGCACTATCATTACCTGCATCACGGATTCTTGAGTCCATTTCCTCAGTATTAATTCCTGCTGTTTTCTTTGAATGGCAGAAGGTCGTTCCTGATAACTGATCTAGTTCTCTGTCATTAAACAAAGTTAAAAATTATGAGACTCTAAAAATTGTCTTTTATTTTCCACCAACTGAATAATTAATATCACTGAAGAGGTTTTTCAAAGAAGATAAAGTATACATCTCAACAGAATACAAAAATTTGATTCACATAAAGAGAATTTTTTATCAACTGCTTAAGATTTAGAAAACAATAATGTAAGATTTCCCTGCAAGTAATCAAAGAAAGTTTGATAACATTATTCTGGATGAAGCTATAATTTTAAACTAATATGTATGCAATGATGGAATGTGGAAAATAAGCTTCAAGAAATTTTCGATTAAGATGTTTAATCTTTTAATAAAGTAAGAATACATCTGATTTGTTATAAACACACAGCTCTCATTTACATTCAACTAAAGATTAAATTAAAATATAATGCTCAGATGGAAGCCTTAAAACTACCCCAACAGAACTGAGGCAAAACTATGTTCAGGAAGTCTTCAAGCTAATAACTCTAAATAACATTTGTAAGAGAACTTGTTCAGGTAAAGAATTTAGATGTTAGATAAATGAATGGTTCATAACTGGGTCTAGCTTTACTTCTTTATTGTCATTTGTTTGGCTAAACACTTAATGTTCAAAGGTTATAGTTTAAGTTCTAGAAAAAAGTAAGTAAACATCTGTTACATGAAATTTGAGTCAGTAATTTAGATTGACGGTTATAAATATCTTATGGTAAATGGAAACTGCGTGAGTTCTTAGTGGATACAGTATTAACATTTATGCATATACAGCTGGAGAACAATGTAAAAACATTGTAAATGGAAAAGACTGTAAAGTAAGACAACAGAAAAATAGTTCTTTCAGTGGATGGTAAAGCTGAACACCTTTTTATCTCATTGTGCTTTCTCACATCTATCAAATTATCTGTAATAAGTCTATGATTTTTAAACTAGGATGGGTAAAATTATTTAGAAATATTATTTAGCTGAAGTTCAATTTATATCTCTGCCTCTGTTGTACTACATTCGTCTTTTAAGAAATAGAAGCATCTAATTTGTGTTATTTAATATACAATAGCGTCATCTACTGGTGTATCCCGTAAACTGCATCTATAAAGTCTTGGAACTGGAACTGGACTCAAGTTTTGAGAAATCTTATCTGTACATTTAACAGAATTATATGAGACCCCTAGGTAAGAGATAAAAATAAGAACCTAATAGGAAATACATTTAGGTTAAGTGCTATGCTCTTCGGAGTTAATATGTTTAAAGACTAAACATTTATGCCAATGATGCTGCTACTGTTTCGATACAGTTCCAGACAGTATCTTTGAAATCAACTTTCCAGGCAGTATAAAAAAAAAAGACAGATCTTTCAACCCATTTACGCTACATATGACATTATTCTGCAAATAATGCAATGCTTTATTTATCTGATTTGGTGCCAAATATTCTTTAAATTAACCTAGAAGGCAGATTTAAGGACATTTCTTTTTAGGTACTTTTAAAAAAATGTTTGAATTTAATGCATTGTTTCTTTAGGTCATACTCCAAATGACAAAACAGTGAACTAAAAGGAAAAAAAGAGAGAGAACATCCTTGTAGAATGGACATATTGTTCAGAAGGAGATAACCCCAAAGTATCATAAAACAAATGGGAAAGGATGGTCACTTACAGAATCTTACCAATTATTGCATATCCCCAAATGTAACCTTCCTCTTTCTCTTTGAATCTTATTCTTCACGTTTTCTCCTATCTCATTCTGTCACCCTCAATAATCCTTATTTGTTGAATGTGACTTTGAATAATGATCTACAAACATAACTAATAGCAGAGGATAATGACACCTTCTAGGAATTATCTGTGTCTGTAAAGATTAATTTACCAAGCCAAAATAATCGTCTGGTTTGGAAGGTATATTGATAGTGACTTTTCCAAGACATTTTTATTCTATCACACATATCCAAACAACTCCTTTAGTCTTACTCAGAGACAAAAACAATTGCTATTTTCTCCTTTGTAAATTGTTCTGCCCAAGAGCTAATTTTGAAACAGCCAGCATCATCCCTGTGAGTTCATAAAGGAATGGAAATATCAGTATTAAAGTGAAGCCAGTTTTTAAACCGCTGTCAAAGTAAAACTGGAATGATAGAGAGGTTCTTTTCTATTAAATGTTTTCCTCTTCATTTCTCCTTCTTTGTCCGTGGACTTATATTTTATCATCATCTCCTTCTATTTCTCATTCCTCTTTTTCTCTCTGGTCACTAATTCAGTCAGCCTATTACCTTCAAAGGCTAGGTCACTCCCATGTTATCAAAATACACAAATCCCCTGAACAGTATATTTCAAAATTAATGCTTCCTATTAATGCAACTTTAAGTTTTCTCCTTCATATTTTATACTTCTGTGTGGTAGAACAGTGAAAACATAAAATCAATGTTGAAATATAAAACTGTTCTGTTTATAGCAATGTCAGGTCTTTACTCACGAGACCTCTCCCACATCCTGCACCTGACTCACTCATTTCTGGCCTTTTGAGGAAAATTTAAAAACTATCTCTAACAATGGTTACTCACAGAGGTAAATCAGAATTCCAGATACTGCATGTAAATAAAAAGAACTGATAAACATTGAATGAAATGAGTACTATAGGTTA
The DNA here is from genome assembly GCA_020662805.1 of Glaucomys volans. Taxonomy (NCBI): domain Eukaryota; kingdom Metazoa; phylum Chordata; class Mammalia; order Rodentia; family Sciuridae; genus Glaucomys; species Glaucomys volans. The sequence continues at coordinate 637,723 of JAJEJO010005799.1, forward strand.
CTTTTCAAATATCTGGTTCTCTGACCAAACATACAAACATAAATCTAACATAATTCCTAATTATTCTTGGTTGTACTAAGAATAATAGTTTTAATATTGTATATTTGTTTCATTATTGATAAAACGAAAAACTACTAAATATTGTTAAGATTATTGGAACAGAATTCACCATCTAGAGGTAAAAAAAAAAATTGCAAATGAGTAAAAATTCCATTCTTACATGGGTAAGGATTCCTTTATTTTGCTATCCAAAATTTCTTTGTACATTGCAGCTGACATCACCTCTTCCATTGGACACATGATGCCATATTCCTCACAGCCATTCTCTTGAACCAAAGGGTCATTTTTATGTGGATCAAACATTATATTATTTGGAGTAACTAGCAGCACACCACTGACTGTACCCTAATAAGAAAGAAGAAAATATATTTAATCTTCAAATTTTAAAATTTCAAAAAGTATTCTAGCAATGTTCATTGTCTTACACACACATACACACACACATAAACTGAATCATATATGACTCAAGACTATAGTATTTTCATGAAAGCATTTTAAATGACTATCCATTTTTCCCAATAAATTCTGTCCTTTAGCAGAGGTAGAATACAAAGAATATCATACCCCACCTAAAATAATCAAGCCAGGAAATAACTCTGCAAACTCAGCAAAATACTGTATTATCTTATATCCAAAAAAATAATTTCAGTAATGTAAGAAGGAACTGTAAAGTCCTACAAGGCACAAGGCTATGTTTAACCTTAATTTGCATTTTTCTTCCTGTGCTATTCCCTCACTCCAAGTACCAAATATAGTTTAATATACACAGTGCAGATGCTATCAAATCATGTGACAGTTTAATCCATTATAAAAGGAAAAGAGCATAAATTTTTAAATTTTTTTTTTAAAAAATCACTGCCTTTCTATTGATTCTGCTACTCCAAATTATGTAACCTTGGGAAGCAGTGGCTTTGGGTCTACTCCTTCATTTATAAAATTAGGTAAATTGATAACTTCTAAAGTATACAACAATTATTTTTAATTTCACCATGAAAAGATATGAAATTTCAAATGCATTTATATAAATACTGATATAAATCTGCAATATGCCCTCTTTTTATAAATTAAGTTTCCCAGACAGTTGACCCCTTTAATGTTAGTTAATATTTATCAAATATTCATGTATCACATTTTATATACATGTTGTTCACTTGATCTCCATAATCATAGCTCTGAGATGGGTAGAATCATTTCTGTTATATAGAATGGGAAGCCTAAGACTTAAAGAAATGAGACAAGTTGTCCTAAACAAGTAGGATCCAAAATCTAGGTAAGTTTGAATTTTTCACTATATTCCTTTGTATCTGAGTTACAAATGGCAATCACTCCAAATCAAGTAAGAAATATCTTTATTCCTATATATTTTTAAACTCTCATTCCACTGTATTCTATATGAGCAAAAATGAAAAGCCAGAAAGAATCTAAAAGTCCTACAGTTACTTCAAAGTTGTTTTCCTTTTTCCTGAAGCTCTTAAGGAAAAGAAAAACATAAATCTTGGTTGATTTAGTACCATACCCTTCTTCCAAGTCCACATTCAGTTCTTTGAGTTTATCTGACTTAACTTTAAGAACATAAAAATTAAATTATGAAAAACACTGAAACACTGTTATTAAGAATGATAACGCAAAACTAAAAAAAGAACAACAAAAAAACCCAACAACAACAAAATGCTACTGAATATGGTCATCCAAGAACAAGTGGGGAAAAAAAAGTGACTGCATATATTAAAGATAATTAGATACTTTTCATTTATAGTAAATGCACGTAATATTGGAGAGGAGAGAATGTGTGGATACATTTTGATGGATGAAAGGAAATCAATCTGAAACTAAGTAGCACTTCTTTTAGTCCAGACCATGGACCACCTAAGTAATCAATAACTTTATATAAAACACAGATTATTTACTTTTTGTGGGGCGAGGGGAAGTACCAGGGATTGAATTCAGGGGCACTCAACCTCTGAGTCACATCCCCAGGCATATTTTGTATTTTATTTAGAGACAGGGTCTCACTGAATTGCTTAGCACCCTGCTTTTGCTGAGGCTGGCTTTGAACTCTCCATCCTTCTGCCTTAGCCTCCCAAGCCACTGAGATTACAGGTATGTACCACAGCACCTGGCTTATTTAACTTTTGATTAATATTTTAATTAGATTCATAAACATTAATTTGTAGTTCTGGAGCACATGCTAACTCAAGTCAATTAGAGATAGTAATGTATGTTGTAGGGACCATTTATATTGCAAGGTATACCCAAGAAACATAATCAAGACTACAGTAAAATGTAAAACACCTTAAAGTTTTCTAATGTTTCATATCTTCTTTACTCTTACATTCTGTAAATTAAATTATTTCAGAAATGAAACCAAGCAATCAGCCAGAAATAAAGAAATCAAATTTTAGGTTCTCTCAAAAATTTTAGGTCACTCAATTTTATGTTCATTGATTTTACCCGATTATGGTTCACTAGCAGAACAGTACATTTATCTTTCATCTTAAGGGTACTTTTGCAAACATAATGCTAACTAGCTACACTGCAATAGAAGGGCCAGTGTAATGATAATGCTTTTAATTGCCCATGTACATTAATACTATTGAAAACTCTCAAAAACTGTGCTTCTATTTTTTAGATTAGAAAGGGCTTGACACCCTTCTCACTAGATGGATCAATCTGCTAAAGATAGTTTTTAGGAATCCACACTAATATGGCTATTACTAAAAGGAAGCATTGATGAATTGTTTAAGCCTCCTTCCCTTTGCTACGTAATCAAGGTTTCCATGTAGCTGGGGCTTTTTGAGGCAATCTATCACGTCTTTCTCTATAAATCAAAAGTTGACCATGAGAAACATTTCTTCAGCACACAATTCATGAAAATCTCTCGAGAAAGTAACATAAAATTCATTTGACCAAGATCCAGTCTAAAATCATAAACTCACACTAATGCATTTCCTTTTGATGAATTTTAAAATACTGTTTCAAAACCCGTGACATATCATCAGCATTATATTAAGACTATTGCGAGCAAGAGATTTCTAAATAAGTATCTTTATAATCCACATGACTCAGAAACTTCGGACACAGATTACTCTGTACTATTAACAATTTTCACTTCTTTATGCGTAACTTCCTGACTAATCTTTTAAGGATAAATTATTTCTATTAGAATAAAAAGTCTATCTGCAAGAGAAAAATTACCATTTATAATAATTCTATAAATACTAAAAGATAAAAAGACTGATTTAGGAACCCACCAAAAAACAGAAAAGTATACATTGATTTTTTTAAGTCCACAATAATTTAATCATGATAGTTATTTTTGATAAATTTTCATTATTTTATATGAATAAGTTTACTACAATCTGTAGGAAGATGAAAGAAAAGACAAATTGCAAGATAACATCCAGCTTACTTTCTTCTATGCATTACAATAAGCAGATCCAGACTTCACATGAGATTATATTACAAGAACATCAGAGTGCAGGCTATTTTGGATATTCTTAATTCAGTGACTTTATCTTTACTATCTTTTTTATTTAGATACTTGCAAATGAACTTCTGCTTCAAGCCAAGAACTAATTCCCAGTGTGAGAGTTCTGGAGATCTATAAAGGTTTCCCTTCAAGCTTTTGAACAAGTGCTTATTACTAACTATGCATAGAGCAACTAACCAAAGATGAGAAAGGTGCACTGGAAAGAAGCAAACACAACCCCCAAAGACAATGAAGTCAGGAATACTTTATATACTCTCTAACCAGAGGGGAAAAGCCTTATATATACAGGGCCTCAGAATATTCTGAAGGGTAGTGTCACAATAAGGGGGGAAATTAGGGAAATGAGTTACACATTTAAGGCTGCAGTGGTATTAGCTAAAAAAAAAAAAAAAAAGAACTTTAAAATAGAGCAGGATAGGATTGTTTACAAGAAATTTAATCATGTCCCAGAAAAAGTACAAAAATATGTACAGGAATACAAATGTATCCCAAATTCAGCAAGATATTAAAAAAAAAAAAAAACTAGTCAGGAAAGAAACAGAAAAAGAAAATGACCCACAACAAAGAGAAAAATCAATGAAGAGAAAAAGGCCTGAAGTGAGAGAGAAGAAAAAAATTAGTAGGAAAAAAACATTAGAACAATTATTCTAATGATATTCTAGAATAGAGAAAAATGATAGTGCATGTAGGTGGGGATATGGAAAACATAAGACCAAGTTTAGACTTAAAGATGAGAATTACAAGATTGAGATGAAAATTAGTCTGGATAGAAATAATAACAGATTACACATGGGAAGAAAAACATTAGTTAATTTTAAGATAGAGCAATTAGGCTGGGTGCAGTGACGTATGCCCGTAATACCAGCAACTCAGGAGGCGAAGGAGGCAGATCCCAAATTGGAGGTCAGCCACCTAGCAATAACCTGCCTCAAAAAAAACAATAAGAAGGGTGGGAGATATGAAGCGCCTTGGGTTTAATCCCTAGTACTGTAGGGAGAAAAAGATACAGCAATTAAAATCATACAAATGAAAAGACAGGAAAGATGTGAAAAGTGTATCAGGGACATCTGAGATAATATTAAACAACTCATATACCTAATTGGAGTTCTCGAAGAAGGTAAAAAATGGAAAAGATATTTGATGAAATATAGCCAAAAATATTTTCAAATTTGATATACACTACAAACCCACAGATTACCAGAAGTTAAATAAAGTCAAATCAAAATAAATATGAAAAAAGACATATCATAATGAAATTGTTCAAAATTAGTGATAAAGAGAACATTTTAAATGTAATCAAAGAAAAAATACATAGTTTCTTTCACAAAATACCAAATATAGAAACAAAAGAAGACTTCTCTTTGGAATAATGCAAGCCAGAAAATAGCAAAATTATAATTTTAAAGTTCTGAAAGAAAAAAAAAAAACCTTGTCAAGTGAAAATTCTGTACCTAGTTATAGTATCTTCCAAAAATAAATGTCAAAGAATACATCTGGAAAAAAAAATAAGCATGTAAGAAAATGCCTAATATGATATGTCATATGGAATTCCAAATCATGATGAGATAGTATAGAGATACAGATGCTACAGGCCTTTTAGTATGACTAAAATCTAAAACAACTAAAAACACTGAAAATTGGAAAAGCTGTAGAACAACAGGAATTTCCCCATTCATAGGATACAAAATGGTACAGGCCCACTGGAAGACAGTTCAGCAATTTCTAACTAAGCTAAACATAATCTTATCATACCATCCTACAGTCAGGTTCCTTGGCATTAACCCAAATCACATAGAATATTACATCTACAGAAATCTGCACATGAACAATTAGCATAGCTTTATCCATAAGTGTAAAACTTGGAAGCAATTAGGATGTTCTTTAATAGGGAAAATGGATAAATAAACTGTAATATAACAGCACAATGGAATGCTATTCAGGGATAAAAAGAAATGAAGTGTCAAGCCAAAAAAGACATGGAGGAATCTTCAATGCATACTGATAAGTATGGCTAAGAAGCCAATCTGAAATCCTACAATCATATTGTTTGATTTCAAATACATGGCACCATGGAAAAGACAAAACTATGGAGATAGTAAAAAGATAATTGGTTCCCAGGGATTCATGGGGAGTAAAGAAAAGGAGGGATAAATAGATGACACAAAGGGAATTTTTAGAGCAATGAAAACTATTCTGTATAATATGGTAACATGTCATTATACATTTGTCAAAGCCTATAGAATGTGCAGAACATAAGACTCAGTCCTGTGGACTATGGACTTTACTAGTTACTAGTTCATCAATTATAACAAATAAGCACACAAAAACAAGATGCTAATAAATAGAGGAAACTGGGGGATGGGGAGAAAGCATACGTAAACTTTTTCTGTAAAATTTTTCAACGTAAAATTGCTCTACAAAAGTCTTAATTTTTAAAAAAAATCAAGAGGATAAAAAAGATACAGCTGCAGAAAATTGATGGATTAAGGATTCTTTTAAAAAACATTTATATACACTCAATTTTGAAAAGATGCCTAAATATGATAGTATCATTTAGAAAAAGAAAACACTTTTTTTAGATATTCAGGCACTGAAAAAATTTATCACCAGTTGAACTGCGCTATAAAAAATTTAAAAGAAGTCCTCAGGTACAAGGAAAAATGATACCAGACTGAAATCTGGATCTATTTAAAGGGATAAAGAGCACAGAGAATGAAACGTAAGTGGAGAGATAAAATAGATTTTTCTTACTTTTCAAATTAATTTTTTAAAGCAAAAATAACAATACATTTGGAGTTTAAAACATGTAGAAATAAAAGGTAGAATAATAAGAGCACAAAGGTTGTGGGGAAAGGCATGAAAGTACAGTTGATCCTTGACATCGAGAGTTGGAATTCAAAATTCTTATGAGCAGGTTTTTTTTTTTTTTTTTGGTGATTCATGATAATTTGAAAAAACTCATAGATGAACTATGTAGTCTAGATACCAAAAAAATTAAGAACACCTATGTCATGAATGCATAAAGTATTTATATATAATAGTCTATTACTTATTACTACAATATATAGGAATCTTATAAGAGTTGAAATTTTACCAAAATTTACATAAATGCTTAACAGACAATACACAGCACCATTTGCACTAAAGAAAAATGAAAAAAAAAATGGAAAGATGCAGCGTTAAATCATGAGTATAAAATTAACTGCAGTGCATATGTAGTACCCTAATAATTTTGTAGCCATCTTCTCCTATTGCTATTATGGTGGGCTCAATTGTTGAGGTTAACTGCTTAAAACACTGACAATCAATAAACAGGTGAAAGATTTCTACAATGAAACTACAGAACACTAAAGGAAAAAAACTGAAGAACACATTAGAAGATGGAAAGATCTCCCATGTTCTTGGATAGGCAGAATTAATAATGTCAAAATGGCCATACTACCAAAAGTGCTATAGAGATTCAATGCAATTCCCATTTAAATTCCAATGACATTTTTCATAGAAATAGACAAAGCAATCTTGAAATTCATTGGAAAAATAAGAGGCCTAGAATATTCAAAGCAATCCTTAGCTAGAAAAACAAAACAGGAGACACCCCAATACCAAATCTTAAATTATACTACAAAGACAGCATGGTATTGGCACCAAAATAGGCATGAAGATGAACAGAAAACAGAGACAAATCCACATAAATACAATCTCATACTAGACAAAGGTACAAAAAAACATACATTGGAGAAATGATAGATTCTTTAACAAATGGCGGGAAAACTGGAAATCCATGTGTAGGAGAATAAAATTTAACTCCTATCTCTCGCCTTGCACAAAATTCAACTCAAAATGGATCAAAGACCTAGGTATTAGACCAGAAACCCTACGCCTACTAGAAGATAAAAATATAGGCCCAACACTCGAACATGTAGGCTCTGGCTTCCTTAGTAAGACTCCTAAAGCACAAGAAGTAAAATTTAAAATATCAATAAATGGGATGATAGCAAACTAAAAAGCTTCTTCACAGCAAAGGATACAATCAAGAGCATGAAGAGAGAGCCTACAGAATGTAGAAAATCTTTGCCACCCACTCCTCAGAAAGAGTGTTAGTTTCCAGGATATACAAAGAACTCAAAAAACAAACAAAAAAACCCACAAATAACTCAATCAATAAATGGCAAAGAAACTAAAAAGACACTTCTCAAAAGAAGAAATATAAAGTCAATAAATGTCAGAAAACTGTTCAACATCTTTAGCAATTACAGAAATGCAAATTAAAACTACACTGAGATTTCATCTCACTCCAACCATAATGGCAATTATCAAGAATACAAGTAACAATGTGGGCAAGGATGTAGGGGGAAGGGTACACTCATACACTGTTGGTGGGGCCAAAAATTGGTGCGACCACTATGGAAAACGTATGGAGATTCCTCAAAAAATTAGAATGGAACCACCATTTAACCCAGTCATCCCACTCCTTGGTATATAGCCAAAGGAGTTAAAATCAGCATTACTATAGTGATGCAGCCACATCAATGTATAAAGCAGCACAGTTCACAATAGGTAAGCTATGGAACCAACCTAAATGCCCTTTAACAGATGAATGGATAAAGAAAATGTGGTTTATGTACACAACAGACTATTACTCTGCCATAAAGAACAATGACTTTCACTGGTAAATGGACGGATCTGGAGACTATCATGCTAAATGAAGTAAGTCAATCCCAAAAAAACCAAAGGTCAAATGATCTCTCTGATATGTGGATGCTAACCCACAACAAGGGGGGGCAGACAGAAATCCAGTGGAGTAGACAAAAGGGAATGAAGGGAAGTCAGGGAGGCTAAGAATAGCAAAAATAATGGAATGAATCTGACAAAACTTTTCTACGTAGACATATGAATACACCGAAGTGAATTTCACCATGGTATACATCCACAAGACTGGGATCCATAATTATAATAAGATAAATTCCATGCTTGTATAAATATGTCAAAGATAGATTCTACTGTCATATATAACTAAAAAGAACCAGTAAAAAAATACTGTGTGACACTAATCACCTCTAGTTGAGTGGCTGTCTCTTCAATAAATGTGCCAGTAAAAAGGGATCTCTTGCAGTTCTCTCACTTGTTTCACAGTATATATCACATATAAAACAAAATATGTGTTAATCAACTGCTTGTGTTATTGGTACAGTTTCCAGTCATTAAAAGGCTACTAGTAGTTAAATTTTTGAGGAGTCAAAATTATAGTGAATTTTCAATTGCATGGGAAAGGCAGTTGCTCCTAACACCCATGTTGTTCAAAGGTCAACTGTATACTTTTATAAGGTTCTTATACCACATGTAAACTGATTTAATGTTTTTTAAATTAGATTATGACATATTAAAGATGTATACTATAAATTCTAAATCAGTCATTAATAAAAAATAAACCAACAAAGGAGATAAAATGAAATTATAAAGTACTCAATGTAAAAGAAAGCAGAAAAAGAAGACAGATGGGAAAAACAGAAAATAAATAGCAAGATAATAAATTTAAATCTACCCCTATCAAGACTCACACTAAATTAAAAGGCATAGATGACCTAGGGAAGCAAGATCCACTTGCTTGCTACCTACAGAAACCCACTTTACTAAAATCATAGGCTGATCAAGCACAGTGCACATGCCTGTAATCCCAGCAGCTCAGGAGGCTGAGGCAGGAGGATCAAGAGTTTAAAGCCAGCCTCAGCAAGTTAGTGAGGCCCTAAGCAACTCACTGAGACCCTGCTTCTAAATAAAATACAAAAAGGGCTGGGGATGTGGCTCAGTAGTTCAGCACCCCTGGGTTCAATCCCCAGTACCAAAAACAGATAAATAAATATAAACTTAGGCTACAAGTAAAAAATTGGAAAAAGATAAAACATGTTAACACTTATCAAAAGGAAGCTGAGGCATCTATAACACTATTCCCAAAGTAGGTTTCACAGCCAAGAATACTACCAAGAATAAAGAGGCCTTTTCATAATGACAATTCAATTCGTCAAGTCAATATAAAATTCCTAAACATTTTTGCACCTAATAGCAGAGTTTCAAAACACATATACACACATCCCAAGAGCAAACTGACTGAACTGAAAGGAGAAGAGACAAACACCCCAATTACAGTGAGATATTTCTACATCTTTTTGTCAAGAGGTGATAGAAAAACCAGAAAATCAGTAGGACTACCTTGGAACAACACCATCACTCAACTTAACTGACTTTTATAAAATATTCTACCTACAGCAGAATACATATTTTTTCAAGTGTACATTTAACATTTCTCAAGATAAACTGTATTATGAACCTTAAAACAGATCTCAATAAACTAAGCCCTCAAATAGTCTTATACTCTCTGATGGCTTGGAATGAAGTTAGAAATTAGTAACAAAAAGATACCTACAAAATACCCAAATATTTGAAATTAATACACTCTGAAATGTTCCATGGGACAAAGAAATCAAGAGAAAATATTTTTTAACTGAATGAAAATACTCCATATTTAGATTTTCAGATGCAGCTAAAAAACTACTCAGGGGAAACTGATGCACTAAATGCTTGTATTTCAAACACAGTTCATGAATTTTGACTATAAAGTAATGGTTCTCATGTGTGACTTGAAAAGTCAGTATAAAGTTACAGACATTTTCCAAGTAAAACCTGGAATTTATTTTTCAATTCTGTACTGATTTCTTTGAACATTGGAAGTGTTCCCTTGGAAAAGCAGCCAGATATGGTAGATAAAACAGATTCAAACTACGAATTCTGGCTATAATGGAGAAATCTTGGACCTAGTAACCTTTTCTGCGTTTTTTTTTTTTTTTCTTCCTGTGAAGGAGGAATAGAATCACCTATTTCACAAATTATTCTGAATTGATAAATTAATTAGTATACCTCAAGTAGTTCTGACGTATAGCAGGTACTCAATAAATAGTTATCTTCCCATTTCTGTGGTGCATTAACTTTGCAAAAGTAGCATTTCAAATAGTACTCATTAATGATCTTGTTATGGTTTGGATGTGAGGTGTCCCCAAAAAGCTCATGTGTGAGACAATGCAAGAAGGTTCAGAGAAGAAATGATTGGGTTGTAAGAGTCTTAACCCAATAGGTAAATTAATCCCAATAGGAATTAACTGAGTGGTAACTGAAGTGCCAGGGTGTGGCTGGAGGAGGTGGGAATTGGGATGTGGCTTTGGATATATATTTGTATCTGGGGAGTGGAGTGTCTCTCTTTGCTTTCTGATCATGATATGGGCTGCTTCCCTCTGCCACACTATTCCACCATGAAGTTCTGCCTCACCTGGAGCCCTGAGGAATGGAGCCAGCATTCTATGAACTAAGACCTCTGAAACTGTGAGCCCTCAAATAAACATTTCCTTCCCTAAAATCATTCTGGTCAGGTCTTTTAGTCACACTGGTAAAAAAGGTGAGTAATACAGACCTCTTTTTCTTACATACTTTTTGAAATATTCTAGGAACATTAAACTAACTGGCTTTATAGTTAACTTATTTGTACCCTGTTACCTTTAACAATTGTAACAGACCACCAGACTCTCAGTTATGTAAAAGGACCATGTTGACTCAAACTAGGAGTTATCACAAAGGCCTTTTTAAAATATTTAGGCATTTGCTAATGTTGGTGAGAAAAAATGTAAATAGTTAATAAATAAGGCATGTTTTAGTTAATAAGTAAGGCATAATTAAAAGTATTCTCTAAAATGTCATCCATTACCTTGCCACTGGTGATATATTTGCAATTAATTTTAAGAAATTTCTCAGTAAATGCTTCTTCTTCCTCAGAAGTTGAAGATACCACTCGTGCAGGTCGAATACCAGTAAAAGTTGAGGAAGGAGTTGCTTCTTTTGGATGGACTACATCAGTATTCTTTAAAAAAGAAAAAAGGCACTTTATAAAACTAAATAATAAACACATTATTAAAGTCAAATGAACAGTTTTCCCCAATGTATTGTTCCTTCTCACTACATTCTGGAAGTTAGCCCAAAATGTTCTTATATAAAAAAATTATAATAATGTTGTTTATGAAAAGAACAGTAAAGATCTCAAATACAACTTAAACATACATTTTTAGGATTTCTTAACAGGGAAATGTTTGTGTAGGTATATAGCTATACCCACACATACAAAATATGTAAATGAACATATGCATAATCATCTGGAAATTCCCAATTCATTCAAAGAAGTCAATGTCACCCTGATACCAAAACCAGACGAAGACACATCAAGAAAAGAAAATTTCAGACCAATATCTCTAATGAACATTGATGCAAAAATTCTTAACAAAATTTTAGCAAATTGCATACAAAAGCATATTAAAAAGATAGTGCACCATGATCAAGTGGGTTACATCCCAGGGATGCAAGGTTGGTTCAACATCTGGGAATCAATAAATGTAATTCGTTACATCAACAGACTTAAAGTTAAGAATCACATGATTATTTCAATAGATGCGGAGAAAGCATTTGATAAAATACAGCACCCCTTCATGCTCAAAACACTAGAAAAAATAGGGATAGTAGGAACGTTCCTAAATATTGTAAAGGCTATCTATGCTAAGCCCATAGCTAACATCATTCTAAATGGTGAAAAATTGAAAGCATTCCCCCTGAAAACTGGAACTAGGTAGGGATGCCCTCTTTCACCACTTCTATTCAACATCGTTCTTGAAACGCTAGCCAGAGCAATTAGACAGACCAAAGAAATTAAAGGGATACAAATAGGAAAAGAAGAGCCCAAACTATCTCTTTTTGCTGATGACATGATTCTATATTTAGAGGAGCTGAAAAATTCCACCAGAAAACTTCTGAAACTCATAAATGAATTCAGTAAAGTAGAAGGATATAAAATTAATGCTCATAAATCTAATGCATTTTTATTCATAAATGATGAATCCTCTGAAAGAGAAATTAGGAAAACTACCCCATTCACTATAGCCTCGAAAAAAATGAAATATTTGAGAATTGATCTAACAAAAGAGGTGAAAGACTTCTACAATGAGAACTACAGAACATTAAAGAAAGAAATTAAAGAAAATCTTAGAAGATGGAAAGATCTCCCATGTTCTTGGATAGGCAGAATTAATATTGTCAAAATGGCCATACTACCAAAAGCGCTATACGAATTCAATGCAATTCCAATTAAAATCCCAATGATGGACCTCATAGAAATAGAGCAAGCAATCATGAAATTCATTTGGAGGAATAAGAGACCCAGAATAGTTAAAACAATTCTTAGCAAGAAGAGTGAAGCAGGGGGTATCACAATACCAGACCTACAAATATACTACAGAGCAATAGTAACAAAACCAGCATGGTATTGGCACCAAAATAGACAGGTAGATCAATGGTACAGAATAGAGGACACAGAGACAAACCCACATAAATACTGTTTTCTCATACTAGACAAAGGCTCCAAAAAACATACAGTGGAGAAAAGATAGTCTCTTCAACAAATGGTGCTGGGAAAACTGGAAATTCATATGCAGCAAAATGAAACTAAACCCCTATCTCTCACCCTGCACAAAACTCAACTCAAAATGGATCAAAGACCTAGGAATTAGGTCAGAGACCCTGCACCTAATAGAAGAAAAAGGAGGTCCCAATCTTCATCATGTGGGCCTAGGAACAGACTTCCTTAACATGACTCCCAAAGCACAAGAAATAAAAGCAGGAATCAATAATTGGGATAGATTCAAACTAAAAAGCTTTTTCTCAGCAAAGGAAACAGTCATCAGTGTGAAGAGAGAGCCTACAGAGTGGGAAAAAATCTTTGTCACACACACGACAGATAAGAGCACTAATCTCCAGAATCTATAAAGAACTCAAAAAACTTTATCCCAAGAATACAAATAACCCAATCAATAAATGGGCTAAGGAAATGAGCAGACACTTCACAGAAGAGGATCTACAAGAAATCAACAGATATATGAAAAAAAGTTCAACATCTCTAGTAATAAGAGAAATGCAAATCAAAACTACCCTAAGATATCATATCACCCCAATTAGAATGTCTATTATCAAGAATACAAGCAACAATAGGTGATGGCGAGGATGTGGGGAAAAAGGTACACTCATACATTGCTGGTGGGGTTGCAAATTGGTGCAGCCACTCTGGAAAGCAGTATGGAGATTCCTTTGAAAACTTGGAATGGAACCACCATTTGATCCAGCTATCCCTCTTCTTGGCATATACCCAACGGACTTAAAATCTGCATACTACAGTGATGCAGCCACATCAATGTTTATAGCAGTCCAATTCACTATAGCTAGACTATGGAACCAACCTACATGTCCCTCAATAGAGGAATGAATAAAAAAACTGTGGTATATATACACAATGGAATATTATTAATCCATAAATAATAATAAAATTATGACATTTGCAGGTAAATGGATGGAATTGGAGAAGATCATGTTAAGTGAAATAAGCTAATCCCAAAAAACCAAAGGCCAAATGATCTCTTATAAGTGGTTGATGACACATAGCAGGGGTGGGGGGAGGCTCGGGAAGAATAGAGAAGGGATGGATTGTATAGAAGAAAATGAGGGGTGGGGAGGGCCCAGGGAAGGAAAGATAATAGAATGAGACAAACATCTATACCATACGTATATGTATAAATATGCAAATTTTATGATTCTACTTTGTGTACAACCAGAAAAATGATAGTTGTACTCCATTTGTGTACAATGACCTAAAATTAAAAAATAAATTAATTAATTAAAAAAATCATCTGGAAAATTTATATTAAAAACTATATCACTTGTACTCCACATCCCCACCAGCACCCACAGTCAGGCATTTATGAAATAAAATGCTGGTCTTCATAAGATTATATAATACCCATCAGGTTTTGGGTATAGAGGAAAGGTGAATAACTGGCACTTGTTGCCTAAATACACAGCAAAACCCCTTCATTGGAATACTATTATATTTCAACCTACGAAGAGTTTAGTTAGATCATAGTTTAAAATTTTTGGTGCCATACACCATTTTTGCAGAGAATTCTATGAATGTCTTTCTCACAATGGTTCAAATAAAATATAAAATTTAAGAGAAAAACCATTATATTGATACACAGTTAACAAAACATTTTAAAAAACAAATTGGAAATATAGTAGCATGTATGTTTCTTAATTAATACACTAATAAGAACTAATTACAATAATATAATGTGGTAATTATAACGTTGAATATAATTGTTCAATGACTAAAAATCACATTTTGTGATATTTACAACAGCAATGAAGTAATCTGAAAATATCTGTGAATTATATTGAGGACAATGTCACAGGTATGCCTGTTATTATATAGTTTGCCATCTGTATTCTTACTTATTCATATTCTTAATATTTTGGAGGGTGGGGGATACTGAGGATGAACTCAGGCACTCAACCACTGAAACACATCCCTTGCCCTATTTTGTATTTTATTTAGAGACAGGGTCTCACTGAGTTGCTCAGCACCTAGCTTTTGCTGAGGCTAGCTTTGAACTCTTGATCCTCCTGTCTCAGCCTCCAGAGCTGCTGGAATAATAGGCATGCACCACTGCACCCAGCCTCATATTCTTAATTAAAAAAAAAAGTTTGACTATACTTAAAAATTTTATGTCCAAGTTCACTGACCCTTTAAATTATTAGCCACAATTTTCAATATTCAATATTAAAGTGAATATTGAAACTCAATATTCACCTGAACCCTGTAGGAAGGCTAAACAGATGCCCTTTAACCTTTTTAAAAAATATGTAATTGTAACAACGCCCTTAGTGTTATACAAGGGGCTTTTGATTTGGCTCTGAGCTTTCTAACAACCAGGTTAAATGCAAAGCAGGATCAATTTTTACTTCTAATTATGGAAATGATGCTTCCATCCAGAATCTAGAAGAATCCACAGAGGCATTTAATACTTCATGAATAAATGTAACTGCCTTATAACGGTTTTACTTGTAAAACAGCAATATACTTCCGAGATTTGAGTTAAAGTCTGTCACTTTGTAACTTCAACCTGATAGTTTTAATTTGGCTTTTAGAAATAATAAACAAGACCACCTTCTCTTCACTCTCATAGACTGAGATATTGGAAAAGAGAGCAAACCTTAACAAAACTTTCTAAAGTAATAAAGAAACCTAGCTCCTTCAACCCATATAGGGCAGATATTTTAAAGGCAATTTACACTTGACTAAATTCTGTATCTTGCCAAATGAGTAACATGAAGCTGAAATGCAAATCCATGTTGCCAATACGTGAACCAGTAAGTTTAAGTGTTATACTATAAACCTTCCCTTCCAAATCTTCCACCAAATGACTGCAAATACACCAAGAGAAAAACAGTTGAAGTAGAACCACTAGAAAGGCCCACTGCAAGCTGGCAAAAAGCTATGAACACATTTTATGATTGCTCAATTACTTCCAAATTAACAATAATATTATTATGTACTATGTAACTCCATTTATAAGATAGACAGACAGATGAAGATACATTATCAAATTTAATTTTTGTAGCTTCCTTAAATGAAAACAAACCACATTGAAACATGATCTCCAAGGTTCCCTAAAAGGATATAATTCTATAACTCAGTGTCTATAACAATTTTGATTTTTCAGGGTAATCCTATTAAATAGAATACATGAGTTAGCTTGCAAATGCTCAAAATATAGCACAAGAGATCATTTCTTTCAGAAAGGTCAAAGTTGCCCAGAGGACTTATTATCAGACCTTACTACATCTTACATAAATTTACATTATGCAGTGTATCAGTATCTCAATGTAGCTAGTTTTGACTGGTACTTATAGATGTGATACTTAACACAATGGTTTGAGGCTCATTTGAGGGCTTTCTTATAATTCTCTGTGTAATTTTGTTTTAGCCAACAGAGAAGGAAAGGTCCTTAAAAATTCAGACATATAAATATCTCAATATTGCCCCAAACATTAAAATGTGAAAAAGCAAAGTATTCCTGGGACAAATTATTGAAAAAGCTGAATCAGAGTTATTTTTCATGCACTGACTACACATTAAGTATAATTTATATAGTATTACCATAAGTCGTTACCATAAACTATTAACTCCAAATTCTTCACTTGCCTTCTTGCCTTGACTTTACTGAGTTTTTGCCCCTTTGTGGTTGAAAATTTGTAGCAATGTTCTCTAGTGACACAGAGGTAACACACAGGAAGTTTGAGGAGAAAAAGCCATACAGGCAGAAATACAAACATTTGTAGTTATATCACACAACATATATAAGGTAAATAATTAAAAGAAAATATTTAATCTTAAAGCAATTTATATTAATTTCTTTATTTAATCTGATATATAATGAGTACCATTTACTTCCTATACACTATGCTTAACCATACCTTTCAGAATTTATTTACATTCAATTTCTTAGAATCAGAAAGTTGAGAATGCTCAAAATCAAAACCCAGAATAATATAAAAAAAAAAAAAAGATAGAGAGAGAGAAAAAAAGAAAAGAAAAAAATGCAATTGTAACAACGCCTTTAGTGTTATACAAGAGGTTTTTGGATCTGGTTCTGAGCTTTGTAACAACCAGGTTAAATGCAAAGCAGGATGAATTTTTACTTCTAATTATGGAAATGATGCTTCCATCCAGAATCTAGAAGAAAACTGTCACTCAGTACTTCAAGCACTTCTTGTGATATTACAAATACAGGAATTTCTTCTATATAAAGTATTAATCTCTTAAAATCTAAATAAATAAAGCCCTATTACAAAGTTCTATATTATCAGATATTAACCATAAAATTTTGTTCTGAAAATTTAAGACCAAGGCATGATTAGGGCATAATCTATTAAAAGTACACAATAAACTATAATTCCCAAATAAGTTGTTGAATTTTAAAAAAGCTAAAAGCTTCAAAGTTAAACTATATATAATATGTAGGTATTACATACTATGTAATATATGTATTATTCATACATTTGTATGGTGTCTATATTTATATAACTATTATAATGTGTAAGCTTTACATTTAATAAAATATATAAGTTGCATATATTCAAATATTAGGATATAAATTTTAAAATATTAAAGTTAAAATTCTAATTTATATGGTATAAAAATAGGTAAAATACATTTTGAAGTATTTCTAAAATAGTAGATACTACTGTTTACAACATTAAGTTTAAATATACATAGACAAAGAGAAAGGTTGAAAGGTTGTAACTGATTTAAGTATGGCATATGTGAGAGCTATTCTCAGAATGGGACATGACATGGAAATATCCCTAATCTGAAATCTGAAATGCTCCAAAACCCAAAACTTTCTGAGTACTTCCATGAGCCCACAAATGGCAATTCCACACCTGACCTCAGATGACAAGTTGTAGTAAAAACTCAGGCACACTGAAAATATTGTACAAAATTACCCTCAGGCTACATGTCTAAGGTGTATATGAAACACAAGTTTAGATACCTAAAAAAGCTATCTCAAGACATACATGAAAATATTCCAAAATCAGAAATCTGATCCCAAGCAGACACTCAACCTTTCATGTGACTGCATTCTAAAAAGTACAAGGTTTCCATATTGATACAAATAAGATACAACTAATAAACATTGGAAAAAACCCATATCTATCTCTCTCTTACATACATGCACACAGGAAAAAGTCCTTGATAAAACAGTTACCAATACTAACATTTAATTTTCTCCATAAAAAAGCAGAATAAGATGAAATAATAGAGCTTAAAAAATTAAAAAATTTTAAAAATGAATAAATGTAGGCAAATTAATAATTTGTGTTTTGTTACCAGTTTGCTATTCAGTATCCTAAATTTCAGTTGCATGCAAATTGAAGCAAAGAAAAAGGAGCCACAGAAAGATAACAGAGCAACATGGAAGATTCCCTCACAACAATCTAGCTATTTAATGGAGGAAGTCTTTCATATGCAAATAACAGATCATTATAAAAATTAAAAATTATGATTGGTATTAATTTATATAGAAAAGGCACAGAAACATACAATTCCCTTCAGAGAGAGTTAATCAAAATTGTTACATAAAGTCTGGCTCCTAGAAATTCATTTGAAAATGTAACTTATGAACACTCATTCCTTAGATATGCTAGATAAATGAGTCCTTAGTGATGATACTCAAAAGAATGATTTAAGTTGATAAATTGTTGTTTTTAAAAGGCAGTGTATCAAAAATGAACTAATTTAAGTGTTCTAAGTACTAGTATATACGTATTTACAGAAACATAAAATTCAAATTGGATATGGACTTCTTATTGTGATAATCTCATGCACTACATAAAATTCCTCTTCACATTAAATTACACAGAGTTGATGAGCATCTTTGGATGATCACCACCAAAAGCAAATCAAGTTTAGTTAAAACATTGAGACTTGCCACGTTAAGTAACAAAAGGTATAATCTTGTTATAAACATAGTGAAAGCTGAATGAAAAAACATGATAAATGTATACATAATAATATTTTTTCATAGCAATCCTGAAAAAGCAGATACACTTACAGTGGTCTTTTCAAATTCGGCTTCGGATGATGTTGGTGACAGAGGACTTACGGGGCTTAGAGATGGTGAACTCTCAACACTGGAGACATATTCAGGATCAGGAACATATAAAACCTATAAGAAAACATTCACATAAAAATTGACTTCAAGGTCTGGGGATGTAGCTCAGTTGGTAGAGTACCTGCCTTGCAAGCACAAGGCCCTGGGTTAATCCCCAGCACCACAAAAAATAAAAAAAGAGTCAAACAGAAATGTTAATAATCAGATGATGTTGATTAAACAAATACAATTAAAAAAATGCAAAAAATAAAAATATTCAGATTATAAGAACACTTATTAACATAGCGGGTCTATGGAGTAAAAGTAAAGGAAATGTAAAAATCAATTCAGATACATTTGATAAACATGCTGCTGAGACATGTTAGGGAAACAATAATTTTCAAATACTATAGGTGCTCATTTTAAAGGCAATTTGGCAATAGCTAATAAAATTAAAAATGCACATAATCTTTGGCCTAGCAATTCTACTTCCAGGAATTTACCCAACAAAAAACACCTATATATAAATAAAATTAGATATGCATAAGAGTGTTCAATGTAGCCATGTTAACATCAGCGAGAATAGAAACAGCCTAAAGCTTATTGTGACTGAACTGATACATACATCACTATACACACATGAAAAAGTCTGCTGTGCTTAAACAGAACATTTTCCAATAATCAATATTAAATTTAAAATGAAGAAACAACAAAAGCCCTAAAAATAAAAAGGATAGACTATTTCTAAAAGTAGATGTGATCTTGTAACGAACTGGCTGCTTCTGAAAAGGAAATTGATGAGAATGAAGGATACGTTACTTTTAAATATGTTGGAATTTTTCATCTTATACATGTACTACTTAAATATTTTTAAAGTTTAAAACTATATTTGAAAAGATAATTTACAATTATTTTAGTATATATTAAGAAACTCATACAGATGTAAATAACAATTTTGTAGAAAACTGAAAAAAATTTCATGAGATTTGTTCTAATCCTAAACCATCCATAGTATCATATATGATTTGTTCAAAGCATTCATAAAATTATTCTTATCACATTTTCTACATTACTAACTATAAGCAATAAATACTTTGTACTTAATGATTCTAAACATCAACACATTTAAAAAAAAGTAATACCTGTCCAGTAACAACTGCTCGGGAGAATAACTTATTTAATTGAACAAGCTCGTTGGGCGTTGTATCAAATTTCAGGGCTATACTATTCAAAGAATCCCTCGATTCAACCTGTTTAAGAAAAAAAATATAGTAAATTATTTTAATCTGTTAGAACAAAAACTATCCCATAATATTTAGTATTAATAAATCTAGAAAGCGATCTTAAATTTGATTAGTAAAAATAATTTTTATCTTTGAAGACATCTGTCAAGAAATATGTTCTGTCCACAAATAATCTCGATTTATTATAATATAGAGTATAAGCTTATCAAAATATATGAGCCTCTAATTAAAGCTCTTTCAAAATACCAAATACTATTTACAAAACATAATTTTTACAAAGTCATTTAAATACTATACTAATCCTTTACATAGTTTCTAAAATATATGGAACTTCTCAAAACATGGTCATTGTATTTTAGCAAAGTATACCTGTATTAAAATAAAAATGTCATTTCTAATGATCTGTCTATATATATTCTTCCATTTATAAATAAGAGAAAAAAATTTGAACCAAGGTTGAGCAATCTTTTTCTGAATCAATATAATTTCATGAACATATTTAGAGAAACTATAAACAATGGAATTTTACCAATTAGCCTAAGAAACTCACTTCATCAGTCAATATATTCTAGTGAAGTCCTCCTTATATAAGGCATGTGAGAGCTCTGAAGAGAATACAATTAAATGCAACTAAGTAGTTTTTGTCTAAGAGGGATTTATAAGCTGATTAGAAAACAAGATAGATATGAAAAATGAAGAACAATTTAAAATGGAACAACAAATACAACTGAAGCTTGAGTACAGTGTATTATGTGTCCCAAATTGCCCAAGAAAGAGTATAGAAAAGATTTAAAGCAAAGGCTTAAAGCAGGGGAAAGACTGAGAAATTGAAAGAAGGAAAAGAAATTTCAAAGTGAAGATTTAAAGCTGAGTCTTGAAGAAGGAGAAAGAATGAGAAAGAATAAGAGAAGAGAAAATAACTTTCAAAGTGAAGGTTACAGACAGGGTTAAGAGGTAGAAAAATGTAAAGCACATTTGTGAGATATTTCCTCTTTCTCCTAAACTATCCAGAGTATCTTCATGAAGCAGATTTTTAAAAGGTGATTGATTAGAATTAAAACTCCTAAAAAGGATAGGATTGAAAAAGCATTTAGAATTAAGTTAAAGAAAACTTGGAAAGTTAGGAAAAGAAAACTGCGTGTTAAATAATAAATATAATATTTTCTTTAATAGTTTTTATAAAACCACAGTTGGTGAAATACTTGGGTTAATAATCTAGCTCTGCCTCCTTCCATTTCTGTGAACTCCCTCACCTACACAATGAACTGATATATCAACTATCTTTATTGAGATAATGTAAGTTCTCTGCAACAAAGTTATTTTGCAGTAACATCTATAAGTTTACATAGGACTTGCATATTATCATAAGTGTCTCATAATTATCTAATTGTCTCATATTACTTATCCTCACAATGCCTATAAACTAGGATAATGAAAGGTTAAAAAAAGGTTATAAAGCAAAGGAATTAGTTTAAGCAACATATTATGATATTATGGCAACAAATCTAGGATTAATAGGACAAGAAAATGGATGCAGAAAAACCAATATAACACTATTACAGATTAGGTTTAAGGTAAAAAAATGTAAAGAAATAGATTAAGATACACAATTTTCAACTAAGATTAAAGAGTTTTTATTTTATAGATTAAATGGAGATTTTATGGTAGCAACAGTAGGTTAGGGAAGCAAATGTGAATAAGCAACTGATACTGACTCTAAAAATTCCAACCTAGATGAATAACAGACTGAACAGAAACGAAATAAGAAAATCTTGCATTATGCAAGGATTTGAGGAAAAAGAGGTTGCTATACTTTCTAAATATGAAGTGAGAGTAGGAAATGCAAGCACCCCAAAAATCAGAAACTAGAGAAAGTTTAACCTTACTCCAAGTAGCTTCCATAGTAAAGTTGTTAACTCTGCAAGTAATGGAGTAAATGGTAGAAAAAATGAAAAGAAATGGGACCACTCACATTTGGAATCAAGAAGAGACGAAAAGTCAGTGATGTAGATAGAAGATACAATCAAAATAATAGCAAGCATACCAGGGCAGGGGCTGGGGTTATGGCTCAGTGGTAGAGTGCTTGCCTAGCATATGTAAGGCACTGGATTCAATCCTCAGCACTATATATATATATATATATATATATATATATATATATATATATATATACACACACACATATATACATATATATACATATATATATATATTGGGAAATTGAGTATTACTAGAAATCACATCTAGTAAACATTAGATGTTAAACATCTAACAGGTGTTTGTTTAGACTTTTTTTTTATTTTATTCTGTTTTCCATATGCCATGTATTTCTAAAACTTAGATTATTGTTTTATACTCTCTTACTATTTACAATTACAATTTCCAACTATATATATATAATACAATTTCCATATATATATATATATATATATATATATATATAACAAAATGTAAAGAAATAGATTAAGGTACACAATTTTCAACTAAGATTAAAGAGTTTTTATTTTATAGATTAAATGGAGATTTTATGGTAGCAGTAGTAGGTTAGGGAAGCAAATGTGAATAAGCAACTGATACTGACTCTAAAAATTCCAACCTAGATGAATATGTATATATAAATAAAAATACCAGGGCAATGAAGGATGATGATAGTAAAATGAAGGATGATGATAGTAAAATGTAATGTAATTAGTTTTAAGAATAAAGTAGGGTTCTGGAAAGAGAAAATAGAGATGGAAGGAGAGGATTAGCTGAAGATAATTAAAGACTGACAATTTTTCTGGAATTTAAAAGAATGATATGACTCCTTAGACTGACAAGAGAAAATAAAAAAAGGTAAATAAAATAAGCTAAATCTAGACTTACCAAGGCCACTAGAGAATTACAAAGACAAAAGATGAAACTTTAAAAGTAACCTATAAATCAAAAAGATTGCCTAGAAATGTACAAAAAAAAAATGACAACGGAAGACACAAGACAATGGATTACTACTTCCCATTGTACAAAGGCTGGCAGAAAAATAACTACCAACTTAGAAATCCATAGACAGCTAAACTATAAGGAATGACAGGCAATAAAAACTTGGTATATAATATAATTTTCCAGATTCAAGTTCTCATTGAAAGAATTATTATAGATCCTTGAAAAGAGAAGTAAAACTAGAAAGAATGAGAAAACAAGAGAAAAGGTCACAGGATTTGATAATTGAAAAGTCATTTCCAAAGAAAATATAAGAATATTAAGTTAGCAAGGAAAAAAATATGCATAGCATTTTTAAGTTCTACCTTTTGTTTCCTACAGTGATTTTATTCTGATTTTACAATTAAAATGGTATGTATGCAAACACATATAAATGTAGATATATACATACATACATATGTCTACACACATATGATTTTTAACTGTAAGGTTACCTAAAGTACAATGATTAATTTTATTGACACTATAACAAGTGGTCTGTAAATATATCTAGGCTAGACCCTAAATAGTAAGAGAGTATAAAACAATAATCTCTAAGTTTTAGAAATACGTGGTTCTTTTAGAATCTGGCATATGGAAAACAGAATAAAATTTAAAAAAAGTCTAAACAAACACCTGTTAGATGTTCAACATCTAATGTTTACTAGATGTGATTTCTAGTAAACACTCAATTTCCCAAAGGCAATTTATAATGTTAGGGGAAAAGATTTCAGGAATTAACCTGCTCTCCAAAAATAATTGTTCTTAATTTTAATTTTACTATAGGTAACCCAAGTACTCTGATTACAAACAATGTTAAATTTCTAGATTCAAAACAAAAATTTTACAATTCTTCACCATCATGATTACATAGACAGATATTTTATACCTTATAACTATAATTTGAGGCCTTAATAACATAAAGAATACATCAAATTATTTTATTCACTCTTACTTTTTAAACATATTCTCAACTTTTCCATTATGCACAATTTTGTTTATAACATGCTTTAATATTAGATTCTTTTGAAAGTAGTAAATTAATTCTACTTCTTAAATTGACTTTAAAAAATAACCCAATCTCAAATTGTCAATTATATATTACATGAAAAGTGAATATAACTCAAAATTTTGATAATTTGTTTAACTTTAAGGATTCATGGAAAATAAGAATCATACTATATTTTCTTCGTATTTAATTATAATATATTAGAAAAGCAAAAAATTAAGCTCAGTTAAAATAATTTTGTTACATGTCAAGATTATCTTTATAAACAATTATTTATATTCAACCAAGTATAAGCAGCATGCTATACACCAAAGTCAATTTCTCACTTCAGTTTCCTATAATAACCAGAAATGGGAAAAAAAAATTGACAGCAGCAAGATTTTATTGTTATTTCAAGAACACAGAAAAAAAAGCTGCACTTTCAGGGCTAAAAAAACTTGAGCCATCAACTTAACTTTTACATTTTTTTATCTGTCATTAACATTATCATTAGCACTCTTGGAAATAACGATGATCACATTTCTTAAAAACAGCAAATATTTTCCTAAAATTCTAACCTAATAGAATTATTAAAGCATAAGAACATTGACTCCCAGTAAATTATCATTAATATTAAATTTAATTTGGTGGAATAACACTTTGTAGCTCACAGTAAAATTTCTCATTAAGGAAAAAAAATCCTAAAATGCAATTAAGAACTTAAGTGTTATTATTAATAAAAGTTATTCACAGGGGAGTACAGATTTTTTTTAAATAAGGCAATTAACAATCCTTGCCATATTTGTAGTATGAATAGAAAATGTCTTAAATAAGATGATAACAAAGATAAATTCCATTTTTAAAAGCAAATAACTTACAGTATACTCAATAGTCCCTTTAGGTTTCTGAAAAGACATCCGTCTCCCATCTTTCTTGTCTAGGGTCTTTTTTTGGCCAGTGTCTGGAAAATAAATAAAAAAAAGGCAAAGTCCTTTAAGTTCATTTTTCTTTCAGAGTAATGCAAAGGACTGCTGAATAGAATTCATTGGGCAGATATCTAATTCGCAAATAATACAGCTTGCTTCCTGAGATTCCCTGCTCTGGAAAAAAAAATAACTACTGTAAAAAGGAACTGACTAGTACAAAGTACAATAATAATTAGAAGTCAAATCAAAACATAAATGTCAACAGAAAAATTATTAAAAACTAGATTATGGGTCATTACCTTCTACATATTTAATCTGTTTATAATAAGCTATCTTTGAAAAGATATTTGAAGATATATATTCACACACACAGTCTTACAGAATCTTCTCTAAAATATGTTATTTTCCTTATTTAAACACTATGAAGTAAATTAAGGTATGCATTCACATATAAACATTTCATTTTAGATTTATGTACTGATTTATTTTTCATTTGCTTATCATGGCATTTCGTTTGAACATTTCCTTATCATAACATTAAGCTACTTGCTTCAGTTTAAACTCTGCCCTAGGGTTAACCTTATCTATACTTCAATGCAATGACTACACTGAATTAATAAACTACTACTCTTATCTAAACCCTTAAAAATGAATAAAATGGAAATTTCTAAAACGTTAATTTAAAAACTCAAAAGTAGTAAACAGAAATGAATGCTACATTTACCCAAGATTAAAAACTAAAGATTTCAAAGAAAAGTTAGTTCCACCTGAGCTGAAATAATCTAGAAGAATGTATGTTTCATGTTCTTCCCCTATCCAAACTTAACTGATATTTGAACCATACTAGTTTATTTACATGTACCTAAGTAGCTCAGTTGCTGGGTGAATAGTTTTAGTGAAGCATATAAAAATAACAAAGTCTGAACCCCCCAAAAGCCAGTTAGTTCTTCAATGCTTAAGAATACTGTTCTTAGCCAGGTTCCCTGGTACACGCCTGTAATCCCAATAGCTGGGGAGGCTGAGGCAGGAGGATGGAGAGTTCAAAGCCAGCCTCAGCAACAGAGAGGCACTAAGTAACTCAGTGAGACCCTGTATCTAAATAAAATATAAAATAGAGCTAGGGATATGCTCAGTGGTTAAGTGCCCTGAGTGCAATCCCTGGTATCCACCTCCCCAAAAAGAATACTGTTCTAAAACTCTTCTGATCACTCAGACATGGAATCTTTACATTCTACACAGCATCTGGAACAGTTTTTAAGATTATTATCTGTTTTTAATCTCTTCCACTAAACTATAACCTTCAAAACACTTCCTCTCCTCAGTGCTTAACAAAGGGCCTAACATGGTAAGTATCTAATTTGAATGAACTGATGTTCTAAAGCAACAATTTGATCTATATCTTGAACTACCATAATTCTTGTAAAAAAAAAAATCATTAAATTTCCTATAAGGAATACATACACATTCAACTTTTGTGTCCTATACATTTATTTTTTAAATTTGAAGAGAAAAAGACAAGAACTCAGGTGAAAAAAGTGGACCAAAGATATGGTCAGAAAATTCACAAAATGTCACAAAAATGACCCTTAAGCTTATTAAAAGATTTTTAATTTCACTCATAATTTGAGAAGTGCAATTTTAAACTGCAAGATATATTTCTCCCCTATAGGTTTGGTAAAAATTCAAAAACTTGCCCACACACTACAGAAAACAGGTATTCTTTCACACTTATGGTTGTAATGCAAAAATGTTACAGTTTTTATGAAGAATGTTATTTTTCTTCATCAGAATATTTTAATTTTTTCTACATTGAATAGGTTACATTTAAATCCACTTCTCTGATGGGGAAAATAAAACATTAAACTATTTAAATTAATTTTTAAATAGCAGTTTGTTACTGCATTTTCAAAAATGGCAAGGGAGTTAAAATTTTATTTTGCAATTTTAGCTTCTTAAGCAATGCAAAATACAATTATGAATTACTTTTCACTAATAATATATCTCTCCTTAATGGATTTTAGCAGTTGTCAATAGCCTACAATTACTTTGTCAAATATCAATTGGGCAACCCTTATTTGAAATTATTGGGAAAAGAAGTGTTTGAGATTTTGGAGTATGTTGGATTTAGGGATATATATGCAGAAGATCAAAAAATTTCAAATTTTGGAGCAATTCAGACGTTGGATTTTTGGATCAGGAATACTCCACCTCTAGTAGTTTTTCAACCAATGTTTCATAATTTCCCAAGAGTGCATCATATATTTAATCACAAGAAAATTACATTACCCTAATTTTCAAGAACTTACCATGCAATGAAGTTCTGGGTAAGAAAACTAATTAATATAATAATCACAGAGTTTAAAGTTTGAAAACAAACTAAAATATTTAAGAATTTAAAACTAAGATATTTTGTAACAAATATTACTATTATAAAAATAGTTCTAAATTTTAATTACCAATATTAGATTTTTCATAAATCTAAACACCAGAACACAATCAACTGTTCACTTTTTTCTATCAATATGACAATACAATCACAGAACCACAGTCTCTGAGTTCAAAGTGATAACCATTGTTACATAGTATAGTCTTTTCCTGAGAAAGTTTAAAATACCCTTTAATGACAGTTGTCAGCAAATATGAATCCGGTTGGGAAAATTCTGATGGAATTCAAATTCAGACAGTTTAGCCTGGAATAGTAACTATTCTGCTATTTAAAACTACTCACTAGAATATCAGCTTCATGAGGGCAGAAGACATGCTTGATAGTCACCACTGTAGACCAGTGGTTCTCAATCATAGATGATGTTTGCCCCCGCACCCTCAGAAATAGCAGGCAATGCTTGGAGACTTCTGCTTACTCAAATTGTGGGTATGTTACTGTTATCTAATGTAGAGAAGTCATGGCTATGCTAAAAATTCTGTAATGCACAGGACAGTCTCCCATAACAAAGATTCATAAATCACAAATGTAAATACTGCCGAGGCTGAGAAAGTCTGTTAAATACTCAGAACATAGTATAAGGCATGGCATACTATTGGTGTTCAATAAATATTTGATAAAGAAATGAATAAATAAGACTTTCCCTGAGATCACGATTGTTGATACAGTGAAAAGATAGCATTTGCCTTTACTTTTTAATCTCAATTATAGTTAGGTTTTACCACATTATTACCAGAAGCCAAAATTTGAATTATATAATGTATACATTCTCTTCTAAGATGAATACTACAAGTTTTGATATGGTGTTTTAACAGGTCAACCCAAAATATTTTCTGAGTTCTACTCTAATTTCATTTACCCAAGTAGTATTTAGAAAGTACTAATTAATTTGCCAATAACAATTTTTAAATTTTATCTTTTTGTTACTGGTTTTGAGCTAAATTGCTAGGTGGCAAAATGAAATATTCAAATTAAAACATTTGAAAAATGTTGAAACTTGTTTTATAACTAGGTGTAAATTTAGCAAATGTTCCAAATATGCTCCAAAACAACACACATACTACCCTGTTGGATATAGTGTTTTTTATGTCCCTATCCGATGGTCAGGTTTGTTACTGTGTTGTTCAAAACCTCTGTATCTGTATTGATTTGCTTTTGTGTGCTTATTCTGATAGAAGCTGTTAAAATCTGCTGCTGTGACTATGGATTATTTAATTCTTCATGTCTCTTTTACGTTGCTTTCTGTATTTTGAGACAGTATTATTAGGTTCATATAAAATGAGATTACATTCTGGAAAATTGAATGCTTTCTCAGAATACTTTTGAAGTTGGCTTTGTCTAATGTTAATATACCAACTTTCTTTTCATTAGCATTTGCCTTTACTTTCTAATCTCAATCTTTCTGTATCTAGGTGCTTTTGATATATATCTAAATAGGTCCTTTTTTATTTCTATTTGTCCTATTTTTTTATTTGCCTGCTCTGTTACTCTTCTCTCCTTTCTTGCATTCTTTGGATTATTATTTATTAAGTTTTCATTTTCCTACCATTACTCTGGAAGTTATATATTCTAATAATTTTAGTGATCATTCCAGAGATTACAGCCTGGATTACTGATATACTGATCAGAGTTCAATATTAAGTAGTATTTTTGTTCTTTCAAACAAGGATATTAAAAACTGTTACTGCCAAGATTTACATGCAATATTTTGTTACATACTTTAATTACATATGTGTATATAAAAATCATAAGAAATTATAACATTTTTAGACAGACAACATTTAGTTTTATCCTCATAGCTATCACCTTTAAGGCATCTCCAGGTAATTTCACAGGTCACAGTAATTCTAGGTTGGCAAGTTCTCTTAACACTGTAATGATAAAAATCAATTTCCACTGTTTCTGGTGGAACATCAATATCAATCTTAATACTACATACAATGAATCAAAATGAAGTCTGCAAAAATCAAAAAATATAATAAAAAAAGAAATCTTAACACTACATTATTCAAGGTTTAGGATTATTTCTTTGAATTGACTTTTTCTTTTTGTTTTTTTTCTTTACTAGAGGCTCAAGGGGATTTTTTTAATCTGAGAAATAAAGTATTTCTTCTAATTGGAGTTTTCACTAATTCTCTCTTTAATGTTTCTGTACCATTCTTTCTTCCCCTTCAGGGATTCAAAATTCCTACGTTACAACTTCTCATTGGATCTTTTATTGAGCTTACCCTCTCCTCTATTTTCCATTCTTTTGTCCTCTGTTTATTCTGGATATTTTCTTCCAACTTATCTTCTAATTCATTAATTCTTCTGTGTTGTCTAGATTGCTCTTAAATCCATCCACAAAAGTCCTAATTTGGGGAATTATATTTTTCAGTTATAAAATAGGCATTTTTCTTTTTTATAGTTTGTATTTTTCTAAAATATTCTCAATTAGCTGAAAATTCTCAACACAGTCATATTAAATCCAATAACTATATCGAAAGTTCCTGTAGGTCTGATTCTAGTCTCTATTGTTTCTTATACCTCGTTTTGCCATGTGCCTAATTATAGTTTGTGTGTTGAATACTAAATTTGCAAAACTTTTTACAGAAATAATTTGACACAGAAAGCTGTATTTCTCCAGAGTATTAAAGCTTGCATCTGTCAAGTACCTGAGGACATTAGCAATACCAGAATTTGTTAATGAAATTGTAGAAGCTTTGGGGGGAGCAGGGGCAGGTACCTGGGATTAAAGTCAGGGGCACTCAACCACTAAGCACATCCCCAACCCTATTTTGTACTTTACTTAGAGACAGGGTCTCACTGAGTTGCTTAGCACCTAGTTTTTGCTGAGGCTGGCTTTGCACTCTTGATCCTCCTGCCTTGGCCTCCCAAGCCAGTGACATTACAAGCCTACACCATTGCTCCTGGCTTAATAGTTGAATTTTTGAAAGTAGGAATCTTTCACTGTCATTACTCCATCATCTCCTACTGATTCCACAATGCACTGAAATCACTTCTCTGTTCCCCAGAGGTTACTACATGTTGGAACAAATAAACTGTTTATTTGATAGATTTATTTTTTGGGGGGAAGGGAACTAGGGTTGAACCCAGGGTACTTAACTACTGGGCTACATCCCCAGCCCTTTTTTAAACTCTGAGATGGAGCTGCACTAAATTATGTAGGGTCTTGCTAAATTACTGAGGTTGGCTTTGAACTTGTAACCCTTCGGCTTCATCCTCCTGATCCGCTGGGATTAGAGGTGTGCACCACTTAGCCTAGCCTGATGGACTTATTTTTCTTTCAATTTAATTTTACTAAAACTTTGTGGAGCATCCAACCAATTTCTTCTGCATGCATTTCTTCTGCATATATTCTTCCAAATATATCTTTATTTGGAAACATTACACCTCTCTTGGTCTCCTGCTCACTAATGTCCCCCCCCCCTTCTGTATCCCTTCCTCCATCTAGCCCTTAAGTATTAACTAAGGGCTTTTTGGTGGCCCTAATCTAAGTGAAAGTGTCATGATATTAAAGTCTATAAAGCTTTACTACTTAAAAGTATATTCCAGGAACCAGTAGCACTGAATCAGTTAGTAGCTTGTTGTGAATGCAGGATCTCAGGTGCTTTATCAGATGAGCTGATTCATGATTAATTTGTATGCACAATAAATTTGAGAAATATGATAACAGAGATTTTAAAGGAATCAAACTTGCTGACTGAATAATTGACAAAATGAAATGGTCTTTACTAGTAACTCTCTATTTAATGACAGCTAACACTAACAGTTTTCCAATTTCTGTCAAACTAACGTATTTGTTTCTAAACAAATTTCCCAAATTAGTCATTGTGACAGACTATATTATTATGATGATGTATTTTTCCACAGGGAGAAATATAAAATATAACTCATCATCCCACTGATTTTACACATAGCTATATGACTTGCTTTGCCCAATGGAATAAGAATAGAAATGGTATGAGTCTTCCAAGGAGAATAGTTTGGAGCTGATAATACAATTGTTAGTTCTATACAGGGGTTGCTCCATGGACATGAAGTCTAGAGGAAAGATGCAATTCCTGAAAGATTATTCCACATACATATACATGTGATAAGCACACAAATCTGACTATTCCCATATCTGCTCCTGGTTAAATTATTGTCCTTTGAACATAAAGAATTATTCAACAATTAATGTATAGAAAGCAAATTACCTTCCAGAGGAAAAAGAAAACTGTCTTTCATGAGACCACTCTACTGAAACATTATTCAAAACCACAAGAGCTAAAGTATATATCAAAATATGGTCTCAAGATGATAAAAGAACAGGAAATATTGAAGAAAAGAATTTAATTATAAAAATGAGGCTGAAAAAACAATTTTACAAACATGGAAATGTGAACACAATCTAATGAGAAATATCAGGATGTGAGAAGAAAAATGGGAGATGAAATTGCTAGTCTCACTTCAAAGCATGTTTAACACAGCCCACCTAAAACTAAAACAAGATGTTTATGTTTTTAACAGGTTACCAACCTTGTTAATGTTTTTTTTTTTTGAGAATCTACCTAACTTCACAGTTGTATTATGAGAAATTAATTTCTCATGGTAATGAAATATTATCTTTCATTCTCCATAATTCCTTCTCCTATCCATTCATCAATGCTATGGTTATATACACACAGAAAAGATCCATGCAGTAATATCTACCCTAATATTAATGATGTCTCTGGATGACTGAATTTAAGGTGATTTAATCTTTACAATAACTTTGTTATAGATAGTATGCACCTGTTCTACTAAACAAACAAACAAACAAAAGGCTTTTTTAATCCGTTCATTTCCATGAAAAATTCAGTTTTAGCAAGAACCTGCTAAATCAGTTTAACAGGAATACCCTCTACCCCCATATATCTGATCACCTTCCACAGATGATTGGGAATCACATCCTCCTCTGTACTCCAGAGGTGATTACCCTGGGTTTTTTAAAACAAGAATCTCCTTTACCCTGATGTTACCTACCTCTAAGTAATTTTCAATCCACCTATTCCCATCCTACCACTTGGCTATAAATTCCTACTTGCTCATATTATATTTGAAATGAGACCCAATTTCTCTCCCCTATTGTGAAATTCTACTACCATAGCCCATATACCTATGACAACATCCTAAAATCTCTTATCATAACTTAATAAAAGCTATTGAATAACTTTTTCTTTAATATTATTTTTACCATATTGGATGATGCAAATATAGAATCCAGAATCCAATGCTGGGCATGGTGGCACATGCCTGTAATCCCAGCAGCTCAGGAGGCTAAGACAGGAGGATCAAGAGTTCAAAGCCAGCCTCAGCAAAAGTCAGGCGCTAAGCAACTCAGATCCTTTCTCTAAATAAAATACAAAATAGGGCTGGGGATGTGGCTCAGTGGTTGAGTGCCCTTGGGTTCAATACCTGGTACTCCTCCCCCCAAAAAATCCAGAACCCAAATTCCTCAGTTGAGTTCCTTATTTGTACCAGCCCCATTTAAGGGATCATTAGCCACATTTGATGCCATATACTACTAAACATCACAAATACAAAACATTTCCATCATAGAAAATTCTTAGTACTATTTCAGAAAATATAAAATCTAGATTGACTATATAATCAAAAATTTATAGCTCAGTCAAAACCCCATCCCTCAGTTCAGACCATGAAATAATTGCACATTTGGAAGGTGTTCTCCCCATACAAAACTGCCTTTACTAACTACCATTCTGGAATTATACCACTGAACTAATTTTAAGAATAGTATTTTAAAAAGCAGCTTTCTGAAACTAGAATCTGCATATACTAAAGTGATAAGATTTTACATATTTGGTTCTTGCTATATTATAAAGTATCATGAAGAATTTTTTCTCTTTGTTCTTAGTATGTGGATAGCTGTGTTTCTTCTGCCTCCCTAAGCAACAGGTTTATCTTTATATTAGGACCAATGTGATTTATGTCTGATCACATTTCTCTCTTTCAGTGACTGCTAGAAAACAAAAGCAAATTTTTGAACTTTCTTTAACATTGGTGTTTGAATTTAAAATGTTTCTTTTTTGTACTAGTACCACTCATTGAAAAAAGTTGATTAAGAGTCTCAGTATAACTAATGACTATGAAAGGACCTTTCACAGACTAGTCCCTCCTCTAGTCCCTTATTGACAGTTTCACTTTCCATAGTTTCAGCTACCCCCAGTTAATTAATTTCAAACAATATTAAATGAAAAATTGCAGAAATAAAAAATAAAATGTTAAGCTTCATGTTGTTCTAAATAACATGATGAAACTTATGTCTTCCTGCTCTATCCTGCAGTAGATATATTCCCTTTGTTCAATGTATCTACTCTATATACTACTCATTCACTAATCACTTAGTAGTCATTTAGGTCGTCATTTCAATTGTCATGGGACTGCAGTTCTTGTGTTCAAGTTACTCTTATTTTATTTAATAAAGTCTCTAGAGTTCAAGAGCAGCCAAAGAGAATGCTGGCCATTTTCAGTAGTCCATGTGTTGGTTTACTTATTGTCCATGATTATCAAAAGTGAACCATTAGGAAGACTATCAACATCAGGCTTCTCCTTCAGGTATATACACTCAGTATATAGAACTTTCATACTGTAATAAGTAAGAAAGATCCTATTACAGAGGTTTTTTTACTGAGTTTGAAATTTAAAGTCAATAAAATATAATTTGCTCTGTTCCTTGATTAAGCTTCTTAAAGCTATATAAAATTTTTAAACTCAGCTCTATATACCTTCACAGTCACAAATACTAAATTATTCAATAAATATTTTAGCAAAATAAGAGGTAGAGAGAGGTACCCAGGTTAAAAAAAAATCTACTTAAAATTCAAACTCAAAAAATAGAAGCAGCAGGGATAATCAATTTAAAAAATAGTATTAAAATTTTTCCATGACAAGTAAAATAATTCAAGTGATAAAAATTTAATGTCCCCATTTTACTTCATTCTTCATAAACTCTGTAACGTACAACACTAATCCATGTGTTTTGCAGTAGAATGATTTAGATGCCTAGTTCAATCAACAATTTGCAACTAAAACCTGTGGTTTGTATTAAAAATGCTAAAGGCCCACATTCAAAGTTTAAAGAACTGCTGACCACTAAGGTCAGGAGTAGCGATTTTAGCAAAATTAGTCCCATCAGTACTTCCATACTGCTATCCACTACAATCATCTTCCCGTCAAGGGACAAAGGAGGACTAGGATAGAAAAGTAGATTCCTTTCCTTCCCACATCTCAGTATCAGAGGAGTCATTATTCATTAGGACAGGGTAGGCAGGAATTTGTGAAAGCCATATCACACCTCTCCTCTACTCCAAACCTAAACAGGAATGGAAACTAGTAGAGAGATAGTTGAAACTTTAAATTGAATATGAGACAATTTTTAAAATAAAGTGACTAAGTTTTAAATAACTGAAAGAAGCTGTTTAAATTGCTAAATATAAATGAAAAGAAAATTTAAACAGGGCTGAACTACGTTTAAAGGATTCTGCCACCAACTGACATATGTTAGGCATAACAACAGTTTTGTAAAAGCTGTTTTATGTTCGTATTATAACATAATCTACTTAATCTATTGATCTATATTTATTATTTATTAAAATATTATCTAGTAAAGTGAATACTTTTAAAGAGTACACAAAGTGGGCTATGGTTCACCTAAACAAGAGGAATGCTACAGTACAAAAATAATTTTTTAAATCCAATCCTAATGTAAACAGGAAGACGCATTTTAACATGATTCCTCTGTAACTGTTGTTAATAAGACCAATGGTGTGACAATCTCCTTAATAGGTCCAAGTCTGTTATGGTTTTCCTAAGGGGGCTATAATGTTGGAATATGCAAACACTGAAAGCTGATAAAAGCAAAAGCAGCCACCATGGAGAAGAGTAAGGTGGCAACAATACTAATAGTCCAGTAAGTAGTTTGTTTATAGAAAGGGTAAAATGGGAAGCACTAACCAGTTTTATCTGGTCTGACCTTAGTCTGTCAATGTTAAAACTACTGTACCAACATCATTACTGAAGATCAAACGGTGAGAGACAGGATCATAAACAACAAAAATGGGGCCCTGGAATGCAGCCAATCTACAAGTGTGAAAGATTTTATAAAAGAAAAACTGCTGCTAAGAACTTTTTCAAGAATTTGAGGAAGAATGACAGACGGCAGGAAACTTAGGCAGCTGTTAAATATATATCCACACACACACACACACACACACACACAGAAATAAGGGCAGCCACAGCAAAAACGGCAAAAAAACATCCTTCAAATAAACTGACCCATACTCAGAAGGACACAAATGCAAAGAATAACCCAAGAGCCACAACCCATCTGGCATATAGCTCCAAAGAATAGAATTCTCATTTAAGCAAAGGGTAGCTAGAATTTTAAAAAGACCCTTTCATTTTTTACTTATATATATTCATGCTCCTTCTCTAAAGTCAAGGAAACTTAGGGAAGCCATACTTATTCTAACCACTACAAAGGATGATCAAGTGATTGTTAGAATACTTATTTTTTTAACTGTCTTCAGAACTCAGTATCTTAACTTTACTTTTTACCACTAAATGCTATTTTCTAGCTTTATCACCCATCATCTTCACTAGTTTCACTACAAAAAAAAAGTTCTAGAATTGGTAATTGAGATCATCCAATCCAACCCTGTTTACAAACAAGAAAATGTAGACCCAAAAGGAATAAGTAACTTGTCCAAAGTCGTTCAAGAAGTTAAAGCAAGTTGTACTGGCCCACTTGACTGGTCAGGCTTCTGTGACATCACAAATCTTCTCTAACCTATCACATATTTGGAGGCACCAACAATATTTTTTAAATGTACAATGAATTCATAAAGCAGCTTCAAGAGAAGAACTTTGGCTTTTAAAGCTGCAACTCTGAAGGAAAATATCAGGCATAGATGCATGCTCAATAAATGTTTATGAATAAAAGACCTGGATGTATATTATATGTTTGAGCATATTTATTAAGATATTAATTTTACTGCTTTCTAGTTAGATTACCTCACGTATTTCTGAATTCTCCATCCATCTAGAAGCTGCTTACACATCAACTGTTTTCAGTTAGGCAACTGAAAACTCATTTAAAAAATTCTTTATTCTATCACTTTAAATTTCTGTAACTTCACAGGGCCTCATGCTACATACATGCCTGTAATTCCAGAGACTAGGGAGGCTGAGGCAGTAGGATCAAAAGTTTGAGGCCAGACTCAGTTATTTAGCAAGGCCCTAAACAACTTAGTGAGATTCTGTCTCAAAATAAAAAATAGAAAAGGCTGGGGATGTAGCTCAATGGTTAAAGGGACCCTTTTGGACCCCACTACCAAAAGAATAAAAACTAAAAAAAAAAATTTCTGTATCTTATCCCTGGTCCCACCTTTGAGAGGATTCTGCATCTCTCTAATGTCCTAACTTAGGAACAGACAGTATTTTCCCCTATTTTTTGCTTTCTAATTCCATAAGCAGGAATTCAAAAAAACAAAAATATTTTATGTAAAGTGAAGGAAAATCACTTAAAGGAGCCAACCTAACATAGATCTAATACCGCAGTTTCTCCAAAGTTTAAGTTGCCTACCTACACACAAAGATAAAGAGATATTCTCACTGTTTCACTACTTTAGAATGACTGGCAGGAGGTGGGGATAAATTTTATACCCTTTGTGGTTTTTCTCGTTTTTTAAAGTCACTAATGCTCATACGTTTACTCATAACCCCTAAACGCGAATTAAAACAAGTAACAAGATATAAATGACAAGGAGGTCTGACACCTATTAAAAAGGCAGCGAATGACAGTGGACAAGAAACCACAATATTTTGCTAATACCTCTTTAGCAGCACTTCAAAAAATTCTGTAAGATCTCAATATCATGCCACTGACTGATACTTTTAAAGAATAGGACAAAGTCACTATGATGAAGGAACAACAACACAATGCTCAACTGAGAAAGTTTCAGAGTTCTACCACCCCAAGATAACATGCAGTTTTTCAAAGTACTAGAAGCAAAAATCAATCAGGCTCCAGAGCAAGTGAAGAGTTTTCAATCACGAAGTAGTATCTGCTTCTTATTGTATGTTAGGAAGTGAATCCTAACAGTTGGCAAATATTAACTAAAAGGAAAGACTCAAGCCAAAACAAAAGCAGATCTAGGGTTCTACAAGTTTCTAAAACCACGACGGTCGTAACTGGTTCAATATTCACGTCCCACTGGGAGGGAAAATGGATCAGACCCTTGAAATACTTGGCGGGGTAAAGTCAGTCCAGTCTAGGTGAGGAAAGCAGGAAGAGCCGAGCAGGAAGAGCTACGACGCAGTTGAAAGTCTTCAGCCCCCAGACTGAACCAGTCAGTCCTTCCTTCCTCACCCCACCCGCCGCCACCCCGCCGCGTCGCCGGCCCCGGGTCCCGGCACACCTGCGGTCGCCAGGCCACGTACCCCGCCGTGACCGCCGCCACCCCCAGCCCTCAGCCCGCGTCGGCCGCGCGGGAGGCGAAGGAAGGTGGGCTCACCAGGTCCCTCCGGGCTGGACGGCGCCGGGGGCCGGTGCGGCGGGGGTCCGCACCCCGGGTCCCCCCGGGCGGGCTCCCTCAGGTAATCCTCGAAGCGCACCTGCCGGGCTTCGCCGCCACCCCCGAACCCCCACAGGCGGTTGGCCGTGCCCCGCAGAAGGCGCCCGCTTTTCCCCGTGAACGTGGTCAGGTAGTCCATGCCGTCGCGGGGCAGGCCGCGGGGCAGGGACCGCGGAGGTGGACGACTTCTGCGGCAGCAGTAGCAGCCACCACAGGCGTGCCTGCCCTGCCGACCCGACCCGGGCGCGGCGGCTCCGCGCGCCTCTCAGGGGGCGGGGCGGGGCGGGGGAGGGGGCGTCCCGCCTCGGGCCCCGGAGCGGACCATCCTGAAAATGCGC
This sequence comes from Glaucomys volans, assembly GCA_020662805.1. Classification (NCBI taxonomy): domain Eukaryota; kingdom Metazoa; phylum Chordata; class Mammalia; order Rodentia; family Sciuridae; genus Glaucomys; species Glaucomys volans. The sequence continues at coordinate 676,361 of JAJEJO010005799.1, forward strand.
ATGGGGGGACAGAAATGGACAAAAGTTTTAAGAAAGTTTTTACTGTTATTTATAAATGCCGAGTCAAACACGACTAGATTATCAAATGGGTATATTTTTCCTGAAACAGATTTAGTTTGGAAACCTGGTGGTTTTCAAGAAATGTGGACAGGTCCCATCTGTTTTCCCCCCACCCTTTCGGCTCCAATGGAGCAGGCCTGCCCTTCCCGCCCCGCCCCGTCCCAGACCCGACCGGACTTTCAGGACTGCTAGGGAGAGGGAGGACCCCTGGCCTCCAGCCCGAGGGCAAACTGGGAGAAAAATGACCCACAGGAGTCTCTGCTGGAGTTGCATGGACTTCGCGAGACCAGAAGGGTTTTGCAAATAGTGCCAAAAAAGTTTGTGTATATTGAGAGGAAGGAGGGACACGCTCCACATAAAACTTTTGCAACTCACAATTTTGTCTTAGGAGTGGAGAGATACTGTTAGCTTTAAGACTGCAGTCGTAATGAAAAGCACTGATAATCACTTTTGAATTTCATTTTTACATTATAAACTGATAGTAAAATTTGGCTTTCCATGAGTCCAGTCCTGTAAGGCGAGGTACGTGAGGGCTTTAGTGAGCACATCTGATTTACAGGGCCAAAGACCTAGGCAGAGTTAGAGCAATGACATTTGACAGGTATTTACTACCGGATTTTGTTTCCCAGATCTGGTTGTTCTCTTACTCTCATATCTGTTTATAGCTCTTTTAGTTTTCCCACGCATTAAATAAACCCTCTTTCTTGGAATCACCAATATACTAAGGTATTTGAAGAAATGGTTTGAATTACTTAGGAAGTTGAAGAGCTAACCATTTTAATAAATGAAGTCCAGAAACTCTGAACTGAAGCTTTATGCTTACCTGCGGCCTCTACTCTGGTCAATTTTTAAAAATCATTTGACTGATCTTTTTCCACTCCTCACCATGTTTCGTTCAAATTCTTACTAGGTTGGAAAAACCTCCTCATTCTAACATTAGCAATCTTCGTTGTAACTGGTTAAAAATATAGAATGTCGGGGCCGCATCCCTAGAGTATCTAATTCACAGAGTTTATGAGAAAGGGGCTCAGGAATCTGCATCTCTAGCAGTCATTCATAGGTTCAGAAGTGCTGCTGGGGGAAGAACTCTTGTTCCAGGCTTCATTCTGTACCTCCTAAGGACTTATCTGTTAGATGCCATCAAGGATAGAATGTTTGTGCCCCTCCCTGTAATTTGTATATTGATATCCTAACACCTCAACTTGGAAGTGGAGTCCTTGCTATTAATTAGGTCAAGAGGGTGATTACTTCATGAATGGGATAAGAATATATGTAAAAGTTCCTCAGGAAAGTCTCACTTTTCTACCATGTGAATATAGCAAAGACAAGACTATATATAGTCTATAGAACCACTATAATCCTGCCGGTACCCTGATCTCACTTCTAAACTTGAGAACTATAAGAAATAAAACTTCGTTGTTTATAAGCCAGCCTTCTATGTTCCCTACTAGAGCATCCTGAACTAATCCAGGTGGTAAATTACTCTTCCTTATTTGTGAGAATTACATTTAATCAGGAAGGATTATCATGCTCAGTACCACTTCTAAGTTCTGTGTGAGTCTTGGTAAACCAAAAATATTTTTACCAATTTCAATGACTTACATCTAATACTGATTAACTAAATTGAATTTTTTTTCTAAGATATATTTTACATCTTCATGAAATTTACTGGTTTGTGATAAACATATGCAAACATATCCAAACTGTTTTGAGTTTTTCATAACCTGATTAAATTTTCACTTTTACATCCAATCTTAGCAAGAACCTCCATTCTGCCAATTTCAATACAGTAAATGAGAATTAACCCATCAATATTTGATGAATGATTGAGTACTTTAAACATTTTGGTATAAACTAGCTGAGCCCTAACATCTTTCCAAAATCCTTTTGTCCATGTAGTCAGTTCATTTGTTGTCCAAACTGTCATCATTCTGCTGAAGTAACAAATTTATCACTTAAATATGTTTACTTTGCCTTTTACGTGACCCTGAAAATCATGGGCCATCAAATATGAACACATATTTTTTTCTCCTTTTTCTTTTCAATCTACTTACAAGCTCCTCTCCATATCTTGCCTAAAAAGAAGTACTGACTCCTATCTATATCTTTCCTCCAAATTTACTTTTGCTCTTAGTCTAGTTAACATTGTCCATGATTTGCCAACCTTTTTAGTTCTCTTTGTTGTATTCTTTCTCTCTCCCTCCACTATAGATTCTATTCTTTTATGCACCTTATATCAGCCACATAAATCCCTTTCATCTATAAAAAGTTTCCTTATGTACCCACTTTAGTAAACTATTCTTTGCCTCATTTTAAAAATAGCTTTATTGAACTGGGTGTGGTGGCACATGCCTATAATCTGAGGAGCTCATGAGGCTGAGGGAGGAGGATCAAGAGTTCAAAGTCAGCCTCAGGAAAAGTAAGGCACTAAGGAACTCAGTGAATCCCTGTCTCTAAATAAAATACACAATAGGCCTGGGGATATGGCTCAATGGTCAAGTGCCCCTGAGTTCAATCCCCAGTAACCCCCCCAAATAGCTTTATTAATAAATAATTAACGTATCATAAAATTCACCCATTGAAAGTATACAGTTAACCTTAAATAACAAAAGCCTAACCTTTGAACATGTCCATCACCTGAAGAATTAACCTCTTATCTATTTGAGTCAGTCTCCATTCTCACTTGCACCCCTGGCAACCACTAATCCTATTTTCTATGGACTTGCCTTTTTATGAACATTTCATATAAATGGCATCATGCAATATAAGGTCTTTGGAGTCTGCCTTCTTTCACTTAATGTTTCTAAGGAGTATTTGTGTTGTAGCATAAATTAGTACTTTGCTACTTTTTATTGCCAAGTAATATCTCGCCATATAGATATATCATGTTTTATTTTTCCATTCTTCAGTTTTTGGACATTTGAATTGCTCCTATTTTATGAATATTATGAATAATGTTATTATGAACAGCTATATATCTAAGTTTATATTGGTATATGTTTTATTTCACTTGGATGTGTGTGTGTTAAAATGACAATTGCCTAATCAATTTATAGATTCAAAATAGTTCCTATTAACATTCCAACTGTTTCCTTTGCAGATGTGGAAAACCCCATCCTAAAATTCATATGGAACTGCAAGAAGCCCCAAAGTGCCAAATCAATGTTGAAACGGAAGAACAAAGTTGGAGGACTTATACATGCTAATTTCAAAACTTATTACATAATTATAGTAATTAAAACTGTATACTGGCATAAAGATGGACATGTAGGTCAATGGAATAGAATCTGGCATTCAGAAGTAAACTTTTATGACCAGCCAATTTTCAGCAGGGATGCCAAAGTCATTTAATGGGGGAAAATACTTTCTTCATCAAATAGTTGAGGCGCAACTGAGTATCCAAAAGCAAAACAATAAGTGGCTGCCCCTTGCCTTATAGCAAATATAAAAATTAACTTGAAACGAATCAAAGACATAAATGGAACAGCTAAAACTATCAAATTCTTGAATAAAACACAGGGTAATCCTCGTGATTTTGAATTTGACAATGGACTGTTAGAGATGATACCAACAGCAAACAACAAAAGAAAAATGTCTTAGTTACCTGAAGTTAGTTTACGTGGTCTAGAATGCGGTGTTGCCTCATTGTTAAGCACATGAACTGAGTCAAGTTTTAGGTCCTGACTACCCCTCTCACTGAAAGTGTGATGGGAAACATCTCATTTAGTCTCTGTTCCTCAGACTCCTCACTTGTAAAATACAGAGAGAGATGTTGAGAAGATTTAATAAGAAAGTGCAATTAATGTGCCTACCACATTGATACCACATTAAGTCCTTCATAAGGTGAGTTGAAATGCTTTCTATTAAAATACCTTATTGAATTATGCTTTTAGTATTATATTCTGACTTTTATTAAAACTCAATGCCGGAAATAATTATGAAAGGAACTGATATTGAAGACATTACTCATTATGTTGTTATTTAATGTACCTAAATTTAAAACAGTTTTGAGAGATATTAAGAAGTTTCTATCTGGAAAAATCCTTGTGAAAAGCTGGCACAGACCTTCATTAATCAGACAATATACTTTATCATCTTTCCTTAAGTTTCAAATACAATGACCCTCTTTTATTTCAGAAAAGTAGAAGTGACTTTTTTCTTTTCTTTTGCTTAACAATTTCAAGTTTCATTGAAATTATTTTCTACTAGACTTCTTAATAAAAAGGACAATGTATAACCAGATATATACACACAGTGAAATAAAACAAATGAGAACACTTTGTGTCCATAATATTTACAATATTTTGTAAAAAAAATTTTTACTCCAATTTTTTCTTTCAGACACATTTCCATAGAATTCATATTAGATCCTCTTCATTCTTTTTGTAGTTTGAGTTGAATTTATTGCTATCTATTGAACAAAGCTGTACTGTCAGCTGCTATACTCCTGAACTTTTAAATTCAATTACATCACATTTACTTCCCTCAAACTGTAGGAACTAATAACTCACTGGAAAGTACCTGTTAATTTGTTGGAATCAAGTGTACTAGTACATTGAATTTATTTATTTAGCTAGGAAAAAGATCCTCAAAGTGCTTTAAGAAATCTTATCCTTCTGATATCAGTTCTTAAAGGAAAACTTGTTCTTTTGATTGTGGGAGTAAGTAATGACAATTTTAGTATTTATTATTTAAAGTAATATCAATAACTTATTTTAAGAATATGAAAATTTCAAATAAGACATTCATTGCTAGAAATATGAACTGGAGAAAAACAATGACATGAAAACTAGCAAAATGGCTCTAACTTTATTCTTCTGCTAAAAGAATGATATACACAATTACCTAAAAAGAATCAGAACTAAATTACCAAACAGATGAATTAAATTATTCATATACTAAGAGAGCTGTTCTCTGATTTGTTGGTTTGCATTGGCTAATACTGAAGTCCAGTTAAATATTCACTTTTTTTTCATTCCTCAAGTTCTATCTCTAGGAGTCATACTGTATGCCAAGTTCTCCAAATTCAAACTCACTTCTTTATCTTTTTGAAAAGATGACATCAAATGACTTTGCTATTAATAACCATTTCCTGGCATACTTCCTGGCTCACTGAAACTATTAAGAGCTGCAACATTGTAGTCATTATTTTTTTAAAATACCTTTCAATGCAGATAAAATTATTGGATCCAAGGGGGAAGAAAATAGGATTTAAACTGGAAGCAGAATTATAATATCCTGAGAAAATATAAAGACAATGAGCTATCTGAGCACCAGGCATCTTCAGATCTTTAAGCAAAATGGTAAAAGTGAGATTCATGATCTCATTAAAATGCTAGTTATAGTAATAAACTCAGAAAAGAACAACTGGATCCTGAAAAAGTGAAATGAAAAAAATGATTTTGTCACATCAAAGTAGTTGTGTTATATCCACCTGGCAACTATCCTATGGTATAGAAATATCAGCACTCAAATTCCTGATGTGCCAAGTGGAAACACTGATAGAGTCAGCAGAGCAGATACTAAGCAAAGCGGTTTTGTAAGTGTTAAGAAACAACTGATGACTCTTACACAATCTGTACATCTCGATCTGTCAGAAAACCTAAAGCCTCACTGGGTAGATTTGTCACCCTTGACTTTAACACTTACTTTACTTAAAGCCATAGAGCTTCTTTCTCAACTGAAAGGCTTATATTCAAACTTCTTATCTGAGACTCTTGCTTGTGCCAACACTAGCCCAGAGAAGAAGAGGAGACATTGCTTGGATATAATCATGATCACAGTATCAAACACCATATGATAAAGATTTTAAATGGTCTTTCAATAGTGGGAAAGAACCTAATATTAATTTTTTAAAAAATCCCTGCTGGTTGATACCAATTGTGGATAAAATCATTACAAACCCTACTAAACACCAAGTAACTTTTTCTCAATTCTGAAAATTGTCTAAAAACTGTTAACTCCCACACTTGTCAGAAAAACACTGCATGGCAATGAAGGCAAACAGGGACCCAGCAATATCATCATTAAGAATTATAATTAAAACTCAGTTCACAATAACTCACATCAACCTACCATAGAATTATTTCAGTACTATTTTTATATCCTATTGAAGATTGTAATTACAATTATATAATTATAGTCCAAATACTCCCTACCTGGAATGTGGCAGCTTCTGGGGCTTTGGATCAATTTCACTCAGCTCATTGAGCAAGTGCCAAGGGGTATTACCATGTATGCCTCAAGTCTTGAAAACTCTACAAAGCTTTAGAAGTCTCTAGTAACAATAGCTAATCAGAATCTCCAAAAGGAATGTTAGAGGGTGAAGATGAACAGTCTCATTCCCTTTCCACCTCACTTTCCTTTTCTCCCTCTATTTCCTATAGGGCTGGAGTGCAGTGTGTCTGCAGATGAGACTACACTCATAGTCATAGGGTGGTCACAACCTCTTCTGGCCTCCTCTTCTTTCTGACTTGCTTTCCATCCTTGTTCTTTCCTTTCTTAACTCTATAATATATTGCTTCAACTTCTGTGTTTACTTAATAGAATTTTGATGCTGATTGTTTTGATTGCTTGTTTTTGCAGCCTGCGGGGGGATGGAAACCAGGGTGTCATGCATGCTAGGCAAGTGCTCTGCCACTGAGCCACAACTCCAGTCCAATATTTATTGTTTTCAATCTGAAAAGATGAGAAAATAAACATTTGTAGTATATTAAATGATTAACATATTAATTAATATTAGATATTAATAGGCCTTAATTTTAGATATGTGCAATTTGTATAGTATGTACTTAAAATTTAAAGTTTTTAGGTTAAAATTATAAAGAATAATTTCCCTATTTTTGATTCATATATTTAAAAAGCAATAGAAAAATGGGAAGGAAAAACAGAAAAAAAAGGACAAAATAATTTAGGGAGAACCTAACTCTGTTGATAGTTTTTAGATGCTTTTGTGTCAAAAATACAACTTTTTAGCTTCAAACTGCAACTAGTTATTGGATTATTTGTTTTTTTTCCTCCTGTGAGGGGAAAATATAAACTGTGGGGCTGTATCAATACTAAATAAATTAAACCTGGCAATAAAAAGGGAATCTGCCTACAAGTCCATCCATCTTTCTTTGAGTGGTGGGGTAGCAATGTCAAGCTTTTATCACTATTCCATTTGTTTCAGTTGTACATGAGCCCTAAATTGAGAAGTTGCTGAGCATAAAGGAGGAGAACCTATTCCTTTTTCCAAGGTGTAGGGGGCTTCCCTGACACCCTGCCTTTTAATCCAAACATCATTTGGTGAGAGATGTTAACAATGCTAGATGAATCAGTCAAAAGACAATCAGCATAAAGAAAAATGAACCTGGACAGGCAATCCTTAAATGATCTAGCACTAACTAGATAACTTTGGTTTTCAAAAAAATCATGCCTAGGTCACTTTCTCCTATTGTAGATATACTCTTAATTTTGTCTTCCCAGAAGGCAGCAGGCACAGAAATATAACCATACGCTGAACTCTAGTCTGTACTGCCCTAACAATCTTAAAGATAAGTTTGGCCCTAACCAGTCACTTCTCAGCCATGTGTACCCACCCCACTTACCATGCCCTATCCTGGGACTCTTGGGTTCTGAGTGAGCTTTACAACCAACAGAATCAACAGCCTTTATTGAATGAAACTGAATAAGGATCAGTTGGTGGCCACTTTGTACCTATCTTTCTGATTTTCTAGGAGTCAGGAAGGAAGGGGTGGGGATGAGATTCTTAAAATATTCAGAGAACTTAACAACAACATTGTCAGGCCCTCATATTGAATTGGTCCTGCTAACACAATGCGTGATATGTAAGGACGTGCATTTATGTTTGCTTATTAAATGCAGTACATTAAATGATGAAGTGAAATCTCCCATATCTAGTTTCTCTCCTCTTTAATCCATCTGCAACACTGCAGACCAGGTAAGCTTAAATCACTGACCTAGCCTTGTGGGCTGGGGATGTGGCTCAGTGACTGAACACTTGCCTAACATACAAAAGGCCATAGGTTTGAACCCCAGTACTGAAAAAAAAAAATCTATTATTGTCTTTCCTTTGCTTTAAAAATACTTTTTGTTTACAGCATTGATTCCTGTTGACTGTGAGAAACAACTGTGGAGATTTTTTTAAAATGCAAATTCCTAAACTCTACCCTGAGATCCTTATTCCAGGGTTGTAGGGTGAGAACCCAGGAACCAGCATTTATTTATTTATTTATATTTTCGTGGTTCTGGGATCAAACTCAGGGCCTCCCACATTCCAGGCAAGTTCTCTACCACTGATCCACATCCTGGCCCCTGCATTTTTCAATTAGGAGCCAAGTTTAAGATCTGAGACTTTGTATTTCTTCTAAGTGATTTTGCAAATTTAGTTCATGCACATTACATGCTAACTACTGAAATTATGTATGAAATTAATCCTGGCAATTACTGAGCACAATTTAAATACATGTTTTACATACACATGTGCAAAGAATAGCCTCTGTTTAAAATATCCAGTGTTTTACCCTCCAGATACCTCTACCCCCTGACTCAGCAACCAAGGCTAGGACATGATCTAGATGGTACTACTACAAGATGTTGGCGCCTCCATCAGTCTGGATCCCTGAGTACCTGTGGATGACAGGCCCTTCTCCCAACCTCACTAGACGTTGGTCATGTAGTATGAGCAAGAAATACATCAAGAAATAAATACTTATCACAAAAAGTCTGAGGTTCATTTGGCAGCATAGCATAAACTTACCTATCCTGAATAATACTAGGTTTTACAAATGCTTGGTTAAAATTTTTAATGACATGCCACATTAACACACCGAAGACCACTTGATTTATGTTGTCAGGTTAACACATTTATTTCACACATTTCCTGTTATTTCTGTATTCTGAAGAGTATTTGCCTTTTATGTAGGTGAATAAGGATCTTTTTGATATATATAGTAAAACCAGAAGCAAAGCAACAATGAAAGAACTAAAACAAAATGGTAGGGTAGACCCTAAAGCTAAAAAGAATCCATAAAAAGTCCACAATTTCCAGTGGAAAAAATAGTTTCAAGTCAGTCCAATTCTCTCAATAAATATTTTTATAATCAGAAAGTAAATTTGTAAAACATATGCATGTCCATGAAGTGCCATTTTATGTTTTACATATTGATCTCATCTAAAACTATACTAGAAAAAAAAAGGCTAAAAAGAATTGCTTTTATACCTATAAAGAAAAAGTCTCAGTTCTTTTTATGTGGTGTTAGGGGTCAAACCCACGACTTTCTGCATGCTAGATCAGATGCTGGGATAAGAACAGAGCCAGAGAAGAATGGAGGAACTTTAGATTATGTAGAGGGAAATGAGAGGGGGAGGGGGTCAGGGAATGAAAAATGGTGGAATGAGACAGACATCATTACCCTATGTACATGTATGATTAACAATAATGATATGAATGTACATCATGAACAACCATAGAAATGAAAAGTTGTACCCCATATGTGTACAATGAATCAAAATGAAGTCTGTAAAAATAATAATTAAAAACAAAAATAAAAGAGATTAAAAAAGAGACAAATTATAAAATTGTTTTGATTTAGCCAGATGGCTTAAGACTTAAGTTATCATTATAGAAATAGTTTGTAAAGTCACGTGGAGCTTCTCTGTTGTAGATGTTGTATCAATCTGCTAAGACTACCATTAAAAAGTACCTTAGTTTGGGCATCTAAAAAAAAAAATGAACAGATCCAGAAAATTCCAGGCTTTCCCATGAGAGGTACTGTTGCATTAAGTTTCACCACATCTTACTCAGGCATTTAAGTCTTACTTTCTTACTTTAGCCAAACACTTCTTAGAGTGACATGATGTCCACTGTACCTTTCCAACTCTGAAATCTAGGTCAAGCTATTGATTTATTGAGATTTAGCCTTCTTACCTGTAAGACAAAAGCAAATAGTTGCCTATTTGAGAGCTCTTTTATGATTAAAAAGGACGTATTGTGTTAGCCTGTTGTTCTTTGGCCTTTAAATGAATACTCTCAGATTTATTGTCTTCAAAACCAGCTTGTTTTAGGCCATGAAGTGGCAAACTATAATTCATGGATCAAATTTGACCTGCCACCTGGTTTTGTAAATTTGGTTTTCTCCAAATTCGGCCATGTCTGTTCATTTATGTTGTCTATGGCAGCTTTTGGGCTATAGTACCAGAAATGACTAGTTGTGGCAGAGACCTTATGGTCTGAAAAGCCTAAAATATTTACATCCTGACTTTTTTCAGAAATATTGTGCTGACCTGTTCTAGACCACGGAGAGCATTTTGAAATTACTCTTGAGTTTTCCATTCACGTCATTCAATATCCCTTTTTATTAAGATAGCCATAAAATTTATTCAAGTTGCTCATAAAAATGTTTGAGACAGGGCAGGAGAATCACAAGGCACAGTGAAAAACTATCTTCAAGGTCAACAATGATTTCTACTCATTGAGTACATTAATTTAAAAAGTAGAAATCCACTAAATGATATCATCACTCAGTTCTCATTTATCAGCACTGTCACATATTCGTTAAATGTCTTTCTAGTATGCAGAAGATAAGGTACAAACTCCAAGTGCCCAATTACTTTTTCCTTCCCAAGTGGTTTCAAGTCTGTGATACTTCAACTCCACTTTTTGAAACTTGGAGTTTTCTACAGTTTTCTGGAAGATCTTTCATTTTCCAACTAGAGAATAGCCAGTTCTCCCCAAATCTCTTTCTTCTTCCTGATTACACAGCAGCATTTTATTTCTCAGCTCCCCTTTAGGTCAGGGAGGTCATTTCTAAGCTCAACCCAAAAAAACTCCACTTGCTGACCCTCAATTCTTATGTCCTCCTTATGACCTGTTGCAGATGAGCACAGTGACCTGAAAAGTGACTTATTAAAGATGGCAGGGATACAAGATGGAAAGGACATGGATTTTTGAATCCACCCTTGGAGGAGAACCACTCAGATCTCCAATTTTAGATTTGAACAAGACATATAAACTCATATTCAAATATGTATTTAGATCTTTCTTATATTTTAAAGTTTTTCATCATAGAACAGAGCATATTTTCACAAATGCACTGAAATTCCTCTAAGATTACTACCAAAAGTTTTGTGACCACATATGAACATATGTGAGTGATAACTCAGTTTTCTCTGAACCAAGAGGTTTCAGTCTAAGCAGAGGTTCTTTCAGTATATCCTCATCTACCCTAGCCTACGAATTTCCATTTCCTAGTACTTGTGTACTTCTTAAAAATTCCTTCTTCTTAATTAAGAAAAATAAAGCAATAGGCATTAACTTGCTCCACCTTTCAATAATGTTAAACAATACACAACTTCCTCAAAAGAGAGTCTCACCCATCCTTCTTTTTCTCCTTCATCCCAGGACTTCTCTTTTCACAGAATAACTCTAGTTAGCTAAATTTCTTCTAGGTACCTAAAATCTCACTCTCTGTCACAGCATGCATGACCTTTCTGATGCTCTTTTCATACATTTGTGCCCTTTTTCTCTTTTAGTCCCTGGTAACATGCCCTTCCTACCTTTGTTTCTCTTGAGAGGTAAGCTCAGAAAATATCTTGTCAGATCACATTGGCTTCTCCCCATTTTGCTTTCCTATTAAAATTATTCATTGCTGTTTTTTTTTCTTTTTTTGACTGAGTTTGATATTTTGGGTGCTACCCTCTCTTCTATAGGCCTTAGCTCTAGTCCTTGAAGTTAGATTAAAACATTTTATGTGTTTATTTTCTTTCCCTCCCTAGTAGCATCCATTGAGGACAGGGAGTCTCACCACTTTTGAGAACATGGACTGGCACACAGTAGGCACTTAGGTATTACAACTGTTGAGTGAATGAAAGAAATCACATCTGTTTTTCCCTAAATTTTATACCAACCTACTTTTCTGCAACCCAAGAATCAGAGTTAAGTTGTGTTTACTCTCTCTCTCTTCCTTATTACCAGATATTATCTGGTATGTTTTTCTCCAAGAATGGTTCTCGGCCTTGGCTACATATTTTTTAAATAGATATAAAATAGTTATTTACATATAATTTTTCTTGACAAATAGCAATTACACATTTTTATGGGCTTCAGTGTGATAATTTAGTATATGTACATAATGCATAATCAGATTAGGTCAACTGGTATATCAACCACCTCAAATATCTTGTTTTCGAATATTTATCATTTCTTTTTGTTGGGGACATTCAGAATCTTCTCATTTTGAAATATCTCTCAGTTGTGGTCCACCATAGTTATTCCACTTTGCTATAGAACATTAGAAGTCATTTCTCCTATCCCACTGTACCTCTGTACCTGTTTACCCTCCCCTTTCTCCCAAATCTTCTGAAGCTCTGGTCACCACTTTCTGCTCTCTCCCCCTATGAGATCATCAGCATTAGCACCCATATGTAAGTCAGAATATATGGTATTTGTCCTTCTGTATTGGCTACATAGTTTAGGACAACTGTCGAGCTTTAGCAAATTCTAATGTTCAGATCACACCTAAAACCATGAAATTTAGATCTCTCTGGTGTAGATCACGGATATGTGATAGATCCTCCTCAGGTGGCTTCATTGTGCAGCCAAGATTGAGAATTGCAGAAAGGATCCTGTTATTTTCATAATTCCATTTTAATAATGAAAGTTAAGTTCAGAGACCTGTAAATATTTTGACAACTTATGAAAGATGGTTAGATAGATACAAAGATCACATATCAATTGGTTACTGTGCCAGATACTGTACTAAGGGTTCTTTATATGTTATTTCATTTAAATCTCATATTTGCCCTGTGACGAAGGTTGAGGACTTCCCTTTTGCCACCAGATTATTGGGGTCAAAGGGGTTCAGGAAGGAGATCCTGTAAGTCAGGTCAGTCAAGAGTCTCCTGGGTGTCCTCCTCTTAACTTGCCATTATATAGAGCACAGGGATTTTCAGTCAGGGGTAATCTGTACTCCCCACCCTAGAAGGATTGCCAGATAAAGAGAGATCCCAATTAAATTTGAATCTCAGATAAACAATACCTTTTTTTAGTATAAGTTAATACCAGATGTTGCATGGGATATATTTATAACAAAAAAGTTATCTGCTTTTTATCTGAAATTCTAATTTATGTGGGTGTCTCTCTTTTTACTTAATAAATCTGACAACGCTACCCCTAGGAACTATTTGTAAGTGTCTGGAGATATTTTGATTTTCCAGCTGTCAGAGTGCTAGTACTGTCTAGTAGGTTGAGGCCAAACATGCTGCCAAAGATCCTGTAATGCATATACAACCCCCAAACAAAGATACACAGCTTCAAAAGTCAATAGTACTGACAATGAAAAAACCTGGTGTGGTAGATGTAGATACTGGGAAAGATCACACTAGGCCTCTGGAAACTTTTATAGTCTGCTTTTAAAAAGGCTATTTCATCCTGTAACTGGCTAAAATATTTAATATTCTTTTAGATTTGCACCTTTGTATGTTCTGCATGGACATCACATGCTTCTATTGATCCTCCTACCCCTCCACCTCATCTACAGAGAAGATGTGGGGCAGGCTGTTGCCATTTCCCAGCGTGTCTTCCTGTGCTTGCTCTTTCAGCCCTAAATTTTCACTTAATAGCTTCAAAAGCTCTGTGGTTCCATTTAAGACACCCTCTCTCTGAAGTCCTCTTTGCACCAATTTGACTTAGCTGCAATTAGCACAGAGAAATCTGGGACTGAAAGAAAGGTGTGATATAGCCCATATGGCAAAGGGAGAAGATAGCTCTATGCAAAATAGTTTATTGCTAACAGAATGATGCTTCCTTAGCTAGGAAAATTGTATGTTGTGAACACTATTAACATGATGGCATGCACACAGACACATATGCACGCAGACACATATGTATATGGATCCTGGGTAATGGGGCACTTTACCACTGACCTATTTTATTCTGAGACAGGGTCTTGAGAAGTTGCTGAGGATCTCACTAAATTGCCAAGACTGGCCTTGAATTTGCAATCCTCTTGCCTCAGCCTCCAGAGTTGCTGAGATTACAAGTGTGCAATACCATGTCCAGCTTAATTGGTAACTCCTAAAATTATACTACCATCCATGCAGATGTTTCCTTAAGAGTTTAGTGAAAGAATATTTAAATGAATTTTGCCTCAAGGATTTTATAGAAAATGCGTATGTATTATTTTGTTATGAATAAGTCTAAGTACATTTCATTTTCGACTTTGATTTTTTTAAAAAAATTTTTAGTTGTCAATGGACCTTTATTTTATTTATTTATATACAGTGCTGAGAGTTGAACTCAGTGTCTCACATATGCTAGGCAAGTGATCTGCCACTGAGCCACAACCCCAGCTCTCTTCTCTGATTTTGAAACCTGTAGAAAGCATGCTAGGTATTCTTTCAAGTAATATGATGAATCATAGGGTGTATTTGGTACAAACAAAATTTTAACTATTTCCTAAAAAATTTGAGTTTAAACATTGAGTCACTGGCAGAATTCGAATTTTTTTTTTTTTTTTTTGGTAATGGGGATTGAACTCAGGGGCACTCGATCACTGAGCCACATCCCCAGCCCTATTTTGTATTTTATTTAGAGACAGGGTCTCACTGAGTTGCTTAGGGCCTCTCTAAGTTGCTGAGTCTGGCTTTGAACTTGAGATCCTCCTGCCTCAGCCTCCCAAGTGCTGGGATTACAGGCGTGTGCCACCATGCCCAGCCAGAATTTGAATTTTAAGACTTAATTTGTCATTCTCAGATAAACCGTCTAATACACTCACTGTAGGGTATTTTTAAAAGTAAATTTGCAAAACAAGAGATGTTATTTTTATGCCCTCAAATGTTATACTTTGAATTACTTCCTGAAGTAATGATTACTTACTATTCAGGTTTTTAAACACACACACACATACATACACATATAAATATATATATATATATTTAACTTATATATGTAAAATATATATTTAATTTATGCATATATATGTATATATACAATTCTTAAATAGAGGATTACTGTACTTCAAAACTATTATACTAACTAAAACTATTATACTAACTTGTTTCTCACCCAAACAAGAGACCATGAGTTTTGGATAAAATAAGAGCTATATCCACAAGTCCAATTTTCCTTAAGGTCCCAATGAGGATTTTGTGCATTTGCAAGGGCATAATCACAATAATCATTGTGATTATGAAATTTGAAATATATATGCATTATATGTGTCATATACAATAATATCACAAATTATTTCTATTCCCCCCTAATTTAATATTGATCATTTATAAGCTATATATTGTGAAAGCATATGTGTCAGTTTCTGGGGTGTTAATTGCACAAAAAAAAGAAACAAAAAGAAGTAATGAGGAATGTTACTGTTTTAGTCTGTTTTTCATTGCTATGACCAAAAGACCTGACAAGAACAGTTTTAGAGAAGGGAAATTTTATTTTGCGCTTATCGTTTAAGAGATCTCAGTCCTTAGCCAACTCCATTGCAGTGGCTCAGAGATGAAGCAGAACATCAAGGCAAAAGGGTGTGGAAGAGACATGGCATTCAGGAAGCAGAAAGAGCTCTGCTCACCAGGAACAAAATATAAACCCAAAGGCATGCCCTCAATGACCTGTCTCCTCCAGCCACACCCTACCTGCCTATAGTTTACCAACCAGTTAATCCCTATCATGGGATTAATGCATTGATTGTGTTAAAACTCATAACCCAATCATTTCACCTCTAGACTTTCTTGCACTGTCTCACACATGAGGTTTTGGGGGTAACGTCATATCTAAACCATAATAGTTACCTAATTAAATAAAATGCATTTTCCACTGGAAATCCAAATGTGGCACAATGAAACTGAACCCCTTTCTCTCACCCTGAAAAAATACTCAACTCAAAGTGGATCAAGGATCTAGGCATTAATCAGAGACCCTGAGCTTACTAGAAGAAAAAGTAGGCTCAACTCTCTATCATGTTGGCTTAGGAACCAAATTCCTCAACAAGACTCCTAAAGCACAAGAAGTAAAATCAAGAATCAATAAATGGGATGGTATCAAACTAAAAAGTTTCTTCACAGCAAAGGAAACAAGAATGTGATAAAAGAGTCCACAGAATGGGAGAAAATCTTTGCCACATGCACCTTAGATAAAGCATTAGTCTCCAGGATATATAAAGAACTCAAAAAACTTAACACCAAAAACCAAATAACACAATTAATAAATGGGCAAAGGAACTGAACAGGCAACTTCTCAAAAGAATACAAATGGTCAACAAACATGAAAAAAATGTTCAACTTCTCTAGCAATTAGAGAAATGCAGATTAAAACTACTCTGAGTCAGAATGGCAATTATAGAGGAAAATGAGGGGTGGGTAGGGAATGGGGGAAGGAAAAATAATAGAATGAGACAAACATCATTACCCTATGTATATGTATGAATATGCAAATTGTATGATTCTACTTTGTATACAACCAGAAAAACGATAGTTGTACTCCGTTTGTGTACAATTAACAATGAAAAAAAAGAAATGCAAATTGAACAACAATAAAAAAAAAAAAGAACACATATAATGATAAAAGTTGGTGAGGATGTGGGGACAAAGGTACATTCATACATTGCTGGTGAGACTGCAAATTGGTACAACCATTCTGGAAAGCAGTATGGAGATTCTCAGAAAACATGAAATGGAACAACATTTGACCCAGTTATCCCACTCCTCAGCATATACCCAAAGGACTAAAAATCAGCATACTATATTTATGCTGCACATCAATGCTTATACCAGCTCAATACAGCTAAGCTATGGAACCAAGCTAAGTAACCTTCAACAGATGAATGGATAAGGAAAACGTGGTGTATATACACAATGGAATACTACTCAGTCATAAAGAATAATGATATTATGGCATCTTTGCCAGTAAATGGATAGAACTGGAGAATATCATGCTAAGTGAAATAAGCCAATCCCAAAACAAAGGCTGAATGTTCTCTCTAATATGCAGATGTCAATACACAATAAGAGGGGGTGAGGAAGAATAGAGGTTCATTGGATTAGACAAAGGGGAATGAAGGGAAGAGAGGAGAGATGGGGATAAGAAAGACAGTAGAATGAATTGGACATCACTTTCTTATGTTTGTATATGAATACTCGACCAGTTGATATTTAATCATGTACAAGCACAAGAATGGGAAGTTCTACTCCACGTATGTACAGTATGTCAAATACATTCTGCCCTCATATATATCTAAAAAGAACAAATAAAAAATTATAAATAAAATAAAATGCCTTTTCCTTGAAGGGCGAGAGATAAACCAAAGTAAGATATTCACAATCTTGAAATTCCAGGCAGTGGCAGATGGCAGGGAGGTTCTATTATATGCTTACTTCCAAAAAGCATGGTGACTACTTCAACAATACTTCTCATACTACCTTAGTTGTTTTTGTTTACATGTCTGTCTCTGAGCATGGAAACCAGCATCCTGAATCATGTGTCAATTCTTCTTTAGAAAGCATCAATCAATGTATAAATCGAAGTCTTTGAACACCTTGCCTAAAAAGTCTCATCTTATTTTATTAATCCTAAACTATCATATCATGATCTTTACTCAGCCCAAACCAAGTCATATTTAATTTTAAACATCCCAATTTATGCTCCTGCCTGCCTGCCTCTTCCTCCCAGGCACAAGGAATGCTCTGTGGATGTGGTACTTTCCTTACCACAGAGGAAAATGAGGGGTGAGGGGGGCAGGGAAGGAAAGATAATAGAATGAGACAAACATTGTTACCCTATGTATATGTATGAATATGCAAAGTGTATGATTCTACTTTGTGTACATCCAGAAAAATGATAGTTGTACTCCACTGGTGTACAATGAACCAAAATAAATAAATAAACTGAAACTTTGCTCCACCAAAAGGTGATTTCAGTGATATTTTGGAGTGCCAGCTTTCAGCACTCCCATTAGATTTTAAACTGCAAAAAAGTTGAGTCTATACTTAATTCATCTTCTTATCTCAAATTTTTCAAATGAGTGTCTCTATGTTATGTTCAATTTATCAGAGGTCATGGCTAAATTAAATTTGTGATAAGTCAGAAGCTCCTGCACTAGGCCCCAGTAAGACCTAACCAGAAAAGAGTCACTTGTGCCACATAATCAAACTGAACTTTAAATGGGTCAGTTTAAAAAAACAAAAACAAAACAAACAAAAAGAGGAGATTCTCAACAATCAGAGGAGGCCTAGTCAACCTGAGGGCATGATGACCATGCCCTCTCTGTCTTAACACTGTGAGGAATGTTACTTTGAAACGGACCCTTCTACTTTTTGTTCCCTGTTTCTCTTTCAGCCCCTTTCCATCTATAAAGTTCACCTCCTCTACTCAGCTCATTGGAGCATCTTTCTATTTTATGGTTGAGATGCTGCCTGATTCACAAATCACCTAAAACAGAAAGCTGATTAGATTGTTAATTTGTTGAAATTTTGTTTTTTTTTTTTATATCTGTGTGGGTGGGGCTTAGTAATCTGTATTTTAACAAATTCTCTAAGTGCTTAAGATGTACTTCAGGTATATGAGAATTGTGTAGAGACTAGTAGATAGTAAATAAGGAGGAGGTCTAAGGATTATCCAAGAGAAGAATTACTCTCTAATAGGATAGCAATTCCTACTTGGAGTGGATAAAGCACAACATTGCTTCATAGAGAAGGTAGAGATTTGATGGTTTTGTAGGATTTGGGAATGTGTAGTTAGCTTTGGCTGAATTAAGTATGATGCAGAAGCACAGGGGTGGATGACAAAAAATTTGGGGAAGAGGTTGAGCTGACTTCTGAATATCTGCCTAGGGAGTCTGGACTTTCTGTTGGCAATTGAGAGTCATTAAGTGTATGATGTGCTCAGGGATATAGTATGCTTGGTTGAAAAGTGAACTCAAATGGAAAACTATGTTGGGGGACCATACTTTCTAGGTTATATGATTTTGATTCTAGGGGAGCTGATTTACAGCTCCATAAGTTGTTAAAAGCAATGTTAAATAATTCTTGGGTAAAAACAAAGTCATTCTTATGGGTTCAAATTCTGTCCAATAGACTTTGAATTGACTTTTTCCCCCACAGTGGAAGAATGTGCCTCCATCTACACATTCATTTCATTAATACCTATAAGTTGTTTAGATTATCCTTTGAACTGTCTGTAAGATCTTACTGGGTCCTTCAATATGAAGGAAAATAAAATATTTAACACATGTTCATTTCTATATCTATCTTGATCATGATCTTATCTTTTTTGGGGGGAATGATTCTTAAAACTGTCCACCCATTCAGGTATATACACACAGGTTCACACATGTGCATGTACAATGCACACACATGTTAGAGCTCTATCTTTGACCCTAATGACATATTTTTAAAATGGGGAGAAGAAATGATTGTTGCTGTATGGTAGTCATTAATTCTCTAGACTGGGAAACTTTGCACCCTACTTCCTCTCAAATCCACCTGCAGTAGCAGAGGCATTTTAGGTCTCTTACAATATTATTATAATTTAATAATAATGTAATAATTTGATAATAATTTTAGCAGTAGGAACAAGGTTAGGAAAGGTAACAAATTTTTCTATTTATCACTCTGTAGCCCAAGTTATAAAATTGTACTGTAGCAAAACAAACCAGCCGAGGGGCAGAAGGATGGGTGGAACATGTTTGCAGAATGCCAAAGGAATGATTGCAATTCAGCTCCCAGGTTTTGCTTGTACTGATTGAGGGACGATTAAGGAGCAACAAAGAGAATTTGCAGAGGATCCACTTGTAGAGGGATCAGAGAGAGACTAAGTGACTGAGCATTTACTAGAAAAATAAGCTACCCAGTAAAACCATTTACGTGATTAAACACTAGAAAATCATACACATCTAAGTGTGGAGCCTCTCACCATAGGCTTGCCTAGGTAAAAGAAATGTGGGGTCAGCTCCTGAGTGTCATGAACTCTGCCTCGGAGCTACAAACAACATTCTGTCCTCTAGCTTATTAATTTACTTATTTGTTCCTCCTCATCAACAAATGTCTAAAGAAAAACTTAGATTCTCTAGAATTATTCCTAAAGTCCAAACAAGCAGACCAAAATATAGAAAAATCTAGGGGAAAGAAACTCCTTGTATTTGAAATGGAATTTTTCTGGAAGCAAACCGAAGCTGGTAAATTGACTCATTGTATAAACACGAGGCACCTACCAAACCAGTCAGGAGTCAGTGGTTCATCTACAAACACAATGGTGTCTACCTCTGGGGATGTTGGTTGAGTTTATTTTTTGACTTTGAGAATGATTCTCAGGTTTCTATAGGAGGACATCAGGAAAACATAATACCACAAACAGCCACTTAATAAACTGCAAAAGAGTTCGGTTTTTAATCACTTATAGAATTCTGTTTTGTCCCCACTTTCCTATAAACAAAAACATGATATGCTTTACAGTGGGTAAGTCCATGGACAGGTTTATGTGATGTTGAAAGGAATGGCTTTCTATATGAAAAGCATGCCAGCTCAGAGTTTCTTATTGATTACATATATCAAAAGCCATAAATCTGCACTTACGAGCACAGAACTCCAAAAGAATGAGATCAGGACAGGACTCTATTAAATGCTTGACTTGGATGAGTAGGTATTGTGAACCACCAGGGAAGAATGCCTAAATACAGGCATCATCAACATAACATGAGCTATATTTAAATCATAACAAAGGCATTGAATCTGAGATCCATGGGCCAGAATATTCACAAAGTACAAAAGCGACTCCAGAATCACTTTTAGGAGAGCTTGACAGATTTTGAAGTTTCCTCGTTTTTACCAGGACTACATCTGAAATTGCTCCAGACCAAGGAATCTGTCCTATTTTTTTAAATCATTTGAAGAAAGATTTTCTGGCATCTCATTAGAGGATTAAACACTCTTAGTATAAGAAATTTCTTTCTTATGGCTTGCCATCATAATTCCTTCGGCATAAGCCCATCGGTTTTAGTCTTTAAACAAATTTTATGAAAAATTCTAACATCCTCAAAAGTAGAACAGCATGGCCAATCACACATATTCAATAATTTCAAGATTTTGTTACATTTGCATCATTTATGGCTATTTTCTTTGCTGAAACATTTTAAAGCAAATTTCAGACATTTTTGCATCAGTAGGCATGTCTAAATTTTAAAGATTTGGAAATTCATCCATAACCACTTGGGGGCCTTTATCATGCTTAATGAAATCTGCACTCATCCCTTGGTAGAATCTACATTTCTCCTATTGGTCAAAATATCTTTTTGTGTTGGTTTGTTAAATCAGGATTCAAACAACTTCTCTCTATATAATTGGTTAAGTCTCTAGTCCTTGAAACTAAGGTTCCTTAAACTTTAATATGCAAACAAATCACTTTGGGATCTTAAGATTCAGTAGCTTCAGTGTAATGTCTAAAAGATTGAATTTTTTAAATCTCCTAGGTGAACCACACTTTGAGTGGCAAGGTCCTAGCAAGGCTCATTGGTTTTGCTTGTTTGTTGCATGCCATTGACTTGATGAAGAAACAGATCAGTTGTCCTGGACTGTTCTGTGAGTTGGATTTGCACGTTTACTTCCAGTTGGTACTATTAACTTATTCCTCCTCCATTATCCTTTTTATAAGTGATGTTAACTCTAAAGACTAGAACAGATGCAACCTCACCTTCTTTGGTGTGAGTATTTTAAGGAGTTGTGTGATTCAGTTAACTATTCAATCTGTATAAATATTATTCTCACACTTTTATGGTAACTGTGGTGTTGGAGGGCAGGCTTGAGAGTCAGATTTCTGTGATTCAACCTGTACTTCTATTACTTACTACTGATATTATCTTAAATTAGTTACCTACATTTCTTTAAATCTCCATTTCCGCATCTATGAAATAGTCTAATAATTATACCGTATCTATATAGTTGCTGTGAAGACTGACAAATGGCAAATGTTTGATAAATATGATATTCTTATTACTTTATTGTTGATTCTATAATTTTTTTTGTATCAGGGATTGATCCTAGAGGTGCTTAACCACTGAGCCACATCTCTAGCCCTTCTCATTTTTTTATTTTGAGACAGGTTCTCACTAAGTTGCTGAGGCTGGCTTTGAACTCATGATCCTCCTGCCTCAGCCTCCTGAGATTCTGTAATTTTGTTTTTTATTCCAAGCTGAAATATTTTAGTTGATAGAACCTTTCTTATAAAACTAGCTTTTCAGCCCTCTGTCCATTCTGGGTTCTCCTGGAAATCAAGTGCAATCTTTCTCTTCTTTTATATAGGTCCTACCTCAGAACTAGGAGGACTCTTGTAGGAAGCACGTTATGAGTTTTTGGAGGATTTTGTTTTTATGGTTTACCTTCTCTTTCAGGTTCTAACAGTTTTTAAAGCTTACAAATATTACTCTTTCTATCTTATGTTAACTCCTCCAACTAAATATTTCAAAGAGCATTAGTTCTTGGTAGTTTATCATAGAAATTTAAATAATAACATTGTACAAATTGAATTGGTTCAAAATCAACCATGTTGAGTAGGTGTTACAAACTAGGGGAGCTTATTGTTTATTCATATAAATCCTATATTGTAGGGGCTTTCTTTGTGATATGAAGACTGGGTTCAGTCAGAAAGAAAACCTCCAAGAGATTACTGAAGTTGAGCTTACGAGCCTCTGTTTTTTCCTAATCTTTCTGTAACAGGCCTCTTTGGAGAGAATCCCCATTTAAACTTGATACTTTGAGAAATCTAAGAAACCAGACAAGGAACCCTAGGACAACCCGAAACAGAACAGTACATTCTGAATTTTCTTCTGACTTACTTTATGAACAGAGCATGTGATTTACATAGATGTGAGGACTGTAATTATACATTGAAATCATGACTTGTAAATGACTCCTTTCTTTATAATGAGTTTCATCAGCCAAAAGTAACTTGGAGTCAGTTTTCATAACAAGTAAGTGCTGACCCAGATGATCAGGGCCAAAAATAAATTAGGCAATGAGCCCAACATTGTTCCACACTGTGCTCTTTTTTCCATTTTCTCAGATGTCTTTTCTATGGAATTACAATGTATTTATTTGTTCCAGAGATGTATTCTCTTAGTTAAATGATATGGAGAATAAGATAAGAAGGTACAATTAGCAAAGAGTACTAAGACCAAGGCAAAATACTTGAAGGAACAGTTTGAAAGTCAATGATTTTTGAAGACTTATTTGCAAAACAGCCATATGTAACAGGAGAATAGAGCACTACTGTTTACCATAACAATGTAGTGTTCATTATTATGTGGCTTTCTTTTTTGGAATTATAGTATTTACACATGATGTGAGGAAAAGAATAAGTAGAAATTGTATGATAAACTACATAATTACATTGAACCTGACAAAAGGCAGCAAAATTTTAAATGAAAACAAGAGTGGTATATAAAGTACTCTCTCTCTCTCTATCTATCTATCTACCATTCATCCATTCATCCATCCATTGTGCCTGAAACAGAATTGAGATCAATTCAGAAAAAGCATCAGCCAACAAAGATGATCTTTCTGTCATTAGATAACAGAGCATTTTATTTGGCAACTTGTTCTACTTTCAGACATTTAGTTGCATTTAGCCTGAAATTATTGATTAAAGGCCAAACATAAACAGGAACTAGAGGGAATATGATTACCCAGAAGCAAACAAAATAGCACTATAAAAAATATTCAGATTTTAGGCCAATGCAGTTTTCCCAACCTCATCCACATAAAGACAAAAGGCACAAAAGCATTTTAAAAATTAACCAAATAATGGATGACGTTGCAAAGTTAAATATGTACTTACATGATACCACTTGCTTCTACCATATGAAGAACACTATTTTTTCTCCCCAGATCTTTTATTAAAATCTGAAGGGTATATCTAATGGGAGCATGTCATATATTTCTCCATTCTAAGTTTTTTTAGGAAAGCTATCTTCCTAATCTCTATTTAAGTTCAGGGAACATATCAATTACATTTTCTCAATAAGTAAAGGTATACTTTTTGTCTTCTTGTCTAGGATATAAGTAATGTTCCCAGGGCCTATGATTTTATTTTAGTTTCCAAACTAAATATTTGGCATATTTTTGGCACTGTATCCTAATGAGGGTCACAGTAGTACAGAACATGTTATAATAAATAATGGACATAGCAATTTCCTCAGAAGACAAGACTAAAGCTTTACTAATGGGATTTTTCATTTGGCAATTAAATGCCTATATAGCAACATTTGCCCCAAATAAATTTGTGGTGGAAAATCATTGAGCATTTATATGTTATTAGAATCAAATCTTTCTTAGTAAAGCGATCATGGTATTTTATGGCATGATTTAGCTCATTACTGGCACATGGCAGCTATTCAATACATATATATTGAATGGATTATATGCATTAACACTGACACAGCAATGAAAATATATTACAAATTCACTGACTGCTCTCAATGCAGACTTAACATCCATGGACTCTTTAACCCTTTAAAACTCAATTTATAATTATTTAGATTATAAAAACAAAAACATTTTGCAAAGTTTTCTTTTCTTGCCAGCCCCCCTCCTCTAATTGATAAATGAAAAGTAAAATACATCAACAGTTTAGGGGTGAATATTTCTGAAGACTTAAATTTGGTGTTCCATTCATGTCCATCTCCTTTAGATCCCAAGACGGCTGTTAACAGCCCCCAGATAGTTTCTTGGTCCTGTATGTCCTAGAAAAATTCTGAGCTTCATTGTGATTGGACCACTTTGGGCCACATGCACACATTTGAGTCAACACTGTGATCAAAAGAAGGACTATAATAATTGACTTATCCCAGATCAACAGCTGCACCTACTGGTATGGAGTCACTATAAAAAGTTGTAAGATTTAAAAAAAAAGAAATGAAGGTTATAGTTGTAATATTCATATCACTATATGTTTATGTGTTTACGTTTATATTCAT
The DNA here is from genome assembly GCA_020662805.1 of Glaucomys volans. Taxonomy (NCBI): domain Eukaryota; kingdom Metazoa; phylum Chordata; class Mammalia; order Rodentia; family Sciuridae; genus Glaucomys; species Glaucomys volans. The sequence continues at coordinate 701,389 of JAJEJO010005799.1, forward strand.
TTGTATTCCATTTATGTAGATGTGGAAATTAAGGAAATTAAAAAAAGAACTAGAATATAAGAAGTTTTGGTAAATTCCAAAACATACAGTATTAAGTCAGCTGTTATTCCAAATCAAAATCTTTAGGCACCTCTGCAGTCTTCTAGTTCATTCTGCCCTTCGTCTCTCACCACTATTGATCTTCCTTAACTCCCACTACTGAACAAGTTTTTTGACATATTCAATCAATATTTTCTCCTCCTTCAATTATTTTCACGCCAAGTGACTATTCCCCAACTCTTTCCCACCCTACCCGGTTAGTCCCTTGAGCTTCATCCCTGAACCCTCTGCTCTCAACCAGCACAGGAAGCAATGCAGCATAAAGCAGAATTTTGGCTCTCATGGTTTAGATCTGCTGATTCTAGAATTAGAAGAGTGTCAGAAACAGAAAAATCAAAGAATGTGTGTTTTTAAAAAATAATTCCATGCATGAAAAAATTTTCATGCTAAATGCTGGGCACGGTGGAGCAGGCCTGTAATCCCAGTGGCTCAGAAGGCTGAGACAGGACAATTGCAAGTTCAAAGCCAGCTTCAGCAAAATTGAGGCACTAAGCAACTCAGTGACACCCTGTCTCTAAATAAAAAAATATAAAATGGGCTGGGGATGTGGCTCAGTGGTTGAGTGTCCTTGAGTTCAATCCATGATACCCCACCCCAAAGTTCATAGTAGATATTTAACTATGTAATACAAATTTAGTTAATTAATAGCTCTTCACTTTTAAACCAATGTCTGACATACTCTAAAACCTCTAATAAATATTCCTCCTGCACCTTCCTCTTTTCTTATCTGCTGTCATGTTGCTTCCTCTTTCAGATCATTTTATCTTCTTTATATCAAGTTGTTGCTATCAAGTGAGAAAACAATCAACATCCCTCAAAGGGCCCAACAAAATAATAACAAAGCACACATGGCCAAGACTGCTTTCCAGTCTGAGATATGCGACTCAATGGCAGTCAAATGACTAGAGGCATAGCATTAACTGTTCTTATGCCTCAGTTTTCTTAGCTGAAAATGGGAGGTTAGATTCCGTATTTGGAAAGTCCTTTTCAGTTCCAAGTTTCTCTGTTTGCTGCACATGTCATGAATCTTTGCAACAACCTTGTAGGGGAGGAGGGCAACATTTTTCCCAAGTTGCAGATAAGGAGATGAAAGCTAAAGGAGGCTTAACGACTTGCTACTTTCGCACACTGTTTATCTCAGCTAAGCCCCCATCTCTCTATATAAAGAGGAGCAAAGAAGGTAAAATGGATGAGATTTTAAGGCTCATCTGTGAGTTCACAGAAGCAGGGGTTTCTCTTAAGAATGGGACTATAATTTTTATATATACCATATGGTATTTAGGTCCCATTGACTATTATTTTGTTTCACACTGTAACTATTTTCCCCTAGAAGGCTATATCAGCTTCAGACCTTAGAGTTGTTTGATGCTCACTCAGGGATGGAGGATCCTGCCACTTGGGTTTTTTTTTTTTTCTCATAAAAGCAGTTTATTAAAAATAATGTTTGTTCTTCAGTAGAATAGCAATGAAGTATGAATATTCATGTAATCTATAAAATGCTTTGCAGTGATACATGTGGGCTCTTTATATTTTAGGGGCTAATGTAAACTACAGAAGTATTTCTATACTGGTATTTTTGACATAATATTATATAACAACCCAAAGCACGGATGCATTCATGGGTTTTAAAATTACACTGTTAAACACAGAAAAATAGAAGATGAACAGTGGCAATGGCAAGGATTTCCTTTATCAATTGTGTGGGCTTCTATTTTTCACCAAACTGTACAGAGAATATGACAAAAGTTGGAGGTCTAGGACCCGGAACCAGCCGTCAGAAGATCAAAGCTCTATTTCTGTAGTTCTTACTGACTCAGTGGGTGTCCATGTGCCTATCAGTTGATCTCCCCCAAGCTCTCAGATGGTAGAATTTAGTTGTGTTTCCTCATTTCATAACCTTTCAGAAATGCTGTGAATGTAGGTATGACTGCATCTGCCAAATATTGTAAAAAGGATCAAGTGATAAATAAAACACACTTGAATCTTAACAGACTTAGCACAAGGCATAACTACTATTTTTTAAAAAGAGGATTCAATTCTTATTTCATTAGCATTAAATGTCTCTTTTCAACCTTGTCATTTTCTCATATGGCAAGAAAATTCTTCAACTTAATGCAAGGCAAAGAGGAATGAGGTAAAAGAGGTAAATTTGTCTTCTCTTCATCTACTCTTGCCTTTTTAAGTCTGTGCTCTTTCATAATGACCTCCTTTATGTAATTTGAAGGGTTAGTGCAGCTAAACATTAAATGGAACCATAAATTCAGCAGTTCTGAGAAAGTGGAAAGCCCCACATACTTCAAAATTCTGCTTAGAGTCAAAGCTTAAATTGCTCAACAATTGTTGAGTGGAGTACAGGATGCTGGGCTCTGAGCACACAAAGGCCATGGAGATGAACTGCCAGAACTCAAGGAACTACCAGCAGATTAGAGGCAGTAGGTATCTAAATAAATGATTCCACTATGGTGCAGTGAGTGAGAAGATGGAAGAGGACAGCAAAGACAGTAGCAGCTAGAAAGAGTCAAAGAGGTGGGATGTCACCTAACCTTGTTGTGTGAGGGAAGCAAGAAAAAATGTCATTTTCCAGGTACTGTAAGCTTTATAGTAATGGTTTTTTTAATGAATATTTAATCAAGTGGAATTGTACATCAGGCAGCGTGCCAGGCAGCAGTAAAAATCTATAAAAGAATCAGTTTTGGAGTTGGACAGATAAAATTACAACTCCATTTCTATCTATAGATATGACCTTGGGCAAGTTGCCTGACCTCTCAAAATCCTTTTAAAATTTTTTTTTAATCTTTTTATTTGTAGAGTGGAGTTTATAAAAGCATCCGTATACCTCCTGGGATTGGATGAAGATTAGTGAGAGAATACATACAAGCACCCAGCACAGGCTTTGGCTCCTGGTAAGATGGTAATAGCTCAAAAGATGCTAGTTACGATTAAGTACTCTACATGCATTTTCTCATCAAATCCTGTGACAATCCAAATAGACAGGATTCCCTAACATCATCTCTATGTGATGAAGATAGCATAAGAGATGCTAGGAAGATGGATCACAAAGCCTGAAAGATTGTGTGCGCCATGATATGGAGTCAGTAGCACATGAAGCAAACAAACCTTGGGAAATCTTCAGGGATTTTTCAGAAAAGAACCAATAAATTCTGTTTTAGAAAGATCATTATGATGGAAGTGTAGGTAATAGATTGGGAGAGAAAGGAGAAAGATGACAGATTTGGAGTCCAATTAGGAATTTTTTAAGGTGAATGGTGATATATAGTAGTAGGTATGAGGAATCTCCTAAGTACAATAATGCAGACCTTTAGAAGGGAGGGCCACAGCATCCTCTGTGCCTCAAACATTCACTCTTCCTATATTTATCTTATCACAGAAAGAGCTTTAGGACTCTCCTTCAAAATGCTTAATTCTCTTAGTCATGAATCCCACCAGCAATGGTGGTCTTTTTTGATTGATTTTCACTATTACTAGGTGGCATGAAGTTTAAATAATCTCTGCAAAAAGAACTGAATGTCAGTATGATTTTTTTTCTTGGTTGCAGGGGAGAAGGAGAAGGAAGATTCAAGCCCTAAAAGCATGTAGGTAGTTTGGCTTAATCATTTCTGTCTTCTTTGTGCACTAACAATGTCATTACTGACCTTCCTTCCATACTGCTTCAACAGCAGTAAATCACACATAATTTTAGAGTCATCAGATACAAATACAGCCCATCTCACTTTACCACTGCTTCATCACCATGGAAGCTGATGTTTCTTATCCCAGTCATATTTAATTTTCCTACCAAGAGTCAGTAGACCCTTTCCATTATTTTTATTGGAGAGTCTCAATAGTAAAATGTATAGTTTGAAAGAGTAAGGAATACAAGTGAAATTTAAAACATACTGAAAGCTACTTTTTTCTCAAGCACTAGAAGCTAGGTAATTTAAAACTGATCTCTCTTGTGTGACAACATCTGAATATATGCCATGAGAAATCAATGAGCAACCAAATTTCCTTTGAAATATCACCATTTTTATCCTGATCCAATTTTGCTTAATAGTACATGCTTTATTGCCTTGATATAAGTTTGCGTGATATATATATGTGTGTGTATATATATATATATATATATACTTTTATTTTTTTTGATTCATTGTACACAAATGGGGTATAACTTTTCATTTCTCTGGTTGTACACAATATAGAGTCACATCATTTGTGTAATCATACATGTACATAAGGTAATGATGTTTGTCTTATTCCATTATCTTTCATTCCCCCTCCCCCTTTGCACCCTAAATTCCCTCTACACAATACAATATTCCTCCATTGTTCCCTTACCCCCACCCCAATTACATATCATCAACCACTTATCAGAGAAAACATTCCGCCTTTGGTTTTTTGGGATTGCTTTATTTCACTTAGCATGATATTTCCAATTCCATCCATTTACCTGCAAATGCCAAAATTTTATTCATCTTTATGGCTGAATAATATTCCATTGTGTGTATAAACCATAATTTCTTTATCCATTCATCTATTGAAGGGCATCTAGGTTGGTTCCACAATCTAGCTATTGTGAATTGAGCTGCTATAAACATTGATGTGGCTGCATCACTATAGTATGCTATACATATAATTTGAGATGTATGTCACTGCTGATATGAAAGGCAACTATTTGGAGAAAAGTGTCAAAGTATAGAAGAGAAAAGGGGTTTAAGTATATTTTATATTTTTCAAGATTTTTCATTTTTAAATAACAACAAAAATTGTGTTAGCTCTTTGAAAAATGCTTGAGCACATTAAAATCATGATGTATTTAAAATATTAATTATCATATATATTTAAGAATTGGTTTGACATATTTATATGATGAAAATTAGAAACTGTAAGTACACTGAGGAATATTTGAAATTTATGTAATATTAAATTTTTACAATGTGTTTGAAACTGAGAAAAAGCATCATAATACTGGTGAATAAAAATGACAAGATCTTTCTTCAAGTTTAAGACCTGATGATGGTGGTTTAAGAAAAAAAAAATGTTAAAAGGATCTACAGTGTTAAACCAGGAAATCAGCCTTGAGACTTGGAAGAAAGGAGTTTCTTAAGAAGACATTCTTTTTCTCTTTTTGATAATGGGAATTGAACTCAGGGGCACTTAATCACTGAGATGCATCCCCAGTCCTATTTTGTATTTTGTTTAGAGACAGGCTGTTACTGAATTACTTTGCACCTTTCTTTTGCTGAGGCTGGCTTTGTATTCACTATCCTTCTGCCTCAGCCTCCAGAGGCTGCTGGGATTACAGTCATGTGCCACAGTGCCCATCTTAAAAAGACATTCTTAAACAATTATTTCAACCTTAATAAATGTGTAAGAGTAAAAACACAAATATAATACATTACTTTTAAAATTTTTTAAATTACAACAAAGATTTAATCATCCAGATAGAAAAGGTGTTAAGAAACCAGGAGATCAAAGCAAAAACAAGTCAATTAATGTAAAAATATGCAAAAGACTGAATTCAAAGGGAAAACCCACAAAACTTTAATTAAGACTTTGTTATACAGAGGATGACATTTGTAGAAATATAGCTGAAATTACAAAAACAAGATGAAACAGAAAAGACTAGGTTTTTAAAAATTCCTAAAATAACCTTTATTTCATCATTTAAAAAAGATGAAAAGGGTTTTTTTAGTCACTCAGGTAAGTCATTAAATAATAAAGTTGAATACTTCTCATTTTAAGAAATTAAAATAAAATATAAGAACTTGTGATTAGCTGTGTAATCCTGACTTGCCTCTAAAAAGTACGTTTGGAAGCATCAACATTGCAACATCTCCAACATGTCTAGATTGTTTTCCACTGTTAAAATTGTTCCTTTTTTTCTCATAAGAATTTATGCAATTAAACAAACATACACATACACACACAAAATGAAACCCAAAAAAAGAGTAATGTACTACTACTTGATAAAAAATAATTTTAAAAATTATAGCTAGATTAGTATTTGGAAAGATAGTGAGTTAAAGAACAAATTTTAAGTATATAAAATAAAAAAGGCATGCATTAAATTAAAACTGGAATTCCTACAAACTAGTACAGATAATCTAACAATATCCTTTTTAATAAAATAAACATGAAACAGAAAAATATTAACTATAGCTTCCTTCTTTGAATCTCTAAATGCTATCACATATGATACATCATTTCAACAAGATAGGGAAATATTATTGATCCAATAGTGCAGGAAGACCTTAGTAACTAAGGTGGTTGATCTAGGAGACATGAGTTATCATTGTCTCAGTCATCATCTGTGTTATCATCTGTCTCATTCGGAACACAAGTGTGATGGGGGGAAGGCGAGTGTACTCCCTTTAAGGCTATTTTAAGAAAATCATGTAGTATTTACGTACTGGAGTTTCCTACTCTGTAAAGGAAATAATGTTAGTCCTGTATACTTCACAGGGATGTTATGAAATGTTAAGCAATATGAGAATGTATGTTCAAGGTTTGTATAAATTATTTAGTATATAGCATATTCAAGTTATTATAAGTAATAGTAGGTTTATTATTTGGGCACACCTGAAGAACAACAATTTTGATGCTTGTAGGCATTAAATGAAGGTTAGGCTTGAATGTATACCCAGTCCTCAGCTCTCTGAGACCTCATTCTGTACTCCAACCACTCTGGCTGGTCATATTGGTATTTGTTCTGTTCTTTGAGCAAAGCCAATTCATTTCTACCTCCAGGCCTTTCTCCCTAGCTGGACAGCACTTCTCAGGGATCCTTCTTTGGCTTCCTTCTTTGCATCATTTGGGTTTCAAATGATACCTTCTAAGAGATGCCCCCATCATTATCCACGCTAATTGCACCACTCTCTACCTACTCCAGCCTCAGGTGATTGAGGTTGCCTATTATTTTCTTCTTACCACTTCTTATCTGAACATCCTACTTTCTTTCTACTTGCTTATTTATGTAATGACTACTACTGCCTTCTTGACAAAGATCTAAAACCAAGCAGTCTGCAGAATGCCAAGAGTTTGGGTGACAAAAGTGCAGAGTGACCTTGTCAAATCAGGGAAATGATCAGCCAAAAAACTGACTTTCCAGTGCAACTCAGTAAGGTAAGGAAATGCACATGGGGATAAAAATCACACATGTCTTATTCTATCAAGTGTAGGAAGTGGGCCTAATAATGTTAGCAAAAGTAACAATTTGGACAACACAATTTCCTGTATCCTAAATCATGGGAAAGAACAGATTGAGGTAGTCTGAGAGAAATGAACTTGACAATTTTCTGTATCATGCTATCCTTTGGGGTAATGGTATCCTTTTACAAGTTAAATCCAACACATCCTTCTGATAACTGATTCGCCTGTAATTCTATTCTATAGCACAGGAAATGTTATTTTAAAAATCCTCTCTCTTAGTTAGTTCCATCCTCTGAGACAAATTTGTGAGGTATGTCACATTTATCTTTAGCATTCTCCCACCCCTTCTTTAAAAAATTGTTTCTTCACTCTTGAGTCTTTCAATTCCTTTCCACCAGTATTATTTATCTGCCCCAACACACTGTCCAAGGCTCTGCTTTTGGTTACCAGCAGATCTCTGGTGTTCTATTAAATTCCAATTTAGAATTTTTTATAACCCTTCTATGACAAGTAAAGAAGTACACAATTTTAATTGACTGAATAGCTATGTCTCTCTCTCCAGACTCTGTATTATCAAATATGTAGTCCTAATGACTACTTATTATAGAACATAGTAGGTATTAAATAAATGTTTTCATTTTATATTTTCCTTAGTGTTAACTATTCTACCCATGTGCATATATTATTTTATCATTTTATGTTTAAAAAAAAAAAAAACCAACTTCTTTTATTAAAAAAAAAAAAAAAAAAGAAAAAAAAGCCATAGGTAAGAAAGCTGTTCTGCATCTGACTGCTAAGTCAGAAAACATTCAAGTTTTCCATTAACAAGAAGGAAGAATATTGCAGAAAATAGATGAATCTATATGGTGCTCTTTTCTTCCAATTAATTTATTTAATCACTCAAAAAGGTAAACCATGCTATAAAAGGACTTGAGCACAAACTCTGAAGCCTTGGGTTTGAATCCTGTATCCGACAGTTGCTTAGCTTGTTTGACCTTAAATAAATTTCTTAATCTGTTTCTTACCTTCTTTTTCTATAAAATAGAGGTAATGTACCTGATGAATAGGGTTGATCTGAGGATACAATTCAACAAAACATTTAAAAAGGACATACTATATACCTGACCCTACTATTGGATTAAAATACGAAAAAAAAAAAAAGACAAAACTTCCTTCTTCAGGAAATGGCATTCCAGTAAGCAAGATCAAAATATACACACATGTTTGCGTTAGTGATGAGTGATAGGAAGGGGGGAACAAAAGCAAAGCAGAGTGTGGATGGACTGTTGAGAGACTGGAGCATTTGAAGTTTTAGATAAGGTGGTCGGGGGAGATGAACTGAAAAGGCAACTTCTCAATACAGACCTGAAGAGAGGGAGGGAGCCATGTCCATGGTCTACTGTAGGGCAGGAATTTTCAGATGGGAGGAACAGTGGATACATAGGCCTTGAGAAAGGAGCATGCCTGGGGTCTCAAAGAACAGCAATGAGGCCAGCATAGGTGGTGTAATGAGGGGGAGGTTACAGGAAGTAAGGTGTTCGTGTGTGTGATTGTGGGTATGCACCCATGCACTCATGTGCAGGTATGCTGGGGTGATCAGGTAGGACATGGTGGGCCATAAATTAGGACTCTGAATTGGCTTTTACTGAGAAAGACAGGAGCCCGTAAACAGGTTGGTACAAAGGAGTGACACAATGAGAACCAGGTTTTAACTATATTCCTCCAGCTGCCTTACTGAAAACTGTCTGGCCTCAGGCATGTGGAGCTAGGGTAGGGCCAGAGAAAACAGCTGGGAGACTGTTGCCACAGTGCAGTTGAAAGATGATGGTATTTGAACCTAGGAGGAAGCAGTGCAGGTGAGAAGAACTGGACAGACTCTGGATTTATTCTGAGACTAGAGTCAACAGAACAGAATCCCTGATGCAGGGTGAGAGAGCAAAAGAGGAGTCTGGAATTACACTAATGTTTCCAGTCTGAGCAACTAGAAAAATGGTACTTTCATTAACCAAAATGGTAATGCAAATTACTGCATGAAGAATATTTCACTGTGCTAAACCATGTTCATGTTAATGTTATTTCACACAGAACACTTAATGTCAATAAGCCTGATGTGTTTGCTGTTGTTAATAATCAATTGAGATGAGAAGACATGTTTTAAGTCCTAGTACATTATTAAATGTGAAAATGCTCATGTTAGAATCAAAACTTTTGTCTTTGGAAATAAAATGACTTAAATGTGAGGTATTGAAAGACTTTCCACTGGCAGATATAGTTAAGAAGAGAACCTGATTTTCAGGAAATGACTAAGAGTTCTCTCTTCTTCAATTCCTCTTTCCATCTACACATGCCCGTAACATAGTACCCCTTCATTTCTTAACTCCTAGTTCTTGAAAGTGTATTCCTGTCCTCAAACAACACACACACACACACACACACACACACACACACACTAAACATTTACCTTTGAAGAAATCTTACATTTTATAGTTGCTTTGGCCAAGGAATTTGTACGATTTCAAGTGTCACTGAAGTAAACTGTTTTGAAGATACAGCAATGACATTTATTCTCATTTCATGTTCTTGAAACCATGAAAACCAATATAATAAAAAGAAAGTCATACAGAATATTTAAATATATGCAATAGCTGTAACCACTTTTTTTTTGGATAGTTTATTCTGTTTCCTATACAATGACTTTGAGGACTTTAGTTTGTAGGTAATGGTATCTATGTATTTATATGAATTTAATTTTCACTGGCAAGTTGTAAGATGATATTTGAAGTTGAAAATATTTGAAGTTTTCTTTGTGGCCAAAAAAGATCCTGCCTATGAAAGTACTCCTATGAATGATCCCATTTGGTTAAATCAATTTTGCATCATTTCTAATCCAAGGATGTCTAACTGGGAATTAGCACCTTCTCAAAGTTACTATTACAACTCAGTGGCTTTTTTTTTTTCCAGTGGACAATTAGCTTATGCCTATAACTCTTTCTGTGGGAGGAAAGGTTCAAACTTACATTCATGTTATTTCATTTTATGTCTTTATGTATATAATGGGGAGTAGGGGCAAACAAACAAATAGATAAGGTTTGCTTTGACCTAACAACTAAAACAAACACGTAAAGAGCATCTGTTGCAGGCACCACCCTCCAAGTCTTGCCACTGAAAGGAAGGATTAGACAAAACTCCATCATATAATGATTTCAGGAGTCCAAAGTAACCTGAACAAAGCCTATCTTAATATACTAACCCCAAAGTGTACACCTTGTTTAGAGATTTTTGATGATGTAAAAATCCATTATTGAATGTGCTTACATTATTTCTTGAACAGAAGGAACAAAGATAGGAAAGGAATTGGAGACTCTAAGTAACCTCTTTTATTTTTAATGCCACGGAGGTGCTGTGGACTGTGGTTTGCTAATTGCATAAAGGGCACAGAAACTGGCGTTCATTCAGCACTGGGATTTGAAGTAGATAGGACTCTAATGTACAGGAAGTTCTCTCAAGATAAATTTCACAGTTCTCCTTTTAATTCAGACAGTTAATGTGTCATATCATCATTTCCAATGATAATTAATAAGCCACATTTACTCTCCAGTTTGGAATGAATTATGTAATTTCTTCTCTGTCCTCTTGCCAACATTTTAGTCACACCTAAGACCATCTAACAATGTTTGGTTTAATGTTCATATTTAATATTTATAATTCTACTTTACTTGGTGGTTTTAAAAGTGCTATCATTTAAACATTTAATTTTCAATATTTTTACTGGCACGATATTTTTTACAAATTGTCCTAACAATTCGGTGATGAAGAAATTGTATATTTCAGTTCTTTAGCCATATAATTGGGAGTTCTGAGAATTATTATCAGATTGCTTAACACACAAAGTTTTAAGGAGCAGAACCATAACTTAAACCTAGGTCTTTAGTTTCAAAATTTTATACCCTTTCCATTTCATTACAGTTGAATGCTGATAATTCAAATAGTAATAAAATTCTGAGTATTTTTCAGGGTGATCAGCCAAGAAATTTGGCCTCAGAACAGGTAGAACCACAGTGCAAGGGAAATAGAGTGGAGATAAGCAGTGAAGAGAGACCTAAATTGGCCATGGATAAGCCACATAAGAATAAAAGAATACTCTTACAAAGTCTGACTGTGAAATGCACAGCCTTCAGCATACTGCAGAATACATTTATCTTTTTTTTTTTTTTTTTTTTTTTTACTGCTGTACTTCATCAAACCAGGCATCATTGATTATGTGGTGCCCAACTAAGAAAAACTTTTTTTTTTTTTTTTTTTTTTTTCTTTTTTTTTTGCAGTGCTGGAGATTGAACCCAGGGCCTTGTGCTTAGGAGGCATGCACCCTACCAACTGAGCTATGTCCCCAGCCCAAGAAAGACTTTTTAAAAGGGTAGGGTAGGGGGCTGGAGGTGCAGCTCATGGAAGAGCTCATGGAGGAGATCTTGGGTTCATCCCAGTACTTGAAAAGCAAAAATGAAAACAAAAACAATCTCCAATTAAAAACTGTCAATTAAATCACTATAAACCATTGATTGTAAGACGTTTTTAGATTTTGAAAAGTTAAAATGTTTAAAAAGATCCATCTTAGGGCTGGGGTATAGCTCAAAGTAGAGTATTTGCCTTGCCTTGGTGAGGCCCTGAGTTTAATCCCCAGCACTGCAAAAAATAAATAAATAAATAAATAAAGATGCATATTAGAATTAAGGAGATATAGTCTAGTAACTGCAGAGGGTTTGAAATTTCTCAAAAATCAGTCATAATAAAACCTTTCTAGACAATCAATAAGCAGTTATTAATTGCCGAGGATGGGTACAAAGCAGCACAATGCATAATCTAGATAAGGAGGTTTAAGTGCTACATATGAAATATTCATTGTTAGCCTTCAGTTTCACAGTGATGATCACTGTTAAAGAAAACAGATCCACTTGTGCAAAAATGTGTCTGAGTGTGCAGTGCAAGGAAAATATGAGGCATCCAGTGGGGAGGGGTAAAGCAGAGGAAGAGGCTGGGGGAGGGGAGGATGGCATAGAAGAAGTAGGAAAAATAGGAACAGGGATCTCATCAAACAAGGAGTTTCACTGAAATTCAAAAGTAGTCTGAATCCTGTCCACACTGCATCTCCTGATCTTATAAAATGCAAATGCTGTTCTATATATGAAATGGTACTTTAAAACAGCAGCTTGGAAAAGGGCTTCAAATGTTTTTGTAACATCTATAGTTTCATGTCTGTCTTATACTGAAGATTCTCCCATTCTTTTTTATTTTTAAAAGTACAAAGACAATTTTACTGCCTCTAAAATTTGAACTAAATGCAACTGATTAACCATTTGGTTCTACTTAGAAATGAAATTTTATTGTGACTGGCTATCCACCTTCCCAATGACTTACAAGTTTTACAACTTGTGATTATAATCAAAGAGTTGTTTGGGCTGAAACCTCACCTAAATATTTTAACTGAGAATTTTGTATTTATTAGGATTGTCCCCACAGTACCTGTGTGCTGAACCCGAAAAATGACATAATAGTTTGTTTGTAATTAAAAGACATTTCTGCTCCTGCAATGAGAATTTCATAAATAAATTTGCCCCAAAATATGAAATAATTGCTTTTGAAATTACCCAAATAAAATGAAAACAATGGTCAACCTTTTAGTATTATGTTCAAAAATTTAATATTAATTTCAAATGAATAATATCCTGAAACATCATTAAGCTTCATGACTAAGTGGCAAATTATATTATACATTATGATGTTGTCACTTACTTGCTTGTGATTGAGGAAAGACTAGTTAATGGTAATTACTTCTTTTGAAAAGCTAAACTATAAATAAATAATAATGCAGCACAATTTCATTTTTAAAAGTCAATAATGAATTCCATCTGCTGCATGCCATTAACAATCAAAGAGGATACTTACATGCCTCAGTTCTTTTTATATCTTTGTTCTGCCCATTTAAAAGTACAGGTCGATCCATCAGTGATAATGTTATTTTGGCTTGTTTGATCAAAACTTTAAAAAAAATTTTTAAAAAGGGCGAAAAATCCTACCTAATTCTCTCCAGCCTAGATAATGTGAAGTAATAAAATGTGAAGGGAAACTAGTCAGTTAAGCAAATTTTTTAAAGGATGGTTAGGAGAGCCATAATGAAATGAATTACCAGCCTTTGAAATCCAGAATACAGTGGTGATAAAAGCAAGAGCATGTGACTTGATCATTATCCTAGCCAAGCACAATTTTGCAGTTAAGAGCAAGGTAAAGCAATATGGAAGTCTTACTGACAAATGATTTCCTGTGAATGAATACAAATTAAAAAGTCACTAATGCTTTGTTACAAATGGGCATGAAATAGACTCAAAATCACTATGTATGAATGATTTTGGGGAGCACTTTCTTATAGAATCATAATTTGTAGCAGTTCCTATAGCAAATCATAGGAAAACAATATACATGCACATAAAATCTTTAAAAGATATATTCTACTTAGATTATTTTGATAGTGTATACTCTCTTCTGGCCTCCCCACCAAACATTCCCTTTCTGTAGGCAGTAGTAGCTAGAGAAGTTCCAACTACATCATCATAAGTCTGCACAGCTCATCTAGATTTTGAAAATATAACAAACCAAGACGTCTAAATTTTACCTTATCTGATTTCCCCAAATGCCTTTCTTAAAGGTGAGAGCGCTTACACATACCTTTACGTGGACAGAACATTTCTGAAGTCCTTCCCTTAAATCCTTCTCAGCCAGCAATACGCTGCTTTCAAGAAGAGAGAATTTTGGTTTGTGTGCTTCCCCTTGTAACACAACACTTCCTTTCTGGGAGAGTGGCCTCTCTTCCCGCCCAGTCTCTGACCCCTGGTGGCAGTGTGCAAGACTCAGAGCTTTCTGTTTTGGCACACAGGCATCCCACTGTACCTGCCCTGTGACTGTGGACTTGCTCTTGGCTCACTGAACAGTTTGGGACAGTGCCAGTGCACTCTGCGTGGTATGTTCCCACGTTGGCCCTGTAAAGTCTATCATGGAGTAAGATAGCAGAACTTACTAACACTGTTACGGCTTCTTATCATAAAGTAAATGCATGGAATGCCCACCTTTAACAAATGTGTATTTTGTAGTCCTAATGGACCCGACAGGCAGTAAATTTGATAAGAGTTAACCAGGTTGGCATTTTATACTTTTACTGATATTTAAATACTGCTAACTATGATCAGAAGAAGTTTGACTCTTTCCCCCCAGAATCTCTTAACTGTATCATCATGGTATAGTTCATACTCTTTGCATTATAGTTATTTTCCTTCTGTCTTTTTTTCTCTTTCTAAAAAGAGTCAGTGCCTGTCATAGTGCTGAACAGTAATTGGATAAAAGTAGTCATAACTCTATGTCCTATTTGACCTCCTCTTAATCCACATTCACTGTTAGGCCTCTAGAAGCAAAAATGGCAGGTGTATATAGCTTGGCTCTTTCTGATTCCCTGTACATGTCCTTAAACTTTAGAATCCTGGAATAGATTTTTGTGGATATTTCCCTCTATTCTCCCCTGTTATCACACTTTTTTGAGATATTTAAATGGCTACACACTGAGATACATACATTTATAATACTCTATTTTATTTGGGGCTAGGATAGCAGCCAAAGGAAACATAATGTCAACTCTTAGGTAAATATCCTTCTGAGTCCTAGAACTACTGAATGTCCAAACAGGTGAGTTTCAGGGGTAAGTAGAAAGACATACAAAGTATTGAAAATTGTGTGAGTTACTATATGGTAAACACAAATGTTGATGGAGTTCACATTACTAACAATTCACGATGCCGATGCTCTGTGTAATAGTAATAAAACCCAAGAGTTTGCATGCCATATAGAACTTGTGGTCTCTGTCAAGTTTTTATAGTTTTAAAATAAGCTACTCATTGACTAGTAAAGTGCATGACCAAGTCGACTTGTTTTTAAAGGGAAGTGGTATAAACTGGCAATATGATTCATTCCCAAATGAAAATTTATGGTGTCTTATGTTCTCTGTGGAGCTGCATTTTTACTCATTACAAATTCTTTGACTCCTTTAAGAGCTGCAGCAGTATTCCCTTTGAATGTTATTAAATAAATAAGATAACCTATGTAAAACTTCTACTTAAGTTCCTGGCATTCTTTTATAAGTAGGTGTTTAGTAGATATTAACTTCCATTCCCTTCCTTAGTAACATGACTGGCTTATTCCAGTCCTAAACACCATTCTATCACATTAAAGTAGTGCTAATGATAGCAGTGCTCTGCACATCTGTGGTGCTTTATCATTTACAAAGTGCTTCCACTAATCTCTCGTTAGGCACACAATCATCCTGGGAGATGTTGCTTACTCTCAAAGTTTTGCAGAGCCAGCTATGTATAGAAAATCAATGATACGAATTTCCTTGCAGCTTTATATGGTGAGCAAAAAGGAGAGGGCAGAAATGTTCAAAAGACGCCCTGATGTTCAACTTCAAATAATGTAGTACAGCTGCAGACTTTTGGGAAACAACAGCAGCAGGTAGAAAACAGGAATGAATTCTCTCTTTTTTAAAGCACGACTTTGTGTTACAAGAAGAAAACATACACAAACAACACTCCAAACAAACTATAAACATAGATGGTTTTCAGCATCTGCAGAATATGCAAATGTGAGACGTATATACATGTCACATAGATGTCTTTATTGTGTTTGAATATGAATGAGAGCTATAAAGCCACACACACACACATACACAAACATGCACCCATATTAAACACACCTGTGAATGGATCATATGACAAGTATCCATATAAGTAAATGTACCTATTCATCTATATATGTGCAATATCTACACAAGATACATACTTCCCAATTTTTTTTCATTTTGCTTTAATTTGCTTTCATTAAAAATCTGGTAAGAAGCCAGGCACAGTGGCACACGCCTGTAATCCCAGCATTTGGGAGGCTGAGGCAGAAGGATCGTGAGTTCGAAGCCAGCCTCAGCAACTTAGTGAGGCCCTAAGCAACTCAGTGAGACTCTGTCTCTAAATCAAATACAAAGTAGGGCTGGGGATGTGGTTCAGTGGTGGAGTGCCCCTGGGTTCAATCCCCAGTACCAAAAAAAACCCAAAATCTGATAAGAAATAGATTTGAGTCATCAGTCACCTAAGATTAGTCTTTTCAAGATTTTTAATACTAAGTCAAACTTTTAATTGTGCTTAAAGCTGTCCTTTAGGTACCTAATAAACATAGTTTCTGATGAATGTTGACTAAATATTGACTTTTGGATGCAAGTTGCTGAGAAGCTCTGATTCAAAAACATTCTTAATGTTGTGATCAGGAATACCCATGCTTCTAAATCTCCGGTGTTTTTGTTCTAGATTTTTTTTTCTAGTTTAGTACTTTATTGCACATATATCTGTTATCACACCACAAACATTGATCAATTGATGATAATGTGACTTTAAATGTGTAGGTTTGTTAATTTATTTTTATGAGATTGGTAAGTCTACTCAGTTATATCTGCTTGAGTTTGTTCAAACTGGATGGATTTTTCTTTTATAATTTTTGCTGGTTAGAATAGACCTTTTGCAAAAAACAAATTTATGATTAAAAAACATCTTTCCAAGACTTAGGAGATTTGGGAATTAGGAATCATCTTCCTAATTATAGGTGCTAATTTTGACAGGATTATAAACATGCTTTTGCTAATATGTTACAATGCCAAGGACGTAGCCTTAACCTGAGATGGGCATTTTATTTGTAGCTTACATTCCTATCGAAAATGTGCTCTACAGAAGACTAAAAGGAGCTCTTTGCCTCTCAGGAGTGGTGCTGAATGGGAAAACAAATGTCGTCAAGAAGCAGTGATGAATGTCATCAATTCTGAAACAGGTTCTCCAGGGGATGAATGCAAAGGAAGAGGGATCCACCCTGGTCCAGAGAAAAGACCTAGCCTCAATCTGCCAGAATAATTAATTATGAAGATTTAAGTCTTTCTTGGGGAGTGAAGTGGATATTTAAAATATTTGTAAAAGAAATTTTGAAGTGCTTAAAGCAGCAATTATCATCATTATTTGATATTTATAGGACCTATAAACTGTGTCAGGCATGGAAAATAAATAGCTCACAAAATTCTTCCAAGTATAGCTTGTATAAAAAGAGCTTCCACTAAATGAGATCAAGTAGCATGCAATAAAATTAATTTTGTTTAGTGAACAACTAACTATGTGTTGGAGGTAGGCTCAACACTGGGGTCATAATGGTGATTCAGCTGCCAGATATATGCAGACCTTTATATTTTCTTCTATTTTCCTTCTTGAGAATATAATTTCTGACTAAAGAAAAAAGCCCCTTAATGTTCTGTGGTTTCCCCTTTGGAAAAATGTGTCATATTAGATAGGGAGGACATTTTCCACTCTGTTCGTCCCTTCTATTACACTGCTGGATAATCTGCACCAAGTAGTTGACTTGCCTCCTGTTCTCTCCGGGCTATGTTAGCTAATAAGTTTTGAGAGCCAGAACTGCAGAAAGATGTACAGTTTGGACTCTGGAGACAGCCTGTCTAGGTTCAAGTCTATTTTTCTATAACTTAACCCCTCTGCTTCTCAGACGTTTTCATCTATGAAGCTAGGATTTTAACATTTTCTGCCAAATATGGGTTTTGGGGAGGATTAAGTTACTTAATACATTGGTGATGTTTAGAACAAGACTTGGCATATAATAAGTACTCAATAAATGCTAGCCTTTAAGATTATCATTATGAAGAGAGTCATCAAGGCCCATCAAGGTCCTGCATATATTGCCTGCTACCCAAGATAAGCCATGTTAATATCACATCCATGATAATCCAGAAGTGTATTTTGATTGACATTTGAAAACAAATGTTTTCTTAACTACCTGATTTAGGAAATTCAAGCTTGTCACAAAAGGATGCAGATCATAAAGAGAATGAATTTTGAGACTGATTCTAGCTCTATCTACAGTATAGAAGACCATGGATGAGGGTGACATACATATTACCCAGTATATGTGAAAATCGTTCTACCCTAAAATAATAGTGTAAAGTTAACCTTGAAATAGAGAACTTATATCATTGTTGCTTTGGAGGCCACTTAGTAGTTGATACTTCCAATGTTTTACCTCATAAAACTTCAATGGACAAGAATCATATATCTTATATCTATGACTTTTATTTTTTATATTATCTTCTCTCCCGTCTCTCTTCTTATTTACTTGCTTATATTTATTTCACATAAATTTGAAAAAGTACTCTTATCAGAATTTTTTTTTCAAAATTGAGGCAATTCTAAGGGTTATAAACATCAGGAAGGGAAAAACAAATTTTAAATATGTGAAAATGAAAGGGAAAACTAATAAAATGATCAGAGACTGATCAGAGAAGAAAGTGGAATAGATAGCATTTTGGAAAATAGTCCAAGATCTTTCAGTTATGTAGATTAATCTTGGAAACAAGGAAGCTCTTCTAAAAATAATTGTTTAATTTTATTTTTTTATTTTATTTGCAGTGCTGAGAATTGAGTGCCTGCATATCCTAAATGTTGTCTCTACCACTGAGGAACATCTTCTGCCCTTGTTTTTACTGTAAGGAGGTGTATAAATTAAAATTATGCTACGTTCAGTCTATTAGATCATCTTCTTGGAAATTGGTGTGAAACTGGTTTGAAACTGGGATTTATTATCTGATTTATTAAAAATGTATTCCACTTCCTGATAAAATTTGCTTCTCATTAAAGGTTTGATCAGAGTTGGGCTGTCACAAATGTTTCTTAGAGGAACGTCATCTAAAATGTGACTTAAAGGAAGAATAAATCAGATTATTAGAATTATGTGTTAAAAAAGTAGTTGGGAATAGAGGAAAGAAAGTGCTCAAAGCAGAGAGACTAGCGTGGGAGAAGGTCCAGGGGAACTCTAATGTGGTATTTGAGAGAAGATAAGTTAGGGGAGAGAAGGAGGAAAGAGATGAGATTTGAAAAACAAGCAAGAACCCGGGGCTTCACACACCTTGTAAATGTCACTGAGGGTCTGGATTTGAATCTCAGGGTGACAGGAAGACACTTAGACTTTTAAATGGAACATTAACAAGATTTAACTTTAGAAATTAGCTTCAGTTCAGGAGATGGATTAGAGAAGAATGTATCCCAAATGTGAAGAACCACTTACAAGTTGATTATTATAACCCATGTGATATATGAAGCTGAATAAGGGCAGTAGGGATTGAAAGAGGTAAGAGACTTCATAGGGTAAAATGGCTATCATTGCTTGATTGATTTTAGCAGTATTGGGGGCTGAGAAGAGAGAGGAATGGATCTAGCTTGGTACGAGAAAAACTGAAGCAAACTCAAGTTTAAAGGGAGGAAAGTATAAAACCAACTTATGAAAGCTTTGTTTTTAGAATACCTGTGGAATATGGCTATGTCTAGTAAACACTTGGACTTATGATTATAGAATTATGATAATCATCTAGGCTGGAAATAAATGCTTGAGTATTACCTGCTCATAGATCTGAATTGATATTGCTTAGGAAGAATGTGGTCTCATGTACTTCCTACTTAGCTTTAATTATTGTTAATATTTTATACCATCTGCTTTACATTTGCCTTCTCTTTTTCTCTCACACTCATATCTATACATGTGCACACACACACATATATATATACACACACACATAATGCATATAAACACACGTGTACTTGGTGAGCTATTTGAAGGTAAATTACATGCATCATAATCCTTTGCCTCTAAATACTTAAATGTCTATCTCTTATGAATACAGATATTTATTTATATAATCACAGTGAAGCTTTCAGACTTTAATAAATTTTGCATTGATATTATACCTTTTTATAATCTATTATTTGCTTCCCAATCTTGACTACTGATTCAATAATGACTCTAGATAACCCTTTAAAATCAGGTTAAGGTCTATTCCTGTTATGTTCAACTTCCACAATTACACAGAAATTTAAGAACAGCATTTAACGATTGAAATTGCATTTTCCTTCCTACAAAGGAAATATAATGGAATATAAGGAAATATATTTCTGAAGGCCATTTCTTCCAGCTTTTCCATCATCTTCATAGAATCTATGAGGATAAGGCTATTATGTAAATAAAAAAACTAACTTCTTTGTATACAGCATTTGCTTTGATGCTTATTCAAGAAAAAGAAAAAAAAATTGCTTAAGACCCAGAAAGCATTCTTCCTATTATTAAGATCACCTGGTTTGAATTATGTTTTTTCTCTCTTAAATGAAAGACAAGTCAATGAGGAAAGGACAAGGTGGCATGGTGATGGAGAGGCAAAGTCCATTCTACAAACTTTATGGACTTTATGATTTAGGTAACCTTTAAGGAGGATCAAAATTAGAATATTAAAAAATGCAAAGCATTAAGCATCAGCTTGAACTAAATTCATGGTATTGCCACTAGGGGTTCAGAGTAGGAAGTTATGAACCCAGCAGCATTCCAAACCTAACATGACCAAAGAGGCACAATGGGAAGCTTTATTTATAGGAATCCTTCTGCACCCACTTGCAAAGTTGCTAAACTGGTTTTGTTTCCTCTGTGGGTGTTTTGGTCAAAGAAGAAAAGCATGTTTTGGCCTGTCACTGGGTACAGAGAGTTGATCTTTAATGGAAAAAGAACAGATTTGTCAGGATTATTTACCTCCACGAGAGCCCTAATTTACTGTGGCTCCAAGCCACCCACCTGGAAAAATTACTTCCTTCTCTCACTACCCTTGCATTTAAAGAATATATGAGAAATGTACCTGGATTAATCTGCAAGCAACCTCAAAGGGAGATGTTTGAAAAGTACTAAATCTGTGATAAAAATAATACACAATCTTCAACTGCCCACAGAAACCACCACCAAGATGCCCAAATCATAACACATTTGGCATTAGGTCACTGGGAAACTTGCCCCAAAGTACATGAACCCAAGCAAGTCTTGATAAAATGATACCTTAAAACAGAAGTCAAATGATAGGGCCCCTAATGCAGAGATAAAACTAGAGGTTTCAAAACCAGACCCATCTGAGTTTGAATTCTCTTTGCCACTTACCCTGTTGTGTCTGCTTAATTAGAGAGCTTGCTATGTCTTTCTTATCACTAGAAAAAGAGGAGAAATAATATCTACCTGCCAAGGCATTAAATTAGGATTAAATGAGATAATGTATGCAAAATGTCTCAACACAGCACCTGGCATATGGTGGGTGCTTAAAAATAGCTCCCTGTGCCCTTTACCATACTGACAAAGACTGATTTCATGTAAGGCAGAAGGACTGATTTAAGGTAGAATAAATGGGAAGGAGAGAACTGAGCCTTCTTGAATATGATGTCACAAATCAGTGGAGGAAAAAAAGCAGGAGGCAGGAAGCTACGTCTGTTGTCCAAGCAAATACACAAAAAGTTTTACCTTGGATAGCACCAGTGAAGAGGACAAGTTTGAGGACTTGCAAGAGTATTAGGGAGTATGAGAGGGCAGGTTACCCCAGATATTCACATGCACATGGCAGAGGAGTGCTTCCCTCACAACTGGCAGAGAGGAAGGGATGGCTTGAGGGGGAACTGGTCATCAGAATTCTGGGATGTGTTCTGTGGAGACAGAATCTTAGGGGAGGTCGCCTAACTCACTGCTGGACTTGTGGTGCTTTAAGTTGGACAGAAATGTCAGGACTCAAGTTCCACTTATGAGGAGTCAACTACACATGAGTAAATTGATACCACAGCAGTGAAATGTCCTCAAGAAAGGAAGAGGCACAGAGAGGGGAGAAAGCAAGACAGTGGTAACACTTGTGCATTTAGATCAGACTTAATAACCCTGCTCTTTATTTCTCAGTACTTTCAGTGCCAAAACTACTGTTTGTAAAAGGTGTTGAAAGTGAGTGTGCTAGGGCTCTATGCTCATCTGGTTTCTGGGACATTGGTCAGTTGGCATTCTTTTACCTAAACCTTCACAAAGCATTCAGGGAAGGCTCTTTCTTCCCTTAGATTAAGAACAGCAAAAGCCAACATTCCTTGGGTGTTTATTTAGTGGCAGGCACTCTGACATGGGAGGCAAAATAATTATCCCTAAATTCACATTTAGAACCTGTGAATATTACCTTATGATATTCAAATGAAAGTTTTGGATGGAATTAAGGTTGCTACTCAGCTGACCTTGAGATGGGAAATTACCTTGGATTATCTTGGTAGACCCAATATAATCACAAGAATCCCTACAAATGGAAGAGAGAGGCAGGAAAGTCAGAATGTGAGAAAGACTTGACTGGCATTGCTGGCTTTGAAGATGGCATTTGGCTGTGACCCAAGGAATGCACATGCTTCTAGAAGCTGAAAGTGGCAAGAAAATGGATTCTCCCCCCAAAGCCTCTGGAAAGAAATGCAGTTCCACTGATACCTTGGATTTGAGTCTAGTGCAATGCATTTTAGACTTTGGACTATTGCAACTTTATAATAACAATTTTGTGTTGTTTTTGTATACTAACTTTTCTAGTACTCTGTTACAATAGGGAACTAATACACCTGGTAAATACTTTATAAACCATGCCTGAGACGGGATCTATTATTATTATTACCACTTCAAAGAAAATAAAAATGGAGGCTTAGAGAATCATACCCTTGTCTGATACCAAAGGTCCATACTCTTAACTGCATATAGATATAAATAATGTGTGTGTATGTGGGGTGTTGGCGGTGGGGGTGGTGGTTCTGGGGATTGAATCCAGGACCTCATACATGCTAAGCAAATACTCTACCATTAAGTTACATCCACAGTCCCTATCATTTTTCTTCCCACCAAATTCCTCCAAAACATCCAATGAGGTGCATCACTAGATGCATCTTTCATCTTTCTTAGGATATTCCCCAACACATTTCTCATATAAATACTGACATCATGATATAATGGAACAAGAATGGATTATAATCATACCAAATAAAAACACTATGATTGTATTTTTATTAGGGTGACTAGTTACTTTGTGTTAGACACTCTCAAACAGGAATGTAAAAAGGGCTGTCACAGATAACAACTAATTGCCATTCCTTGAAGGTTAGTATTTAGGCTGTTTGAACATAAAAAAGAAATAGGTGATACGCTAGTCGAGGTTTTTATCTATGTCTTTTTTCTCAACATTAAAACCTAGCTTATTTTTGTCTTGGCTCCACCCTTACAGAAAGTGATTGGTTCAATTTAAGCAGGTCATTAGGAAGTCTAGGCTGAGTCCTGTTGGAAAGGAAAGAATATCTGACGTGTGCAGATTAGACTCAGACAGAAACCAAATCAGCAACTCAGGAGGCAAATCATACCCTGTCCTTAAGTTTTAATGCCTGTAACTTAAATTTTGACAGGTAATTCCTTTTAAAAAACATTAAGTTTCTAAGTACAAAATATGTCAGAGTTTTTATCTTTATGAATTACACAGCAAATTCTTCTATAAGCTGCTTTTCCTGATGAAATCTTTTCCTCACAACTCTTCAGCACAGAGAAATAGTTTTACCCCAGTACAAATTAAGTCCCAGGATTCTACTTACTCCAATTTATAAGATTACAAAAAATCTAAATTGAAGAAAGAAACTACATAGTATCTGATCTATTAACTGTAATCTAAATGGCTTTCTGCCCAGGATGAATGATGACCTGTGCTACCTCAAGTCCTTTGTCAATTCTTGAGTGAACTGCATGCATGCACATAAGCACAGACTCATATAAACACACTCACAGGCCTTTGCACATAGGTAAGCAGCTTAAATCATTTCTGCAATGCTTTCTTCTTGGTAGAACCTTCAGGCAAATTACATAAATGTTTTTGCAAAGAACTCTAGGAGAACAAACAAGAAGAGCTTATGCAACAATTATCAAAAGTGAGGCATGTCTTCCATGCTGTTAGAAACAGCTGCACAAACCATTTATCAAGCAACTGTGTGCTGGAAAGGTTTGTTCAATAAAATGCTTCCTTTTTCCTTTATAGTCCCACATTTAAAATCACAAGATCTAACACTTTAGCAAAGCAACTGAGTACTGTTACTGCACAAATCATCTACCTTTGTCCATAGAAAACAAATGATGAGTTCAAGAGTGGTGATTTTTAATGCTGGAAGTCCTAATGGTGATAGCCATAGAATTTTACAAAAAGATAAAATCCAATATCTTACTTATTTGAAGGATATCCACAATGACAGAAAGGAAAAAGATGTTGGCATCTAAGTGTTGTTCATAAAATTCACATAAATTATGCATTTGTCCAATGAATTACCCATGTTGTATTCCTTGTTGAAAGACAGTTCTAAGTCATGCACATAAGGAACAAATTGTGCACTTTCTTTTCATCAATAGCAATGGCTTTTTCCTGATATAGCCCTATTTTCCTGTTCCGGAGCTCTTGGTTATTAAAGACCTATGTTTTTCAAGTAACCATGAATGTGAAACACAACAAACTTATTCAAGAGGAAAAGAGGACAGGTCTATAGTACAGGTATTAGTTTTATAGCCAACTAGTTTTATAGCCAATTAGTTTATAAAACTAATCAGTGAGTTGGGTCTGGTGTCACAGGCCTGTAATCTTACTCGGAGGGTTGAGGCAGGAGAATGACAAGTTCAAAGCCAACCTAGGCAACTTAGTAAGATCCTGTATCAAAATAATATTTTTAAAAACAGTTTGGGATGTAACTTAGCTGTAGAGTGCTTGCCTAGCAAACACAAGGCCCTGAATTCAATTCTCAGTATCAAGAAAAATAGAAAAAAATAACTAATTATAAAAGCTTAGTTGAGAATGTTAAATTAAGAAAGCTCAATTCCTTTTTTTATGTTTGTTCAGTTTATTCCTTTCTTTTTCTAACATTTAAATACTAATTAATAAGTACCACTTACAAACTCAGAACAGTTATATTTCACTTGTATGACCAATGACAAAGCCATCATAAGGAATTCCCACTCACATGGGGGTAAATTCTAAAGACAACATAGAAAAGCCAGAAAACTTGTAGTACCAAATTTATGGCCAGAAAAGTCATTAAATCACTTTTACATATAATATGCACGGATTTGTGTATGTATCACAGGTAGAGAAAAACTTAAGCACTTTAGATGAACAAAGGGAAATCTACATACAGATGTTTGAATACTCAAACTGCATTGCCTTTGAGGGTGCTATGAAACCCTAATGGTGAATGGGGCATTTGTATTAGAGTCTAGAGAGCTTTTGCTTGCTTGTAGGTGTAATCTACATTTTTAGTTGTTTTTCATGTACTACTGTATAATTTTAGTAGGTTTCCTAATTGTAAGGCTTAGAGAACAATAGGGAAGTTTATCTGATACATTATAAACAATTTAGAACCTAATCCCATATGGAGTTCCTGGATAATTTCAAGGTGATGTGATTCCACTGTGGATGAAGATGGTAGAGATGACTGGGACTATCACATAAACCTACACCTCCCTTTGAAGAGATGGGCCCACGTTGCATATGGTATTCCATGACCACCTCCTCAGAGCTGACTGGTACCAGGGATTGAACTCAGGGGCACTCAACCACTGAACCACACCCCCAGCCCTATTTTATATTTTATTTAGGGACAGGGTCTCACTGAATTGCTTAGCACCTCAGTCCCCCAAGCTGCTGGGATTAAAGGCGTGCGCCACCACGCCAATCTCACTAGATGATTCTTCTTTTTTTTTTTTTTTTAATTTTTAGTTGTAGATGGACACAATATCTTTATTTATATTTTCATGTGGTACTGAGAATTGAACCCAGTGCCTCACACATGTTAGGCAAGCGCTCTACCACTGACCATAACCCCAGCCGGCTCACTGATTTTTGATCCAAGGGTTGGTCTTCCATGGGCAGATGATCTGGGCCAATAAGATACTCTCAATTAGAAATAAGAGACAGATTCTCTGGGCTTAATGACCATGCAGAATTAGAGCCTAATTGAAGTCAGAAGAACAAAGCCATGAGCAAGCTAATGGTAAGTAGAGAAGCTAGTCATAGGAAAATGGGCAATATTCACAAACAAAAGTGGAAGTCAAAGACCTACGAAAGCAGGGATAGTTAAACTTGTCTGCTGACTTTCTACCACTGAGTCCTGTACCCATGAAGACTGGCCTGTGAATATCTATGGAGCCTCTTTCTCGATCATTACTATCTCTTTTTTGAGTTTGATTGGATCAGTTTTAATTTCTTATGACTTAGAGAGTCTTGATTAGAAAGAACATTATGATTGAATGAACATCAAATATCTTGCTGGGAATTTAAATATTTTTCTCTCCTCTACAAACATAAATGCTTTTGTTTTCCTAATAATTGACACCATGTCCAGAATCCCTTCAGGATAGTGGAGCTTTCTTATCTCAAACGCAATGATGCCAAAGCTTATATTAGAGGCGTATTTTTTGTACAAGATTGTAAATCTGAAGGGGATATCTTCAGGTTCTGAGGGACACAATGCAGAAGTGAATCTTTCTTAGACTGTGGACTATTTGAAGGAAACAGGCTTTTCAATAATTCATAGGTATGCTGGGGGTGGGGTCATGCTGTGCCTGGCCTATCAGAGAACTCAAATATCTAGCATATAATTGTTAATTATATGTATCAACTTGGCTAGACTAAGATGCCCAGTTGTTTGGTCAAACATTAGTCTAGATGCTATGAATACATTTTTTAAAAACATGATTAACATTGAAATCAGAGTATTTTTAATAAAAATGATGCCTCTCCATAATGTGGATAAGTATTATCCAACCAATTGACAGTCTTACAGGAAAGGACTGAGGTTTCCCAAAGAAAAAGGAATTTGGTTTCAAGATTGCAACATAGAAAACCTGTCTAAGTTTCCAGCCTGCCTTGCCTGGCTTGTGGAATTTGGATTTAGAACTGCAATATCAGTACCTGAATACCCAGAACCTTGCTTTCTGGATTTCAGACATGCCAGTTTCCACAATCACATAAATCAATTTCTTAAAATTGGTCAATTGATTAATCAATCTGCCTATCTATTCATTCATCCATGATCCACTGAAATACAGTAGGATCTATGATGAGAAGATGGATAAAAGACATACACAAATGTGTATATGTATGTGCACACATATCTGTATCTCTATTTTTACCTATTTTACCCATGTCTGTATCTATATTAACATATCCTGTTGGGTCTATTTCTCTGGGGAGCCCTGATATGTTGGGCTTGTTGAGATTGTTGGAGGAGTATAATTTGACTCAAGAGATGCTAAAAAAAACCCATGATTTCAAATTTCCATTCAGTCTTTTAAAAAGTAAAGGTGGAGCTCCTCAGTGGATAGCACTTTTCCCAGCAGATTATCTTCAGGAATTATTGAAATATAAACATAGAATCAGTGTCTAGACTGACGTAGGGGATAGAGCTAAACAGCTGTACAACCTGTCCAATTTTGGAGAGTTTTGAAGAATAGGACACAAGATGGGGATTATACAAACAACCTGCAAAAAGATAAGGCAGAAGGTTTGGAAACATATCCAGAGGCCTGAGTCGGAGAAAGAAATCCCCTGTTGTGGGGAATTAACCATAAATTCCTAGAAAGAGTGGTATCTGATACTGAATTTGAGTTGTTTCCTGTACTTTGTAAGTTACCACTTTTACCACTTCTTCCCACCCTCCATACTTTAGTAAAGTGAGTCATACCCATAATATTGTTTTAGTTGTGTTCCAGGGTCAAAAGGAAAGAAGCTGAGGTTTCCAGCTTAAAGCAAAGCTAGGCAGCAAGTGAGGCACCCCCTTGGTACTTTAGTGAGGAGCACTATGAGGGAGAGAAAACAGTTCAGAAAGATAGCTAAGGAATACAGATAAGTTGCTGAGAGCAAGAATCAGGAGACAGACAATCTGAGGTCAAATCCTCACCTCACTCTTTTACCAAGGGCAAACTGCCTCTGAGAATTGGCTTTCGCATATGTGAAACTGGGCAATTGAAAAACATGCCTTCAGTGTTTAAAAAACAAGGGCATGTAAAAGCATGTAGCTTACTACTCAGAGCGTGGAAAAATTCAAATAATAGATATATCATCATCAACCTATTAAAGAGAAGCCTGTGGGTTCTTTCATGTGGTTTGCAAATGCCATTTAATAACTGGTATATGTGCTTGCTGAGCTGCAGAAGTTTGTTTTCCTCTGAAAGCCAACATTTTTGACTCAACAGCATTCTGACTTATCCCTTCACCGGTAGGAATCATGGTCCTTGACATTTTTTCCCTTCCATTTTTTCACCTTTAAAAAAGGTGTTTGGAAACATATTTAAAGGGCAGTTTGGGGTTTTCAAAAAGTATAATTTGAGGATATATGTTAAGGTGGTGTACGATTAGCATACCCTATACCCCTACTTTTCCAAAAGTTTTTACATTTAATTCCTGTTGTTTAGGTTGCTTCTGTTTTTATCTTTATTTTAAAAGCATTTTCAAGGAATTGCTCTTCAATATATCTTAAAGCACTTAGAGAATATGAAGCACCATTCATATATTTTCCTTTTTTAGGTAGAATTACATGTTTAATATTAAATAATTTGGACAATACATAAAAATAATAAAATTAAGATGAAATCACTCATCACAAGCCCACCACCCAGAGGAAACTCTATTAAATAATACACATCCTTCAGACACTGAATATAATTTTCTAATTACTGATTCTTGAACTATGTTGCCAGGTTTTTTTTTTTCTTGATAGTTTTATTTTAGTAGGATGATAGTATCATTTACCACATACCATTTTTAAAATACAAGAGAAAAAGGATAAAAATGTTAAGGACTTTTTTTTTTCTTTTTCTTTTCTATAGGCAAAATATAAGTATTTTCCACTATATGATTTTCAGGGAAAGCTGATGAGGACAGCATTGAGGCTTTCTGATTCTAGACATAATCTTAGGATACCTCAGGGAAACATGCTCATGTTTTCATGGAGGATGCTGGGTGCATTGGCTCATTCTATCTCCCAGCGGTGCCATGAACAGCAGGATCTGACTCCAGGCACATGCGCCGGAATCCAGTGAAAGAGTTCAGGTCAGGCTGGCAAGAAAGAAGAAAGAAAACAAAACAAAATGGCAAAAAACCTAACTGGGCACGGTGGTGCTCACCTGTAATCCCAGCAGCTCAGGAGGCTGAGGCAGGAGGATCGAGGGTTCAAAGCCAGCCTCAGCAAAAGTGAGACACTAAGCAACTCAGTGAGACCCTGTCTCTAAATAAAATACAAAATAGGTCTGGGGATGTGGCTCAGTGGTTGAGTGCCTCTCAGTTCAATCCCTGGTACCTGCCATCCCCCCCGCAAAAAAGGGGAAAAAAAGAAGATGCATGCCTTCAGGATACAAGGGTAGTGATAAATTAATACAGAATTGAGGTTTTTTTTCACTTTTAAATTGGCAAAGATTTTAAAATAACAGGGAAGTAAGGACAACTAGCTTTCTTATATACTGCTAGAGGGAATGTAATTATAAATCACCTTTCTAAAGGGTGATATAAGATATTTGAATTTATGAAATCCAATAAGAATACTTACTAGGACATCATTCATAGAGGTAAATAAAATAAAAGCATCTGACCAGCAATAGGGAAATAAGGAACTGGTTAAATACTTAGAATATGGCACAATAGAATATTTTACAATTCTTAATATTCATGTTTTTATAATGAAGAAGAGAAAAAAGTGGAGAACCATACTGTCAATACTAATTTTGAAAGACAAATATACAATTGTGTTTAATCTATACGTGGACAGGTATATAAAATCATTGTTAACTTCTTAAAATATTTCTAAGTTAAACACCCTCTATCGCCTGTCATCCCACAGGCCAAAATGTCCCATCTCCAACTTTTTCAATATTTATAGCTTCTCTATCTACTCATTGGCTCAGGATGCCAAAATCTCAAGAATTGTTTTTGATTATTTCTTGTCTTTTACCTTTCCAAATTTGGTGTATCTGTTAGCCCACTATCACTTCTAAGAAGATGTATTTAAATTCTGTCCACTTTTTGCCATCTCCAGTGCCAGAATCCGATTTCAAGCTCCCCATTGTCTTTTGCCTAATGATGACAGTAACTTTCTAAGTGATTTCCACTCTTGTCCCTCTCCAATCAGTTTGGTCATAGAGAAGATCATGCCATTCCTTTTGCATTCATTTGCTGTTTGTGGGTAACAAATTGCCATGAATTTTTTAAATACAAGGGACTTAAAAACAACACAAATTCACTATCTCACAATTGACTAGCCACCACTTTTGTGGGTCAGGACTGCAGGCATGTCTTTGCTGGGTTCTCTCTTCAGGGTCTTAACAGATAGAGATCAAGGTATTGGCTAAGATTGCAGTCTCATCTGAGCCATGGAGTCACTGGCATGCATCATTTTCTCTTGTTCTTTTGGTTGTAGAACTGAGGCCTTCAGCAACTAAAGGCCACCTGCTATTCCCTGTCAC
This sequence comes from Glaucomys volans, assembly GCA_020662805.1. Taxonomy (NCBI): domain Eukaryota; kingdom Metazoa; phylum Chordata; class Mammalia; order Rodentia; family Sciuridae; genus Glaucomys; species Glaucomys volans. Next base: position 732,103 of record JAJEJO010005799.1, read on the forward strand.
ATGGGCTTCTCCACTTGACAGCTTGTTTCTTCAAGTCAACAGGAAAAAGCTCTGAATCACGTTGACTTCTGTTTCTGACCTCTAGACGCCCTTTGAAAGGGCTCATTTGATTACATCAGTCTCACTTAGGATAATCTCCCTCTTGAATAACTTAAAGTCAACTGGGGTAGGACCTTAATTTTATTTCTGAAATCTTTTCACCTTTGTCTCATGACATAATCAAGAATATATATTTTCATGTTCATATTCTCATTCTCTTTCAGATTTCAGGGAAAGATTATATAGGGAATAATTTTCTGATATATAGCAGAAGATGGGAATCTTGAGAGCAATTACGGACTGTATATATGTATTGTCCCAAAATTCAGATATTGAAACCCAAACTGTCCGAGAGGTAGTAGTAGCAGGTGGGGTCCTGAGGAGATAATTAGGGTTAGATTTGGTCATGAGAGTGAAACCCCATAATGGGATTTATGCCTTTATTGTATTAGATGAAGGGACAGCTCTTGTTTGTGAGGGTATAAGGAAACAGTTCTCTAAGATCATGTGGTTTGTGTTTTGTTTTGTTTTTGCTTTTTTCCCCCTTTTTCTTTTTGTACAGTGCTGGGGTCAAACACAGGGCCTAACTCATGCTAGGCAGGTGCTCTCTACTAGCCCAATGCCATTCTTAAAATTCTTCAGTGGCTTCTCATTGCGTTCTTAGGAAACTCCAGACTCCTATTGCCTTAGAGGTTCCTGCATGATCTGGTCCTTTCCTGCCTGCCTCTGCAAACGTTTTCCTTCAGAGAACTTAGAACTTTTAATTGTCTTGATTTTGTTTTCTTTCTTATTGTTCGTTTCCTTGACTACAATGCAAGCTCAAGGAAAGCAGAGCCCTTCATGTGTTTGTTTTTTTTACATTACCCAGGACATACACAATGTCTAGCATGAAGAAATTGCTCATATGTAATGGGGTCAAAAAATGTTAATGGCAAATAAGCCTTTTTGAGATCAGTCTATATGAAACAAATCACATAAGTAAAGTTGGAATAAAATATGAGGACTCTTTATACTTCAGAAACTATATCCACCCTTGAAACAAAGAGGTATGCCTTCAACGGAGTCTAAATAACTGTTAAAAACAAAAACAGTTCTACTGGGCTTTTGCTGGTCAGAGCAATCTGCTGCTAAAGTTTACCAATCTGCTATTATTTTTGTCCTAACACATATACAAGATGCTATCACTAAGATGGCCCACAAACGACTTGGTAGCTCCAAAACCTGATGAGTTCCTGTCACTGGAATTATTCAAACAATTTGAATGGCCCACCAGCAGGAATGTTCAAAAAGGCATCTGAACCTTGGATGAGAAGTTTGCAAGAAACTGTAGTCTAGGCTGTCCTAAACTGTGAGGGGACCAATTGGGGAGCCATAGGCTACATTTGGCTTATGGGCAGGTTTTGTTTGGAAGAACACTATTTTTAAATTGATTTGAATATTTTTAGATAGGGCATCTGCTCTCATTCCCATGGTTTCTGTCACTCCCACTATTTAGAAATGATGGATACCCTCATTTATAATAGCTTTTGGCTCCAAAGAAACATATGGGTTTCTACTCTTGGACTCTCTGAGGTCTTTTCTGACACCTAAATATAAAGGACAAGGTAATAAGCCAAAAGACTTGTTGGTATGGAGGGATATAAACTTTGCACTAAGAATAATCATGACTGGATGTCTTTCAAATCCTTTCTTTATCCTTTAATCCTGGACATACTAGCCCATGAAATTTAATTCTCATTACTTAAGCTTGTGGCTCACTTTGAAGATTTTATCTGCTATCAAAATATTAACTTAACCTTTCCCAGTAAGAAACTCGATAATAATCCAATACACATGTGGACCAAAAGAAAAAAAAATCAAAGAATCTCTTTTTGTTCCTGGTTGAAAAATAAATATGACCCAGTTCAGACATTAGAAGAAAGATATATAAAGTAAGAAGTCTCTCTGATGATGTAAATATTGAATTTGGGCTCAGTGTTCTTTTTGATTTCAGACCACTGAGTTATAACTATATTCCATTTTATCAGTGTACAATTTTAAACCAATGTTTTAAACCAATTTAAATCAATGCATCCCACCACCTAGTTTTACCATTTGAGATGCTCACAAAGGGATGTTGGACTTTTTTTTTTTCCTTTCAGTAATAAACAGCAACTGGGAAGAAAGAAAACTGTTCATTGTGCATGAGGGGATAAGGGTATCCTTTTAACCTGTCATTCAGCTAGCCCCCTTAAATGAAATGAGACCTCAGCAAAGTCATTGAGCTTGTCTGCAAAGCCCCCTTTCTTATTTATTTATAATTTTCTCAAAAATTATAACTTTTATCTTTCCCAGTAAGAAACTTGAACCAATACAATTGGTGTTTCTGTAAATGCCAATTTTATTGTAATTTCTTAAGTTTTACCAAATGAAATCTATATGGGAATTTTTTTTTAAATTAAGGACATGTACAAAGTCAGTCTCAATTCAAGGCAGCTATGTTTATGTAACACATTAGGCACCTCCTTTAATTTTCTGAGGACAGGATACTCCACAGTTGTGAGATTATATTTTTGAAGACTGTATTTGGGAGCAAAATTTAAACTAAAACTTCATCCTGAATATATTCCATCTGGACTACGTAAATATGAATATTAAGTGCTTCAAAATTAGCAGAGGTTTGCTCATGAGATTTATTTTTACAGATATTTTTATGCTTTCTAAAAATATTAAAAGGCACTAGTCAGAATTACAATACAGTTAAGTTATATGCTTTTGAAAGACAGTATCTTGATTTTTGATGTCTTCTGGGTCAATTAACAAAAAATGTTAAACATAAGTCAAAATTAAAATATAATCTCAGATATTCATTAATAATTTTGTTTCATAGGATACATATGAGTTGCCAGAATATAATTTCATGCATTAATAACAATCACTTTGTAAACTCTTCATGGCACAGATTTGCAGAAGAGCAGGCCTGCCTGCCCAGATATCTGATTATTTTTAGAAAGTGCCCCAAAATGAGGAGATTAAAAGACACATGCAGTTAAGACACAGCACACATATCTGTGAATCACTAACACCATTATTTATAAGAATCTTTTTCTTTGGCCTCAATTTAATTTATGATTGGGTAGAATATTTACTTATCATTGGCACTTGTACTTCTTCAGTTAAAAAAGATCTGTATATAGTTCTTTCCTTCATTACATTCAATTAGTTAAAATTCTACATAAGAAAACTGAGGCACAGAGTAATCATTGGAATTTCCTCTTTCCAATATATTTCTCTCAATTCTGTCAATCTGAAAACTCAGTTAAACATAACTGCCTGCACATTCTGGTTAACAGTTTTTCTAAGCTTATGGCTGGGGATTTAAGTAATTTGTACCAATATTGAAATACTTATTAGTCTATAAGAATTCATAATGAAGCAAAAGTCTAAGAAAGAGCAAGAGATGAACTCTGCTGGATAGGCTCTGGTTCCTTGAAAAGTCCCTGGCACTATATAGAGGGTGTGGCTGGTATATGAACAGGAGCTATCGTGGGGTGCCCTGATACAATGGAAGAAACCTTGGAGTAAGGTCCTGGTCTTGCTACTTTCGTGCAATCCTGGACTGGAAAGATCATTCAATTTTTTTAAGCCTCTTGTTTCCCATCTATGAAATAAGCTGCATGTGGCTGTGAGAACCAAATGAACAATGTGGGATAGAGGTCTTTGTCTGCTTGAAGAACCTGAGAAAGCCTCATGTATTAACTGTTAAATTTTCAAATTAAAACAATTCAGGGCATTTTTCTCTCCTCTGAAGTCAGCAATCCATCACCTGTATTCCCGGAAGAGGTGATCAAGGATAAGGATTTCCAAAGTTCTATTTCCTTTTTATTTTTATACTATGCATAATAATTATATGTATGTATGGGATGCAGTGTTGTGATTGCATACATGTATGCATTGTGTAATAATCAAATCAAAGTATTTAGTATATCCATTATCTCATATATTTATCATTTCTTTATGTTGTGCACATTTAAAATCCCTTTTCCAGCTATTTTGGAATATTGAATACAAAAGATTGTTAACCATAGTCATCATACTATGCAATGTTACTTCAGAACTTAATTCCTCCTCCCTGACTGTAACTTTGTACCCACTGACCATTATCTTCCGATCCATTTTTCCCTTATCTTCCCTCATATCTGGTAACCACTCTTCTTCTACTTTCTACTTCTATGAGATCAGCTTCCCAGTGTTCTATTTCTACTGTGAATGAGAAAAGAAAATAACTGAACAATGTTGGTGTATGTCAGAAGAACTGGACCATGATGCTAATGATCTTTATTATCTCTTTTAGTTAATGATGTTTACTGCTAATTGTTCGGTTGAAGAAAGTCTCAGCCATGTAGATGCATAGGACAGCTGTGGACATTTCTCCACCTACATGAAAGATCTGTGCTTAGCAAAGAGAAGAGGAGGCAGCAGGCAATTCTGAAGGTAGGAATCAAACACCAGTGAGCATGTTGGGTTTGTTTTCAGAGTGAAGAGAGGACAGTCACTGTTGGACTAGGAAATTGCAATGCACTGATAAGTAGTTATCCAAACTGGAGGAGTTCTAGAAAGGCCCAGAGAAAGAGAAGAGGGAGTTACCTTTTCCTTTGTAAGGACAGAGCTGTGAGAGGCCAGAAGCACCTGGCAGGAGGAAACCAAGGTTAGTAGAAGTGAGACGTAGAAGATACCTTCTAAACAGCAACTCTGCATGAGAGGCATGTTTCAGGTGACTAAACTGTGCTCTGGAAAGCTCAAGAAAACAAATCAAAAATAGGTGGGGAAATTCTGACCAGTCAGATTAGGGGTTCCAAGCTATAAGACTCCACCAGAACAAGTTTAAAAGGTTCAGGTAAGGGGGGCTCATCATGTGGGATTCTCATGGGGAAGTGTTGAGATAGACCATAATAACCAGGAGGCACGCATGGAATGGGAGGAAGGCCCCAGACTTAGAAGGTTTTGCATGGGAGATTTTAGCACTACAACTCCACAGGCAGTCTCAACAACTGATTAATCAAGTTGTTTATTTGTCAGCTGAAAGACCCATATGAGCCATAAACTATGCTAAGCACTGCAGATAGAGAGATGCACAAGATGCAGTCTCTGCCCTGAAGGAGCTCAGATACAAGGACACAAACAAGTATAAAAATAGCAGCTAGCACCATGATAAAAATTGGCATGGGTGCAGGGGGAACACAGGTGTGGGGTCACCAATTTCACCTTTTATGCAATAGGGGAAGGCTCATCAAAAGAAGTTATGCCCAAACAAGAGAATGGAAGGCTCTTTAGAGGGTGACCAGAGGAGGTGACTGAGAATAGCATGTGCAAAGGTCCAGAGGCCAGAAAAACAGAGCTTAGCAAATAAGGAAGGAATTATCTCAGCAGAGCTGGAGTGTGGACAGGGAAGGGAAATTGTCAAGAGACTACATGAAAAGGTAAGTAGAAACCACATCATGAAGGACCTTGTGGACTATGGTCAGAGATTTGGGGAAACAGCCAGGCGTGCTGGTGCCCACCTGTAATCCCAGCAGCTCGGGAGGCTGAGGCAGGAGGATTATGAGTTCAAAGCCAGCCTCAGCAATTTAGCAAGACTCTGAGCAACTCAGCAAGACCCTGTCTCCAAATAAAACATAAGAAAGGACTAGAGATGTGACTCAGTGTTTAAGGCCCCCTGGGTTCGATCCCCAGTACAAAAAAAAAAAAAAAAAACCAAAAAATAGATTTGGGGAATGGTAGGGTTCACAGGAGCCACTGAAGGTAAGTAACTTAAGTAAACATATAGGCCCCACCTCTTAATATTCAAATCATGCACTTCTTCTCTTGGCTTTAAAGCTAAGTGTTCTGTTAGTAAACATAACAGGTACTAGTTCTTCACCACCAAACTTTTACTACCTTGATCAATGGAGAGAACCATCTATTCTGTTGAGTGTGAAACAATAAAAACACCAGCCTCCTCCTCTGCAACTCGCTCCTAAACTGTCAGTTGAAACCCTCCCTACTCTCCCTATTTCTAGGGATGTAGAAATACATTCCTAATCCTTCTGAGCCTGCTTTATTGTTGCTTCTTCTACTGTACTTATTTCCTTCTAACATACCATGAAATTGATTATTTATTAGTTCTGGAATTTAAGCTTCCTGAGGGCAGCAATCTTCATGATTCGTTAACTTATATACTTTGATGGATACTTGGTACCGGTTAAGTATTTAACAAATACTTACTGAATAAAATAAATGAACAGAAGTTAGAAATGGTTCAGAGAAAGCTTTGCTAAGATTTATATTTTAAAATAATATATGATAAGTTCAAATTATAAAAAGAAACATTGTGAATGCATTTTTCAAAAATCTAAAGCCTTATTCTACACTTTCTTTTACAAGCTTTCCTCTTAACTAGTCCCCTCTGACCTGGTCTCTAACAGTCTACAGCAAGATATGCCACAGATCCCATTTCCAAAAATACTCAAGTGTGTACTGAATTGTGATTTCAGCAGGTTGTGAAGAATACTTTGAATACTGCTCTAGGAGTTTTATTTGCCACTTTTATTGGACACACCTTGTCCCTATTACGCCTGTGTGGGCATTTACAAGCAACAAGGACAAGTTCGTTTCTGCCATTATTGCATGCCAGTAAAAGTGACCATAAAAACAAGATAAATGCTGCCTTTCTTGCTGCCTGTTCCTCGTGCAGTTTAGTTCTGGCATTCTTAAAGAGAAGTGAGGCCTTATTTAAACAGGGATGTAATGATGCCACCAGTCATTCCTAAAGCAAAAAGCTCATTCTGTGCATGTTCCTTTTCAGGGATCTGTTATAATTCTAAAAAGAGCAAGAGTTGCAAACTGGTAGTCTACAGGCCACACCTGGCCCATACAAGGAAGGCTGTTGTTTTGTCTACATGTTTCAAAAAAAAAAAAAAATTGGAATTTATTGTTAACTTTCAAAGAGAGGAAGTTTTCTACCAAAATCAGAATGCCAACTCCTGTTGAAAAATCTGGCAGCAATGGGCAGGCCTTTCTGCAGGCAATAGCTTACTGAAACTATGCCCAAGTTGCCTGTTGGATCAGGCAGGTGCTGCCAGGTTGCACTATCTCTCCCAGGCCACTTTCCCTGTCATGCAGTATGTGTCTCTACAGGCATGGGGGATTGATCACCTTTGAACTGAGGATAGACCAGCTCTGGTTCATTTGTGCCCTGTCTGCTGTTTCAGACTCTTAGCAGCCATGTGAATCAATCAGTTTTTACCAGCCTCTTTGAATACCAAAGTCTATGCCTCATACCAACCTGGGCTGGCATTTCTTATATTTAGGTGCTACACTATTTTTTTTTTTTTTTTGCTAAACAATGTCCTTGTTTTATTTATTTTTAATTTGTTCCAATTAGTTATACATGACAAGAGAATGCATTTCAACTCATTGTGCACAAATGGAGCACAACTTCTCATTTCTCTGGCTGTACATGTTGCAGGGTCACACCATTTGTACAATCATACATGTACACAGGGTAATAATGCCCATTTCATTCCACCATGCTTCCTACCCCCCTCTTACTCCCCTTCCCTCACTCCTCTCTACCCAATCCAAAGTCCCCCACCCCTTATGAATCAACATACGCATATCAGAGAAAACATTTGGCCTTCAGCTTTTTGGAATTGGCTTATTTCACTTAGCATAATATTCTCCAACTCCATCCATTTACCTGCAAATGCCATAATTTCATTCTCTTTTAAGTCTGAGTAATATTCCACTGTGTATATATACCACATTTTCTTTATCCATTCATCTGTTGAAGGGCATCTAGGTTGGTTCCACTGTTTAGCTATTTGAATTGAGCTGCTATAAACATTAACGTGATTACATCATTGTAGTATGCTGATTTTAAGTCCTTTGGGTATAAACAGAGGAGTGGGATAGCTAGGTCAAATGATGGTTCAATTCCAAGTTTTCTGAGGAATCTCCATAGTGCTTTCCAGACTGGTTGCACCAATTTGCAGTCCCATCAGCAATGTATGAGAGTACCTTTCAACTAAACTTGCTCTTAGAAGAGATTTTGAACATACTCACAGAAGCAGAAAGATGAGAATATGAAGGTGTCTCAAAATAGGAGCTATACCTCCCAACTAAATAATAAAGTTCTTCAAATAAAACAGCAGACAGCTAAGCAGTAGTTGAAAGAGTAGAAGGGATTTCCAAAGCTTCCATGAGGGTCCTACTTCATTTCTCCATTCTAGTGTATAACAAAGAGCCCTATCCCTCACTTTTCTGATTTCAGGGCCATCTTCTATCACCACAAGATGAAATAGATCATCAAACCATTTGATTCTAAGTTGATTTAAAGGATGACAAAAAGGTTCTCTTACACAGAAATATTAGCTGACATATCCCTGTTGAGATTCACTTTATCAGGGTCAAAGAAGAAATCAGCCCTCAAAATAATCAGTTATAAGTTCTTTTAACTGTCAGAGAAAAAATTAAAGTTTCAACAGTCCAGCAGAACCTTTTGTCTCATTTCCCCTGGACACTCTGTGCCCTCTTCTGAAACATGTCATCACCAGTATGAACAGAAGCTTCCAACATGTGGCCTCCCAAGGCACAGTGCCCCACAATGAAGTATTGTAATGTTTCAACACTATGGCTTTCTCCAGTTCAGACTTTAAAACAAATCCACCACTTAAAGGTTCATTTACCTCTTTTCACAAACCACAGCCTACCAAGCAACTCAAACATGGGGGTTCTTCAGTGGGGGTAGGTGGGATGCCCAAACCTATTCCTTTACCCCATACACTCCTGTTAAATGACCCATGATATCATGAATCTTGAGTTTGCAGTTTTATTTTCCACAATTATACTTAGTTACCTCAGAATCAATCAGACCATGTTGGTCTATTACCTACTGTAATTCTGGGCCCACTACTTTATACAATGCCTGAATGCAAGACGGACAAACAAAGGATACCCCTTTCGGCAGATGCATCCTATGTCAGGGAGCTCAGTTTGGTGATCAGAGCTCAGTTTGTATTTTGGCCACAAATGGCCTTGGTCAGGTGACTTTCTGAGGGGACTATGCATGCTTATACATAGTCCTTGTTCTTGGTCTTAATACTGAACTCTTGCAATGAAGTGGGCAGTCAAGTGAGGAGGAATCTCTAGGACAGAGGTCAACATAGGAAAGCTACATTTGAAATATTACTGTAGAGGCTGCAATTATTATTCTGTCCAGACTTCAGGAAAAGCTTCACAAAAGAACTCTTAACATTTAGGTTGCAATGAAAAGGATGTGAGGATTCAAGAGAGGACTTATAAACAGAAAAAAACACTTGAAAAAATAGCAGGGCAGGGAATATAGGTGTACATATGGGAAACATCACGGGGTTCAGTATTGCTGGCATTTGTGTAATATTTATTTAAGTAGAGGAAATAAGTTGTAAGGCTCTGTAAGTAGATTGGGTCCATGATGCAGAATACTCTGAAGGTCAGGTTGAGGATTCTGCTTCTCATTAATGGTCACTCTCTCAAGTGTTCTTGAGTAGAAGCTCATGACAGAGTTACATAACAGCTAATAATTTTTAAATATTATGTATCAAGCATTTTGCTATGACTTTGGCATGAATCATCTCATTTAAATGTTGGGACAGTCCTACAAAATATATACTGTTATTGTCCCCATTTTACTGATCAGGAAACTGAGATTAGAAAGGTTAACATTCCCATGGCTGTGTAGGGAGAGCAGGAGTCAAGTCCCTTTCTGACTCCAAAGGCCTTAAACATAGGGTTCTCATTCAATAAGCCAGAGGTTCTCTTTGGCAATAGTGGATGTTCAGAAGAGGGAAATATTGAGAACAAAGGTATTTGGTGGGGTGCTCAGCAGAACATCGGTGCTAAAGAAAATGAGGAGTTACAGGGACAGTTGAATTTGACGGTTGAGAGGAATGTTCAGCTGACAATTTTAGGTAGGCTTTATTGTTGAACAGCTAGCAGACATGTCACAAATGGAAGCCACACACCAAAGAGGGCAGAACCAAAAGACAGAGAGAGGGTGATGACTTTGTGGAACCATAGTTGTTTACCCCTGACCATTTTACAGAAGTATAAAGGCTTAATTTTTCTAAATACTGGACTTAGGTCTGTGTTACCAAGAGCTAATCCTACTTCATTTGATATACACATTATATAAATTTTCACTTAATGGAAAAATGTCATTCTATCATCCTGTTTTCATTGAGATCTGCATCTTATAGAAATATGGTTGAGGAGTTTCTACCACTCCATTCTGGTTCTGCTGCTGCATTCAGAGAGGGTTTCCTGCCCACCCTATCATAAAATGCTAGTCCAGGTAAAGTTGAAATAACCTAGCTAAGAGGTTTTAGAATGATTCACTCAAAGTTTGGGCAAGAAGAACATTTTCAACTAAAAAAAAAAAAATGGTAAATCAGAAGCATTCAAAATTCAAAGCACCTTTGTTGCTGGGAAGAAAGCTTAGGAACAAAGTTGATTTTTACATTTAGAGACATGAGAGTTGGTCTTCCTAGTTTTCTAAAAAGAGGTATCAAAAGAAATCTATTGCTAACGAAATAATGTGAGATTCTGGGCTTTGTGAAGATCAAACTACAAACAGGGTGATTTAACTGGCCAGATATTCAATCTCACTTCCTCAGGATCATTAGGAAGAAAAGTGGGAGTCTGTGCAGGAGGTGATGGTCTGATGGGATTAAGAGAGTTTACTGTCCTGTCCTCAGGTGATTTTTAGAGTGGGTACCCAGTGCTGGGAGTCACACCATGAAAGGGACAGTGAAAAAAAAAAACAAAAAAAAAAAAACAGAAGGCATCAGAAAGTGACCGGGCTGCAGGTTCCTCTGAGAGGGAGTGAGAGAACTCAGACTGTTAGAGGAGGCCTAGGTGAGACATAAGTTACTATTCTCCTAACTAGTTGACCTTTACTAACTCTTGTCCTACAATCTATTTTCTTTTCAACATCCAGGATGAGCTTCTTATATCATGAATCAAGTCACTCCTCTGATTAAAATACTTCAGGAGTGTCCTCCTATAATTTGGAATTAAATTCATGCTCCTTACCCAGACCTCTGTTAGTCTTTCTGCATGCACCTTGAATTCAACCATCTGGGTTTATCTTTTTTATTTCTCCTTGTACACTGATATTTCAAACTCATTTCCACTTTTGGGTCTTTGTTCTTGCACTTCCCCTAGACATTCAAACACCTGGCTTTGTCTCTTCATTTCAGAAAAGCCTGCTCCAAACATTTTTTTTGGAATCAGAAATGATTTTGTTTCAGATCATGGTTCCTCCCCTTAGGATCACTCCTCCTTTGCCTTGTACATGAAGGAGCTACTTGAGAGCTGCTGTAGGGTCAAAATGAGCTAATCATGAAACACATTTTGTACAGGGCCTCTGACTTTATGTTGTCACAGTGCTCCATTAACCTCAGTTCTCATTACTATTTAATGTATATATCATCATGTTGATTATTTTATGTATCTATGTTTTACCTATATTTATTGTCCATTTACACCCACAAGAATATGAATTCTATCAGTGAAGAGATCTTGAGAGCTTCTAAGTAGGTACAAAATAAATAATTTGACATTTAATTTAGTAGGGAAAAAACAAGAAGATAAAGCAGGAAGAAGGAACTTTTCAGTAGTCTAATCCTGAACCTTCCTCTATCTGTGTCACCTTGGTCACTTTTAGGGCCTGGGTTTCCTCTTTAGTAGGGCTCTGGAATCTTATTTGCTTGTTTTATAAGGTTACCTGTGAAGCAGGAAAAGCACGTGTCAGGCAGTAGAGGGCAGCAGTGTGTTGACAGAAGCACCTGCTGCTCTAATACCCAAGTGTCCTCTAAATGAATGATCTTCCTACTAAAGGAATAACCTTGTGTTTAAATTTCCCATTAAGTCATTACATCTTGTGAGATAAGGAAAGAACTGATGTCTTCAGAAAAAATAAATTGTAAACTATCTTTTTCATTTCTGTAAAAATGTAATTTTCAATTCAGGGATGAAGGAAAAACTGTTGCCTTCTGATTTCATCCAGGTGGGAAGTCAGGAGAACCACGAGAACTAGATGAATTGGGTAGATGGAGGTCGGGTCTCTAGTTCCTAGCTTTGTGCTGTTCACCAGACACATGAACTTGGGAGGTTGGGAACAAGCAGTAAGAGGTAACTTATCCATATTTATACTGCTTATAAATCTGAGTTAGAGAATAAAACACCAAGCAGTGAGAGATTAAGTAATATGCCTAGAACCATGCAGCTAACTAAACAAGCCCTGATAGGAAGGTTTCAATTATTTTTTAACATAATAAGTAATTTCTTGGTTTAAAAGTAACCAATGTGTCCAGCAGTCCCCAAGGAAACAAGACAGTTCAGGAATCCTCTGAGAAGACTGAATTTCTGCTCCATCATCCTGCTTGCCTTTTTTTTTTTTTGGTTTATATTTAGAACAGTGTTCAGTCAGCCTTACTTCATGGGTCTATCATTCTGAGTAATTTCTCATCTAAATCTTATCTCTCTCTTTTCCCATCTCAGCCATTTTCCCTTCTTTATCCTTAGCTCAAAAGTAGTGGTTACACTCAGGAAATTCAGGCATTAATGTTTCCATCTTGATTCCAACAAGAAAGGGAAAACATGCAGGGATGAGATACAGAAAGGTTCCCGAGAAGGGGGAGAGGGAAAGTCAGGCTGTAGAGTTGGCCTTGGTATAGCAGCAGCCACGTGGGCGCATACAAACAAACCCTGCAGATGATTACAAATCAGCCAAGTTGGCCTGGTAAGGGAAAAGCAGCCTATTATTTGAGAACCCTCTATTCAAAATATACCTTAAAAGAACAACCTATGTAAAGCTTCCTTTGTATGTTCAAATATAATTACAGCCATGAGAACAAAGCTTTCTCTAGATGCATGAGCCTGAGCTTCAAGTGGGCCAATACTGCTGCATGGACTTTGTACTGTATATTCCTAGTTCAGTTACCCTCCCATGCTCCTAGGAGATGGTTTCACACTCCTTTCTCCTTCCTATAAGTCCCAATAAACTCTATCCTTCTTCATTGAAGATCTTACCTCTTAATTTACTTAAAAAAAATTGAAGCACCCAGAGACTTCCACAGACTCTCAGTACAACATCAACCCACCTACCAGCATCTGCACCCACTGATTTCTCAAGCACTATTTTAAGTTTACTTATCCCCATTTTCTAACCCCTTCTTGTACTGATCCTCTTTACAGAAAAATTCCTTTAGATTTTTTATACTTGTTGTTGCTAAGTCCTTCCTTCCCATGCTTTCTCTTATATCTACTCCCTTTGGACTTGAAGACCCACTTCTGCACTGAACTTTTGCTTAAGCACCAATGATCTCTGCCTTGACAAAACCATAGTTACAAAACAACACATTGTTCACTACCTCCTCCAAATGCTTTCTTCACTGGATGCCAGGTCATCACAATCTCCAGGGTCTTCTCCTACTCCCCTGGCTGCTCCTTCTCTGTCTCTTTTGCCATCATTGGAGACCCTAGGCTGAGGTTCTTGGTCATCTTATGCTTCTCCTTTGGTGAGTTCATTCATAGATTTTATTGCTGTCTGTATGTTAAAGACTCTGAAATTAATATTTCCAGCACATTTTCCCCCATATTCTAGATTCATATTGCCAACAAGCTTATTCTATAAATCTCTACTTAGAAATCTAACTGACATAAGAAACTTAACATGTTCAGAAATTAATTCCTAAATTCCATGAATACCTACTCCACTCTCATTGTTTTCAATTTATTTGAGGGCAAATCCATTATTTTCTCAGTTCAAACACCTTAAAGGAATACTTGAGTCCTTCTCGTGTTTTCACTTTCTCTCTACTTTTTCACATTCCACACGGTAACCACCAGGAAAATCAGTTGACTACCTTTAAATCACGTATGATATGTGACCACTTCTCACCTCCATCATGCCATTGTTTCCCATCTGAATCATGGCTGTAACTTCCTAATTAGTCTTTCTGCTTCCAATCTTGTTGGTCTAACAGTCTATTCTCCACATTCAAGCCAGAATAAGTCTTTCAAAATCTGAGACATATTTTGTCAAATTTTGCTCAAAATCACTAATCATTTTTTATTTCACTTGGAGTAAGAACTGTACTCTTATAATTAAAAATAAAAGCTCCTAAATATATGATCAGGCCTCATTCTCTCTCTAAACTCATCTCCCATTTTTTCTGCCTTTGTTCCTTTCATTCCAGTCACATGTACGTACTATTTCTGAAGCATTCAAAGAAAGCTCCTGCCTTAAAGTCTGTCTTCCCTCTTCATGGAATTCTACTTCCCCAGTTATCTGCACTGCTAACTGCTTAGCTTCCTTCAAGTCTGTGTTCATCTTTGACATTTTTTAAAATTTTTTATTTTTGTTCTTTTTTCAGTCCATGAAAGTGGAGATATTTGCCATTTCTTAATGAGGCTGACCCCTTACCACCACTGAAGAAAAATGGAAAATGCCATCCTTGCCTGATATTCCTATTCTCCTTTACTTAGCTTGATATTATCTTTTTTATTATACTTATCAATTTACCAAACCATATACTTATTTCACTTGATTTATTAAAGAATACTTATGTGTCATGTTCATTCTTTGTTATTAATTTTTTGCCTTCTGATGATGATATGTTTGCTCCATGAGGTATTTATTTTAATTACTATAGCAGATAGAATGGTGGATAAGGAAGAGATATAAAATTTTAAAAAAGCACTGAATTCTTTTTTTTAAACATTTCTTTTAGTTGTAGATGGACACAATAACTTTATTTATTTTTATGTGGTGCTGAGGATTGAACCCAGTGCCTCACACATGCTAGGCAAGCACTCTGCCACTGACCTACAACCCCAGCCTCAAGAGCATTGGATTCTATCTCAGAGAAAAGGTAAGTTTGATTTGGGTAATGGGTATATAACCCAGTAAATCAATTTGGATGAAAGTTGCCTGAGGTTATAGGAAAAGAAAATGAGTAAGAGAACACATGATGCCCTGAGTTACGACAAATGAGTCGGCTTTAGAAATCCCATTAGAAGAATGGACTTGGCTTGCTAACTTGTAATTTGGACAGAATGTTCCTACAAGTAGCCCAGTCCTAAAATTACCATCCACAAACCAAAACTGTGACCACAGTTGCTGCAGTGGATTGGAAATGATAACAGTCTCCATAGTTGAATGAGTAACTTAATCCCAGTAAAGTAGAACATGAAAAAAAAACAAATATTTTTCAAGCTGTGTTTGTAGAGGCAAAAAGGATTTTCTAATTAACATGACAATTCCATTATGTTTTGTTTCCTTATAAGTTTAGTTTTAATTTCTGTCAAAGTTACACAAGAACTAAAGAAGATAATCACCAGTTCTCCAAAACTTCTCAAAGAATAAACAGTTCCTCCAATCCTTTCTTTTTTCCCATTTCCCAAAGCCAACCCCTTTGAAAACTCTTCATTCTCCTCAGCTCCAACCTATCTTATCAATTACCCTTTTGGGGATTCCTTTCACTTTTTTCTTATGAACATTTATTTCCTGGATTCCATATCTTAATTTTTTTTGTTTTATTTTCTCTTACTGGTGAATCACTCAAGAAATTATAGACACAAGGGAAATTGTCTTAAATATACATATGTAAAATGGTTTTATTCTGCCAGACATTTGATTTATAATTCTAGTAAAGCTCCTGATAAGAAATAATTTGCCATTAGAATATTGAAGCCATATTCCATTATTTTCTAGCTTCTAGTGTTGCTGTAGAGAAGTTTTATGTAATTCTAATTCTTTCTCCATTAAATAAACATCCTCCTGAAAAATCTGAATATCTTTTATTTGGCACCAATTTTCTGACATTTCATGATAATATGCTGTTAGTCAGCTTTTCACCACTTTGACCAAAATACCTGACAAGAACAACTTAGAGGAGGCTAAGTTTACTTTGGCTCACAGTTTCAAAGGTTCATGGATGGCTGACTCCATTACCCTAGGACCAAGATGAGGCAGAATATCATGGTGGAAGGGCATGGCAGAGGAGGGCTGCTCCCCTCATGATAGCCAGAAGGCAGAAATAGAGAGAGGAAGAAAGTAGAAACAGGGAGGTTGAACCCTTTCAGAGCATGCTCCAATGACCCTTCTCTACTAGGCTTGCCCCATCTGCTTACAGTCACCCAGTTTGTCCATTCAAACTTTGATGGACTGAGTACGTTACATCTGTTGTAATCTGAATCTCCCTGCATTAACACAGGAGCTTTTGGAAGACACCTTATATTCAAACCTAACACATGCCTACATCTACATCTGAGTACACTTTTATTCATTGTTCATGTCGCTGAGTCCTTTCAACCTAGAAACTCTTATCCTTCAATTTCAGGAAAATTTCTTGCACTATTTTTTTTTTAATTTTTTCCCTCTCTTTTCTCTCTAGCATTTATTTCTAGTGGATAGACTTCTCTCTAATTTCCATATAATTTTCTCTCTTATTTTTAATGATTTTATTCTCCTGTCCTACTTTCAGGAAGATTTCCTTCAAAGTCCAGCCAGTATTTGCTGTGTTTTTCATTTATGCAAATATATCTTTAATGGCTTGTATTTGTTCTGTTTTCTGGATATTTCTTTTTGTATCACTCTATTCTGGTTTCATGGACAGATTTTGCTTGTTTGAGAATATTAAGAATGGTTTTAGAAGACTTCTTTTCTTCCCACATATATTCTGTTCCTTACAGGTTTTCTATTTATTCTTTACTATGTGCTTGGTTTGGTCAATATTGTCATATCAGAGCTTTCTTTAAAAGCTTTTCCTACTTAAGAGTAAAGCTATAAAAGCAGGTTGGAAATGAGACTTGTTGACTGAATTTTTACTGTAAAATGCTCTTGTTGAGCTGATTTTTAGGAGAATTGCTAATATCAGTTATTTTAGGTTTCCTGGGCCAACCTACTTTTTAAATGGATTTTAAAATGTCCTCTTTTGTTACTGCATTCTGAAATACTCAATATCACCAATTGCTTTTAGGAATTCTGCACTATAAATGTGGTGCTTCTCAGTTTTCCCACTGTTAGCCTTTGATTTCTTGAAACAGTTAAGCTATTTGTTTTTCAACTTCCAATGTTTTGTTGCTGTTATCTTCTCTTGTGTGGCTGGTCCTTTTAGCCTATGCCTCCTTCTTGAGAAAATCCTTTTTCTGTTGTTTTGAGTATAGAAAAGGAACAGAGCTTACAGGATGCATTTAATCTTCCATTTTTTATTGGAAGTCTTAAGATGAATGAAATGCTTAAGAGAGTCTAATTTACTACATTTATAAGTTCAATTTATTAATTTTAGAGGGGTTTAGAAATGACTGGCTTTAGTTTTAAGGGTTTAGCAATGACTGGCTTTTTATATTTTAAGTTGGTCTCATCAGGCATTTAAAGTATTTGTTAAAAATTATATAAATATCTAAATATAGTTTGAAATGTATAAACAAGTTTAA
Source organism: Glaucomys volans (assembly GCA_020662805.1). Lineage (NCBI taxonomy): Eukaryota > Metazoa > Chordata > Mammalia > Rodentia > Sciuridae > Glaucomys > Glaucomys volans. Next base: position 749,644 of record JAJEJO010005799.1, read on the forward strand.
CTAGGTTTGTAAATGAGTGTGAATTTTGGAGGAATTTATTCATTTCTTTAGCAAATATACTGCTAGACTAGAAAGGAATAAAATATGTAATGATTGGCTGGACTTGCTCATTATCACCAGCTATTACTAAAATGTTCCCAGATAAGCCAATTGTATCTATGCTTTGCTCTTCCTTCTCGATTTTCTCTAAGAAACCTCTTATTTGTGTCATGGTCACTTCAATAGTGACTAAGTCACAGACTTCTCCAAAAATCTCATCACATGATAAACAAGTGATTCCTTAAATGAAATAAGGTTACTGGTCAAGTGGTAAGCTTCAGTTACTTATTTTTTAATGATAGGAGATACAATACCACTATTGCTTAAGCATTTTTTATTCACTACATATAGAAAGTGGTATTTTCCCTCTAATTTCATTATTAAGATTTACTCATAAACTCAATATTAAATTGGCCTCTTTAACGTTAGCAAAGGCTAAGTTTAAGAGTTTTTTTTTTAAATGTCACAGAAATATTTCAGTTTTATTCATTATGTTAGTTAACCAGGCCAGAATAAATAAAGGAAGCAAAACCTCCTTGTCCCCAGGTTTGCTATTTTCAGCTGCCACATAGAACAAGTGTTTTGTTTTTAGCTTATTATTAACTCCCACATATTATTATGCATCTATATAATCTTATTTAACCTAAAATGTTCTGGTTATTTTTATGTCTGTTCAAGTATACAGAATTTGACCAACACTTGTCTTTCTATACATATGTACTCATTTAAAAAAATTATCCATCAGTCTTGCTATCTTCCTCCACTTCCCAGTGATGGGGATTGATCCCAGGGTCTCTTGCATGCTAGGTAAGTGCTCTACAATTGGCCTACATTCCCAGTCCTTGCTATCTTCTTTTATTCATTATTTTTATAAACTATATGATAAGTTTTAGAAAATTTACCAGTTACTGGTTGGAGAATGTTAAATCATCTTATGTTTTCCTCATACTAGCCATTCTTGTAAGAATCTGTATGTTGTTCTCATAATAAATAAAGGTGACATGAAATGTAATATAATTTCATTTTATTCATCTGCTCTCATGTTTGGAATGAAAAAACATACTTGCCTCTAGAAGTTTCTACTAAGGAAATAGGAAATAAAAGTAAGAAAAATCAAACAATGTTAATAGAAATAAGATAAATGTTTACATTTTAAAAATTCATACCATGGAATCAAACTATTATAGATGGCACACATTCTAATACTGTTTTTTTAAAGGCAAAGGTTGACAATTTCTGATACTTTACTTCATAGAAGGTCTGCTATACAAATATCCAAATCTGTTGTTTACATTCTATTCTGTTTGGTTAATATCTATACTTTAGTACCAGGACTCTGCTTTTCCTAACAAATGATTGACATGTCAAGCAAATGAGAAGTTAAAAAAAATAGAAAAACATGATTTTTAGAAACTTACTTCACAGCTTCATGGATATTAGGCATATTTCCTTGGAATTGAGCCTTCTGCAGCAGTAGCTTATCAAGTTCTCTTTCAAATATTCTTGCTATTTCATTCGGTTTATTTCCATCCTGAATTCTAAATCACTAAGAACAGAATGTCTTTGAATAGCACCCTTTTTTCTCCATCTTTAGCAGACTATTGAAGTGAGAAGTCTCCACATTCCTTCTTTTCTCCTATGACTAATTTTAAGAACCTTTTAATACTGGGTAAGACAGTGGTAGCTAAAAGACTGAAGAAAGAAAGAAGTGTTTTAGGTTCAAAAGAGCAAGTTATTCATTTACTGAAGGAATGTTCAGGGAAATATTTAGCTTCTGAAGTTAAACATTTAGAGGACTAGAGAACATTTATAAATATGCCATCCATGAATTTAGTTTCTCTACTCCATTTTCTGAAATAATCAAATATATTGTTTCATCAAAAAGAAATGAAAAAAAGACGTTACTACCTACAAGTGTAGGTGAAGATGTGGAGGAATTGGAACTCTTGTGCACCATTGGTGGGAATTTAAACAGATGCAACTGCTATGGGAACCAGTATGGAGGTCCCCCCAAAATAAAAAAAATCTCAATAATGGGTCTATATCCAAAAAACTTGAAAGCAGGGTTTTGAGAAGACTTTTACACCATGCTAATAGCAGCACTAATAATAACAACCAAGTGAACCCAAATGTCCACTGACAGGTGAACAGATACACAAAATGTAGTACATATAAGTATGCCAGAATATTATTCAGCCTTAAAAAGGAAGGAAATCCTGTCACATGCAACAACATGGTTTAACCTTGAGGACATTATGCTAAATGAAAAAATATCACAAAAGGACAAATGCCATATGATTCCATTTCTATGAGGTATCTAGTTAAATTCATTGGAACAAAAATTAGACTGGTGGTTCCCAGGGGCTGGGAAGAGGAGGAAAACAAGATGCAGTTTAATAGATACTGAGTTTCAGAGTTGCAAAGTGAAAAAGTCCTGGATATTTGTTTCACAGTGTGAATATACTTAATACTAGTATAAATATTTTATACTTATATAAAGTGTAAGTATTGTTCATTTAAAATGATTAAGATTGTGAAAAAATGATTTAATGCTCTAAAGGATAGTTATTTAAATTATTCTCTGCCTGTTGTACTGTGTAGTTAGAATCACAATTACCAGTTAAACATACATGGGAAGAAATACTGATCATCAGTATAAGTTTTCCAACCTAAATCAGGAATGGTGATGCTGTGCAGCTGGCTGGAAGTACATGGTCAATAAGAACACACGCACTTGTGCTCTGAGTCGTGGATGGCAAGAGCTTTTGGGTTGGTGCCATGAGACCAGTGAGACATCTTGGAGTTCAAACCAATCATTGGTACCCCAAACTTCATTGAATTTAAGATCAATGGACAGATCATGAAAGTTCAATTATATAAAATGGAGCACAAATTGCATATTGATGGGTCATAACTCAGCCTAAGTTCAAATCCTGTTTATCCCACCTAGCAACTCTGTGGTTTTAGACATGTTGTTGAACCTCTTTAAACTTCTCTGTTTCTGTACTGTGAATGTACAGTAACTACCTGTGGAGTTCCATCTGTGTAGTATCCACCTGTGGAGCAGTGCATTAGATGAGGCCCGTGAATGCTTGCTGCTGTGCCTGGCTCTGAACAAGCACTTAGGAAACCTTGGCTATTATTACAATAACTTTTTTGGAAGAGACATTTGAAGATAGAGCTTTTCTTCTCAATATTTCTGACATAAAACAACAACAACAAAAAAACTGCTTTAGTCTCTAAAATTAGTTTTCATAATTATTTTGCTTTTGTAGATTGTTTGATTCTTTCAAGTATTTCATGTTACCATGGCTACCTTCAAACTCTGTGACATCCTGTGAGGTACCAGAGAGTTCTGACATCACCCTGAGGCAACAGAAAGAACGACAGATTTTGAGTAATAATACGAGGGGGCAGTTTGCTGTTATACTTGCTATGTCACACTGGGCACAGGTGTAAACTTTACATTTTTAGGTGAATCTCCTCACCTGGAAAATTAAATTAATTTTTACTAAAACCTTGAAAGAAAGCTCAATGTGAACAACTGTAATCTTGCTTGGTGAGAAACTCAATCTTAACATTATATAGATGTAAATAATAAGTCCTTTAGAGTTATTTTATAAAATGTATTCTTAAATTAAGAATCAAATATATCTAGGTTCTGTATGATTAGTATCTCCTCTTTCCAGATTCACTGTCTAAAGGAAAAAAGTGGAAATTACTCACATGCAGGTTCACCATCATGGATAAATAAAGGCCTTACTTTTTTTTTTATCCATAATTGAAAATGGAAAATAATCTCAACCCTTCATTGCCTAATCCTTCATTCTGATCACTGTATTCCTCAGGTTCCTACATTCTTTGGGCCTTTCAAACAGAAACTGAAATAAGATTCTGGGCTATTTATTAATAGTGGTCTTTCTCCCTTTTGTTTATGGAAATAGATGCAATATAAAGAGGGAGTAATAGTGGTGTAAGAGAATCAGTTCTGCTCAACAGTCCTCCATAAGGATTCACAGGCCTGAAAACAGGCATGACACTCAATTTTAGCCACTACAAAATCATTAAATATCATGATTGAGGAATAAGGTAACACAACAGCAAACCTTTGAGTACATTTGTATGTGCTAGACACCTCTCGGAAATGTACGTGGAATTTTTAACTTAATATGCACAATAATCTTGAGGCGCATATTATAGTGAAGAAAACTGAGGCTCAGAGAGGTAAGGAAACTTGCCTAAGGTCACACAACTAATAAATAATTTTATCAACATTCGCACTTCAGCCACCTGGCTCCTGAGTCAGCAAGCTCAGTCCTGAGACTTCAATCATCTTCCCTTAGATGTTCATGGGTAACCTGATGTGCAGAAATGGGCACTTTCTTCTACCACTTTGTGTATATTTTCCTACTCATTTCATTTAGCTAAAAGGGCAAGATCCTTTGAGGCAGACCTGGGAAACAGCAAGGCTAGGGCAAACTTGGGGCCTAAGATGAAAAGATGCAGAGGAAAACCAGACGTTTGACATAAATCAAAGGTGAGGAGTTTCAAGTGTCAAGGAATAGCAATTAGAGGGTTTCAGGCAGGAAGAGATGAGTTTCAAGTGGCCAAGCACAGCCATAAATAAGGAATTACAACCAAAGCCAGGCAGTAAGGCAGAGATGTGGCCTGAGGCAAGCCAGAAGCCCAAAGTCAGTTCAGATAGCCTAGAATCAAAATAGTTATCCCTAGAGACAGGCAAAGGAGGAAGGAATCAAGAATTTCAGGAGTTACGCAAGGGCAGTCCAAATCAGGAATGTAGGAGGTGGCATTTATTTTAGAAGAGTTTGGTATATTTTAATCTTAGGAAAGAAACTGAGAAGACTATCTAGGTGGTCAAAGTTACCACTGTAGTACTGGGTGAATTAAGATGAAGGCAGGAACAGGGTCAAGAGTAAGTTGGAACTCGGACAACCCTGATGGTAAGACTAACATACCATGTAAACATCATAGATGAATATGTAACCAGGAATGCTAAGTATTTGGGTAACAGATGAATTTAGTTAGTGCTTAGGGTGCAGAACTTAGATGCATGGAGGACAACAAAATTAATCTATTTCTCAAGTTAGCAATGATCCATTCTACAACCATATGATGTCCAGAAGTTGTTTTTCTTCTGTTATGTTCTGTCACAATTACCCACACAATTACCCACACAAATGCACTCTACAAGTAAATTGTGAATTCCTTTAAATGTTGATAAAGAAGATATGCAATGTATGAGAATTTACCATGATTTGTGCCCCTCACCCATACAGAACCAGGAATATTCTCCATATGAACTCATTTCTTTGCAAAGCAAACAAAGTCTAGCAATTTCTATCGGAGTTAATACATAGGTATCCATGTTAACTTATACATGGGAACATCAACTGAGAGGAAAAATATGTTATCAATACCAATGTTTTTCTTTAGGAAATTAAGTTGTAGCAGTTAAGTCAGGAGACAGAATAAAGCATGAGGAATAGGTTTGTTCTAAACTTAATAACACTAAGTTATCATCATACAGGTTGCAATTGCTGGAAGCAGCTACTAACTTAGGGACTGGGAAGCAAAGTGAAATTTAAAAAAAAAAAAAAACCATAAAGGCGTACAGAGAATGAAGGCTGCATAGGACTGCAGATAAAATATGGGACACACAGTTGAAAATGAAGTATGGGGAACATATTTATACTAAATGGTTATTCATTATTTATCTGAAATTAAAATTTAAATTTATTCTATGCTTTTATTTGCTGAATGTGAAACCCATCCCTCTGTGGGGCCACAGCTCTACAGAGGGGAACTGCCAGCTGATGTCGGTGTTTCTGAATGGGGGTGAAATGGGTCTGGTTCTGCAAATCTTTGAAAAGTTCACATTGGAATCAGTTGTCCCTGCTGGAGTAAATCTGGAAAGATAAAGATACTCAAAGGAACTGTAACCCACCCACAAAGCAAATCCTTTCCTTTCAGGTTGCAGTCTCCCTCTGGTGCCCTCTATTGTCAGGATCTAGCAGGTAGCTGCTGGCAAAGCAGAACTAGAGACCCAGGCCCAGTGTCACAAAGCCCAGCAAGGAAGGGTAGGTTTGAATTAGAGAGAAAATGTCTTAAAAACTGACACATGTAGATATAATGTAACAACATTTGAAAAGGAAAATCATGTAATTTAATTGTTAATATCATTAGTTTAGAAAATCTGCTGATGATTCATTATAAACTACTCTTAAAGGAAATGTTTCATACATTTGATAATTTTCTAGAAAGTACTATAAATTCTTCTAAGTAAAATTATTTATTTAAAAGTTACTTCTTCCCCAGGGGCTAGCAATCTAGCTCAGTGGTAGAGTGCCTGCCTAGACTGCCTGAGGCCCTGGGTTCAATCCCCAGTACTGCAAAACAAACAACAACAAAACAAAAAACAAAAAACAAACAAACAACAACAAAAACATACGAAGTGTGGATTTATGAAAAAATTTAAAATACTATTTTGGAATAAAATTCCTGAGGTTCTACTGGCCTGAAATGCAATTTCAATTTTGAAAGTGTTTGCAATATTACTTACATAATATGAGCACTCTTTCTAAATATATATTGTCTCACTGAATTTAAGAATTTCCTTCCTAATGTCATGATGGGTGATTAATCATTACGATCATTACTTGAAAGAATAAATCATTTAATATAGACTACTGCCTTAATAATAATTTAAAAATCATCCCAATTATGTATTTTGCATGTCTTCTGTTTTCCCATTTTATATGCTATATATACTACATAATTACCTTTTACTCTGGATAAAAATCTTTGGAAATAGAATATACTTTTCTGAGGTCCTCACAATACAGCCTTTGGAACCAAACTATATTTTTTTCTTGATTAACTTGCTTAACATTATAATCACAAATTATTATATAATTGTATGTTACTAATATATATATAATATTTTTAAGTTTCAAAATATTCCTCTAAATAATATAGATTTAATTATTTTCATTGGGGTACCACATACATTTAGAAAATGTAGTAGATATTAAAAAAGATATAAGAAAGAAAAAAAGAAACAATATAACCACTTCCAAGAAAGTCATAGTTAATATTTTAGTTTATTTACCTTCAGGAATTCTTTTCAATTTAAAAAATTGTATTTGTGACCAAATGTTTATCTGTAATGTTATGTTCAACTTCCCTCTCTTACTATAAAGGGTATTTTTCTGTGATATTAAAACTTTGTGTAAAATTAATAAATACAGACTTAATAATCTTTGAATAGATGAGCCATAATTTACTTAAACACTATTAACAAAACATTATTATTTTTAAAAACACAATTTCAGGGTGTGTGTGTGTGTTTGTTATAAACAACATTACTCTCCTGTCACTCTCAGTTATCACTACTGTCAATAGATCAGCTACTCTTTTCCAATTTGCCATTTCTAATCTGCCAAGGGTTTAGAAAGCATATAATCAAATGCATTAAGACTATCTAAATTCAGAGTTAATGTACTTTGAATGAGCTTTTAAAGTCTCCTGAGAAAAATACATCAGCTTTGGCACATAAATGAGGTGCCATTCTTTAAAGCAAATTAATTCTTACTCTTATTTTTAAAAAATACATTCTTCCAGTTTCCTGACTGAATTGGTTGTTATCATTAAATTTATTGTATGTCTATTGTACTTCTATAGTTTAAATTAATGCAAACATAAAAGTGATATTTAGGATTACACTTTAATGATATCAGAAAAGTATGTTTATCTGGTTAAAAAATGCATAACTGCCCAAATATGTAAATAGAAGGAAAAGTTATGTGGAGAAAAGTCATAGAAGAAATGCACACATTTTTAATGGTTACCTCTGGCTAGTGGAATTATGGTTGATTGCTAAGTTCTTTATATTTTTTAATATTTTGAAAACTTTACAAATGTGCTTTAAAAAATCAGAAATAAAGAATACATGTTTTAAAAATGTTGAAATCTAGAACCCACGGTAACTACAGTAGAAGCATATTTTTTGTGTATAAGAATCCTATTTTCTATCCATTATAGTTTGCATTTATACAACCTAGTACACTTATTGGAAGAATTGGGCAGATGCCCCTCAGTTTCTTTGGTGGAGAGTAAGTTAAGTAGCCTCCTTTCTTCAGAGGTTATGTGCCAGGATCAGCTAGTTTTCTCCTCCATATTTACATCCATCTTCTATTGTGTAGAGGGTTTAACTGACAAGACAGTTCAGCAAAAGACCTCACACAGACTCACAAGTTCCAGGTAAGGCCATTTGAATGTTTTCTGGTCAATGACAAATGAACAGAACCAATGAGGCAACTTTTGGGTCATATTTCTACGAAGAAAGTTCTGAGGCTACTTCTCTGGTTCTCCCTTTTCCCTGGCTGAAAGGCAGATGATGGAGGGGGTACTAGAGAAGTTCATTTTAAACCAAGAGATGGGTGTTAAATATTAAAGTATCTAGACAAACTTGAAGAAATATCTAGGCTTGACACTAAAAAATCTGCCAAGAGGTCACTTAGCACCAGATTGTTGTGTGTGACAAAAATAAACTTTGGGGGGGCCTTTATTATAGCAGACAAATTAGGATACTAATTATCACTGCTTCTATATTATAGCAGAAGCAGCTGGGTTTGGTTGATTTCTTTTAGAAGATTAGATCACCACTAATTATCACAAAACTAAAATCACTATATTTAGTAGCCATTTCCCAACATTTAAATATCTTAAATAACCTATTCTATAAGCCAATTAATACAGCTATTTGCAAATGGAGAATACCATGATACTTGAAACCAGATGTCCCAGAAGCCATATGAGGTTCTTTGAAGAATGAAAGTCTTTTTTTTTTCTCAAATAAAAAAAAATCACTTTTTATAACCCATAGGGCTCAGCCCCAATTGGTGGAGAAGATTCAATGGATTTATTCATCAGGAAAATGTTGGAAGTATGTTGAGGTTACATGGCTTCTGATCAGTGCTGAAAGGAGAACTAGATTCCCAACTATTCACAATAGAATTCCAAATCCTTTGTATTGGATGGACATGTTAAGCATAAGAAAATGTCTTTCTTAATGTCTTAAAATGCTGTACTACATTAGAGAAGTAAGAGCAATAGAATATAGTTCAGACATTGAAAATGGCTTTATTTGCAGGACTAATGGATATATAAGCAATTTTACTTTAATTTTTCCAAAGCCTGTTTCTCATTAACTGAAAATATCAGAAAACAAAATATGTATGCAGAAAGTTAGTATTTGACCAGTGCTTCTAAATTTATTTAACAGAAATAATCACTGAATATAGTATCTCTATTAAGTAGACTTTTTTTACAATACTCCACTCAATAAATATTTGCTTAAATTTAATTTCTGAAAGTATAAGATAAATCTCATGCTTCTTTTTCTCCAAATACATATATAAGATACATGTAATATATGACATATATATACATATATATATTTGATATACCTTTGATTTTTAATTTTTTGTGTTAACCTGAGTAAACATACAGAGATTTGGCCAAACATTATTCTGTGTGTTTGCATTGATGGGATCTTGATGATTAATATTTGAATTGGTAGAGTGAGTAGAGCATATTGCCCTCCTAAGGTGTACGGGCCTCATCTAATCAGATGAAGACTTGGAGAGAACAGGGTAAGAGAAAAATCTTCCTGCCTGAGAATTCCCATTTTTCTGGCCTTCAGACTTGAGCTGAATCATCTCCTTTTGGGATTCAAGTAAGTTCTTTTGCACTAGAACTGACATCATTGACTCTCCTGGTTCCCAGACTTTCAGAATCAAGCTGGAATTACGTACTGGCTCTTCTGATCCAGTTTGCTGACTGCAGATCTTGGGACTTCTCAACCTCCATAGTTGTGACAGCCTATCCCTTATTATAAAATCTCTTCACACATACACACAAACACACACTCATAGTATATTTCTATTACTAAGTTTTGGATTTGTTTGGGACTCAATCTTCCTTTTTTTTCTATTTCTCCCTTTGGAAGAGGAATTTTTGTCCTAGGTTTTTCCACCATTGTATTTTGCAAGAGTATAACTTGTCTGGTTTCTCAGCTTCATGGTTAAAGAGTGATTTGGTCTCAGGATGAATTGTAATATGAATTATCTGATTCAGATGACATTTAGATGAAACTTTAGACTTTAGAGTTGATGGTGAAATGACTCAGGGTTGTTGGGATGGAATCCGTGTATTTGCCATGTGAAAAGACCATGTATTTTGGGGATCAGGGGCAAAATGCTGTGGGACTGAATCATGTTTTCCCAAATTCATATGTTGAAGCCCTAACCCCCAATGTCATATGAGCAACCTTTGGGAGATAACTGGGTTTAGATGAAGTCATAAGGTGGGCTCTCATCCTGACAGTGTGTGCTTGCTCTCTCTTGCTCCCCACCCCTGCCCTCTACCACATGAGGACACAATAAGAAGGCAGTTATCTATAAGTCAGAAAGAGAACCCTCTCAGAACCTGACCATTCTGACTCCCTGAAATCTGAGGTTCAAACTCTATACAGTGAGAAAAGAAAAATTCTGTTATTTAAACCACCCTGTCTATGGTATTTTGTTACAGCAGCCCAAGCGGATGAACACAAAAACCAATGCTCCTCATGCAGCTGGCTTGACCTCCAAATGAGAAATAGAATCCATGATTCAAAGTTAAGATAATTGGTTCATACCCAGCTGCTTTATTGAGATAAAATGGGCAAGTGCTCTTAGTTGATTCATTCACTTAGGTCAAACATCAGGATTTTTGTTTGAGAGTGGAAAACTTGTACTCTTCTTTGCTGAATGTGAATGAGATACCATGTAAGAGATTCAGGTTCTCAACTACTCACAATAGAATACTAGGAACTTTATATTGTCTATCTAAACCATGAAGAAGCCTGAATGTGAACAAGTTAGCTATCATGGGACTACAAAGCAGGAACTGCACAGAAGAGAACCGGTGCCAGAGAAGCAGAGTAAAGAAATGGAGAGAACATGAAATGGGTCCTTCTCATACCATCTCAGTTAGACAGGTTCAGCCTCATGTTAAGTCTTTTATCTCTGGATTTCAGTCACATGTGCCTATGAATTTTTTATTTGTTTAAGTCAGTTTGAGACAGATTATCTGTTACTTATAACCAAAAGCAACCTATTAGGAAGAAATTGAGAAAAATTCATTAAATCAAACCGATTTCATCTCACGCTTCTGGTAACACCAATCCCCTCCCTTAAAGCTAGCCCTTATTTTTTTCTTTTTTTGTGTGTGTGTGGTTTTTTTTTTTTTTTACATAATTACATTATTTTAGTATGTTGAATTTCATAAAACACTGACCTTTCTTGCGTTGCATAGGACTGTGGCAGGAAAGAAACATTAATGCTCAGTTTATTTTCAGTCAGGCATTTAATGTACACTATTTTATTTAATTCAAAAACTGAGAAGGTAGATTTACCATTAACAAAATGTGAGAAATGATGCTCATGAAGTGAAGATCCCCAGAGTCATACAGAGTTAATCCAGCTGCTGGGGCTTGAAGCTCAAGCTCCTCTCTTTACATCAGATTGCCTTAGATGAATAATAAATTCCAAAAAAATAAAAACAGACCAATGAAGGTACTCTTTAGTATGTGAGTTTTGGAAATTTGACCACCACTGTCTCAATAAATTGTCTAACATCTTAAGAATTCCAATTGTGCTTTGGAAAAATCGAGAATTTTCCAGACCATGTTAAAACAACTTCAGTGTCTCCAAACTAAGATGTATTTCATTGACTCTGAAAAAGAAATAAAAAAAACCTTTGTGCTAATCTGAACAGTTTGACAACCAGTAACTACTTTCTCTCAACTTTTAACCACAATAGGCACCATATGTCTCAAATGATGCTTTATCAAAGAGCTATTTTCAGATTTTTCTCCCATCTTTCCAAGCTACTCAGAGCCCCACAGTTCAAATCTAGCTCTATTGTTAAAGCATGATTCTTGGTCATTCTTCTGCTTTTCTACTGTAATTTTTCCTTTGATTTTTTTTTTTTTTTTGGCACTGTTCTTTTCCATAATTATCTCTTTCCCCTGCAGGTGAAAGCCAGCCTCTTCACTTACTTTTCTATCATTGCTTTCTAGCAGGTATTGAAGTTCAAGTTGCCCATTTTTTTCTCTCAACATCCTGTTTAACTCTTTCCTTTTTGAAGTCTCCATTCCCTCCACTTTCAGTCTCCACACTGTCACGAATACTCCTTCCTAACTGCTCATGTTGACAACTTCATAAATTAGCAAAAACATGTCTAAAGTTATTGGAAACCACTTATTGATCATATCAAACTGAGCTCTATGCAATACTGAAAAACAATTGGCTATGTACTTCCAGATAGTCTAGAATATCTTCAAGAGGAAAAAGAAATCTCAAGTCTGGAAATACAGACACAGGGGAGGCAGCATTAATGATTGTCCTGAATGTCAAAGTCAGAGAACATAAGGAAGCACAACTGGATATTATTGGATTTATTATTCACATAAAAGTGGATGATAAAAATGTGAGAATGAATCACGGCTGGGGGTCAAACTCAGATCAAACTATCAAAGCCACACCATGAAGTATGCTGACAAGAATGTGGTACCTGTGAAAATTATGTAAGGCCACATTCAGCTGCAATGTGTTCTGCCTGTTTCAAAGCATTTGCACCTAGAGATATAAATAATAATCTATTTACCTTGGTAAAACAAGATGTCCTACAAAAATAGTTAATGTTTGATTACATAAAGGAAAAATATTATATAGACTATAAACATTTCACAGTTTTATAGCATTTCTGGATTTTATAACAGTTCAGGATAAATTTAAATGAACAATACCCTCAAACTACTCAAATGTGAAATATGATTTACTGAAAAAAGATTTTAGTGTAAAATGGTAGAATGTCAAATTGAGAGTACTGATGTGAATGTCAATGAAAAATTTATATGAACTACTTTTCTATCGTTTTTAAAAAATTAACCAAATTAGTGAACCAAACAAGACAGAAATTATACTGTTTCAGCAAGACTAGATCCTTGTGGGGTTATAGAATCTTGAATCTCAGAAAATGGTTTGGAAAGATGTCCTAGGCTAGTAACATAGCATGAGGAATGGATACTATTACCACTAAACATTTAGCATGCATTTAAATGTTTTTTAAACTGATTTTTAAAATGCTTTTCAACATAATATCTAATATCTATTCAGCACAGCGAAATGGCTAGTTTGCATTAACTGGATGTAAATTGAGGTTATCTTGTGGAAAACAATTTGCAATATGTAATGTTACCCTACATTGTGAGGTGATTACTTGAACTTGAGAATTCTACTTTCAAGAAGTTATAATAAAAAAAAGAAAGAAAAAAGAAAATCACTGAGAAGAAAGAAGAAGGGAATAAATTTATTTGCAGGGATGTTGACTAAAACACTGCTATAGGCAAAAATGAATGAACAGAAAACCAGACAAGTCCATTAAAAATAGAGGGTCAATTAAATTGTGATTATATTTATGCTATAGAACCCTATGTAATGATTTAAATAATGATACAGAATCATATTTATTGACACAAAAAGATATTGAGGATATACTAGGTTAAAAAGAGTACTGAGCATTCCCTCTATGACTAGCATGCTTCAGATGGTTCTAGATGCTGATGAAGCAACAAAGTAGTGAAGGAAAGCAAGCACCTCCCAGCCTTTGTGGAGCTCCAGTTATGATGCCAGCATAGAACCACATGCGATTAAATGGTTTTGTAAATGTGTTACACAGTATTTACCTGCAGTTAGAAAATATGACACATTCCCTAGAAAAGTAGCTCTCTCTGGAATATGTGTTTACGCTTCCTTTCTTCTATTTGCTTATATTGTTTAGTATCTTATATGATGAAAAAATAATCACATTACTTTTTAAAAACTGAGCTATTGTTAACAACTGAGCTAATGCTATTTCCTGTGATTCATGAAGAAAGTCACTTTCTCATGATCCAGATGTATGTATTTCATTTACAACAGTAAGGTCAATGCTAGACTTCAGGAAGGATGATTATTTTCAGTAGGCTCCATAATTCTTTTTATCAAGATAACTCAGAAGGAAAAAATGATTTTTTAGGTCTTTTCTATCTTTTTTTTGATCTGTATTTTATGATCCTGCTAATATATTCTCCAAGATTATAATCTTTTCTATAGGGACCCAAAGCGAGAGGCCAGAAGCTTTCATAGATAAGGCAGGTCTGAAATTTCCAAAATGACATAAAATAAGAAAAGAAATACAATTTATTGAGGACCTGGTAAATGAAGGATTCTGTGTTTGGCAGTTTATACACTTCCTTATTTATTTATCATAATCCCATGAGGTAGGTGTTCTCCTTTTTTTTTTCATATAGGAAGGAACTCAGAAAGTTATTTTGGTCATGTTCAAAGAATTAGGAAGGGAGGAAACAAGATTTAAATTCATACTGGTTCCAAAACCAGTCCTTCTTTCATGATTTGATTAACAGAATGGAAGAAAAGATAAAATAAGGTACAAAGTCTAAAAAGTCATAGAATTTTAGATTAGAAAAGGATCTTAGAGATGATGTGTTTAAAGTTCCTCATTCTATAGATGAGAACTCAGAGACTAAGAGGCTCCAAACTTGTTCAGGGTCATATTCCCCCAGCACTAGAGAGAAACAATCATAAAATATCATAATTTGAATCATGAAGCAATAATTCTATATTCTTTTGGCCATTTTTCAGTAGCTGTTAGTAAATTTATTCAGTGATGGCATATAATCCAAATAGATAGCCTTATGCAATAAATTCCATTTACATTTTAATTGAAGATCTCTGTATTTATTAATAAGTCAGAATGGAGGGCTACATAATTTTTTTAAAAAATTGTTTAGTTATTATCTTTATTTAGTTTGTTTTACCCCTTATCAACCAACTCTTCCTGAAAATTTTGTTTTCTGAAGGGATGCGTAAAAGACTGATTTTCAAATTATGTAGTACATTTACTATTTTGACACACCAGTGTGAGCTTCCAAATGGTCCTCATTTTATTAGTATTTGTATATGGTATTACAATGAATTTTGGCAAGCCAACTCCAGAGAAGTACCTCCTTATTTGAGTAATTATTTAGCAATGTGCTCACAGAAAACAATGTAAACAGATGAAGTTAAAAAATGGATATGAAGTCATTCTCCCCTAAGAAAAGTACAAAACAAAAGTGACATTAAAGTAAGCTTCTCCCCTTTTTTAAACAGCATTTTTAAGAAGCACATGGTGCTGATGAAATCATAGAGCATCTGGTGAAGCAGTGAGTCATCTTTTTAAAATTTAAGGAACTTACCTGAAGTGTCAGGTCCACCTGCCTTGAATATAAGTAAACTTAACATCCCAGAAACCTCCATATGCATAACAAGCTTGCATAAAAGTCAAAGTGCCCTGTATTTTCTTTTCCTTGTATCCATAGAGACACTGATAGTTGGGGAAACAAAATAATTTCATGAGAGTCGAAATAAGCAAATTCCTAATTCAAATTTGTTATAGCATACTGAATGAAAACAAGATGGAATGAAGCAGTGTGGTTTGATCAGAGAGTGAAATCTACATTTCCCTCAGGAATGTCCAGTGACTACACCACCATCTGGAGCCCCAGTGATTTTGACACCTTGTTCAGCAAATGTTAAAGTCAGGGCAGCAGATGCTGCAGGAGAATGTCCCCAGATTACATGTCAGGGTTCAGGACAAGAACTACCTCTGGATACCTGCTTTGAGCAATCCTGGCCAGCTTAATACAGCTCCTGCAGAAATAAAATGAGTCAAGAGTATCAGTGCTAATAGGACAAGCTTATGGGTGGGTTACATGAAAAGGGTGTGGAGGTAAAACCTGAAATAGTTTATGAAGCAGAAATCTGTAACCAGTGGATATCTCAAACTTGCCTTGGCAAGCTTAAGTTTCTCTCTATTACATAGGGATGGGCCCTTTTACAATAGTTGCCTCAACACACTACAGTCTGCAGTCTATGCTTTTCTAATTTCAGCACCACTAAGATTATTTGTTTAAAATACAGACTCTTGGGTTCTACCCAAGAGATTCTGGCTTTCTCCTTATTACATTTAGTTTTAAGTTTCTCAATGTTTTTAACCTCTTAGGCCTTTCAAAATGGAGTGTGTGCCCTTATAAAACGAGGCCCAAGAGCTGGCCAGCCCTTCTTCAAGGCGCCATCTATGAAGCATACAGAACCCTTACTGGATAATGAATCTTTTGATGCCTTTATCTTGGACTTCTCAAGGCTCTGGAATTGTAGGCAATAAATTCCTGCTATTTATAAAGTACTCATTCCAAGGTCTTTTATGATAACAATCCAAGTGGACTAAGACAAAAATTGGTCCCAAGAAGTGGGGTGCTACTATATCAAATACCTAAAAATGAAGAAATAACTTTGGAACTGGGTAAAGGTAGAGATTGGAACGTTTTTGAGGTACAATGCCATGAAAGGGGCCTTAAGGGCAATTCCAGGAGGGCTTAGAAGAAGAGAACTATATGGAAAGTTTTGATCTGTTTAGAGATTAAGTGGTCATGAAAAGAAAGTTGGTAGAAGCATGGATATCACAGATCATTTTTATGAGGTCTCAGAAGGAAATAAGGAGCTTATTGGAAACCAGAAGAAAGGTCATCCTTGTTATAAAATGGCAAAAAAAAATGTGGCTTTATTGTTTATGTGCTGGTATTTTATTGGTGGTGGAAATTCTGAGCAATGAAATAGAAATATTGCCATAAGAAATACCCAAGGAAAATGTTGAGGACATGGCATGGCTTTTCTTGACTGCTTACAGTAAAAATGCCAGAAGAGAAAAATAAAGGTAGAATTTACAATCAAAATGAAAGCTGACATAAAGATGTGGAAAATTCTCAGTCTAAGACACAATCATTGACACTCTTTCTTTAATTAAGAATTAGTGCTCAATTCCAGAGAAGGCTTTATATAACCTATAAAGAACCTATCTGTTCTTGATGTAGGTTTATTGGAATTTGGGGCAGGTGGTATAGAGAGACACATGAATGTGAACAGTGTCCTGGGTGTGAAAAACATAGGGAATACCAGTGTTAATTGAAGAATGAGTTATATTAGCAATAAGATGCCAAGATAATTGGGGCAATTTGGATAGGAAGATGATTATAGTTATGGATAAGGCAGGCTAACATCTGACCAGTGTGTATCACATTTGCTTTTGTACTATGTGACAAGTAGCTGCTGCTTCAATCCCCAGATTGCTTTCTCCCTCACTACCCTGGCTCCTCCACCTGGCTCATCCAGATTGGCGATTCAGTAATGCAAACAGAGAGCACTTGACAGGTTCAAGCCTCTACAAAGCTGGTTGCTTAATATCTTGAATAATACCCCTGATGGGGATAAAATAGATAAATATTCTTAAAAACCAGATATAGAAGCATGAGAAACAGAAGAAAACTCAGACGAGACCTGAAGAATCATCCATTTAAACCTCATCAAAATTACCAACTCAAAGAACTGTGTTTGATAAATGCTGGTTGTTTTAAGCTACTGGCTTTTGGATTGGTTTGTTATGCAGCCAGAACTAACAGATACAAAACAATTATGAAAGTCCAGAGAGGGGAAATGATTTCTTCAAAGTTAAAAAGAAATGTAACCAATGGGAAAGACAGAATTCAAAGCTAGTTACATCTGACTTAAATAGGTGAAGTCAACAATGGTAACAAATGGAAAGGTGTTTTAGTTTGTGAATGTGTCTTCAATTTTCAATTCAGTTTTTCCGTTAAGTATGTTCAAATTGTTCCTTGATTTATTTTCTTCTTTATGAACATAGTTTCTTCTCTTAAAAATAAAAACAAAACAAGTCATAGTAAAGATTCCATCTTAGAAAGGAAGGTTCTTTTGCAACCTGAGTGGCATTTGACACTAAACAGGCTAGCAGCTCTTTACCACTATAAGGGATTGTTCCTGTTGCACTGAACCAAGGTCATCCTGTTGCCTGTAGGGATGTAGGATAAATGCTGGGTCCCAATATTCCTTTTTGGTACCAAAGGATCCTATTGAGGAGTTCAACAAGTATAATTTAGGATAAGACTTGCTTATCCACCCCACTTAGGAACTACTTTACCATACAGTTGTTCCCAATAAAAAATGTAGAATTCTATAAAACAGTGGTTTCACTGTGCTTTCTGCTAATTCTTGGATATAGAATTCTGTAGCTCAGATGAACTTGCCTGGAAAATGTTACTGACCTGAGTTGGCTGTCTATCACTGCTATCATTTAAGAGAAACCTAGGCTGAGATAGTCTTGATGGATAATGTAGTCCCTAGCTCTATTAAACCAAATCTCATTTTAAAATGAGTATTAACTTACAGCTACATATGAAGTTATTTCCAATGCTTCAGCTGTTTTATTAAGGCAGCAAGAGATTTCCAATAGTTTTAAGTAGAATAAAGAGGAAAGGTTTCTTTAAATCTTGCTGATCAGCCTTTCAGGTAATGGGTTATGTCTCCTTTAATAGAAAAAGAAGAAAATCTTAATTAATTGAAAGAGCTCAATATAGAAAATGTTTCATTAACTACAATTAGAGCAAACACCAAGGGAAAGAACCGATTTGAATTGGAGTTTGTGCATTATGTGTGAGAAGAGGAGGAAAGAATTGGATGCATATAAGAGATCAGAAATAAAGAAAACTGCAGGTGGATATTTGCTCAGACTGCTTAAATACCTCCAAGGTGATGCAATTAATGAGGGAAGGGAATTGTGTAGTAGCCAATGATAACAAGAAGCTATGGCCTGGAGCTATGGAAGGAAAGCTCAGACTAGCTGTTGGGAGACACAGTGAGACAGAAGGAACATTTAGTGGTGATGCATATAGACAGGAAGGGTGCAGCAGCACCAGCAGGGAGGTTGCATAAGCAGGAAGGAAAGATTATGTAAAGCACAGGCTTGGCACTGATGGTCACCTTGCATAACAAGGGGCTTCTCTTCAGCTTTTGCCAAAGTGAGTTTTCAATTTCTTTGGTATCTGTCCTTTGTTAAAGACACTTGACTTCCTGCTATGCTCAGTTTTCTATGCATGATCTCATTTAATTATAACAACTTATAGATTAGTCCCTTCTATAGTTCTCCTTTGAGGATGAAGTACATGTACCGAAGGGATATTAAATATCCCCCAGCTAACATAGGCAGGGTCCAAACACAGATTCTGTCATATGATGTCCATGCACGCACTTATCACTGTACTCTGTGGCTTCTGATACTCAGACAACTAACAAGATCTTAAAAATAAGATGTTTGTGTTCTTCAGCACTGCCAGGTCTTACTTTGCCTTTCCTTCTGGAATGACCTAAATCAGTTTTCAGTGAAAACAGTATGGAATGGGTTGGTGCTGCCTCTTCATTACTCAGTAGCCTTTCAGACAGCGCCCATAGTTCAAGTCACAAGGGCCTGGAATGTTGGCTGTTTAAATCTGCTTCTTCTGGCTTCCTAAATCTCCTTTCAATCTTCTCTCTGCTTTATTATATCTACTACTACAACAGCTATGGGAGGTCCTATGCAAGGATCTTGCTCCATGCTCTACTTTGTGGAGTGCTGGTATTACTCAGAGAACAACAGAATTCTGAAACAAGAACACACGGTTTGCTGCGATGCTTAGGTTAAGAACTTCTGTTCTGCTTCTGTTAAGATTTCCCAGTACAATTTTTCTCATTACAATCTCTAGTGAGATTGAAAAAGTTTCCATTGCTCTGATTTTGTTCTTTGCTATTCTACAGGTAAATAAAGCTGTCTTTCCAAATGGACAAGGCAAATCTTCCTCAGATGTACAGTCTTAGACAATTTTTATTTCATCCAATTTCATCTTCTTCCTAGAAGACTGTGCTTATCTACTTTTACAACTTAGAAGCAGAAGAGTGGGGGTAAACTCTGCTCTATGTCCCAAAATCAAAGAAAAATTAAGTTTTCCATTCAATGGAATAATAATCCAGTCTTAGCAGTGGCATATAAATTTATATTTCCTACAAAAATGTTCAAGGGAAAGGCTTACTAATGAATAAATCATTCCAATAAAGTAAGCAATTTATAGAACTTAGGACCAAATAAATAATAATTATTATATCATTAAAGTGGATAAGAAAATTATACTGTGTCAGTACATAATTTGTTAGATATGACACTTAAATATATTATTTGTCTAGCAAGCTGTCCATACTGCTGACCCCAAATTAATATTTCCATGGTCAATTCGAATTCTACAGCAAAGCTCTATTTCAAAACATGAGCATGTAGTTGTGTTATTCAGTTTTTTTGTTTGTTTGTTTTTTGTTTCAGTTATCAAACTACCCAACAAGACCAACACAGAGGAAGAAAAGTTTATTCTGGATCATGGTTTCAGATGTTCAGTCATGGCTGATCGACTCCATTACTTTGGGCCTGAGGTGAGGCAGCACATCATGGTGGAAGGGTGTGGTGGAGCAAAGCGGCTCTGCTTATGGCAGGCTGGACTGATGTGGTTACAGCTCTCATAATCCAATCATTTTACCTCTGAATATTCCTGGATTAACATAGGAGCTTTTGAGGGACACCTCATATCCAAACCTAACAGTAGTTAAGGTTATAATTTGTCCTGGGTATTTTATTAAGCTGATCATAATCAAAGGCTAGAGCGTCTTCATTTTATGCTGAATTGAAACCTTGGGAAAAGAGTCACCTTATGATAATTTGAGAACACTGAGCCTAAGACTCATTAATTATAACCAGCATATTCCAAAAGTGCTCTCACATTCACTTATACTATCAAAAAACTATATATTAAGTCAAATATACTCTTTTTTTGTGTGTGTGTGTGTTTTTTTTTTCTTTTCTTTTATTTACTTATTGATTCATTGAACACAAATGGAGTACAGCTATTGTTTCACTGGTTGTACACAAAGTAGAGTCACACCATCTGTGCATTCATGCATGTACACAGGGCAATGGTATCTGTCAAATATACTCTTGAAGTAAAAATATTCACTTTTATGATGTCAACTATTTTCTCCTTCCTTTCTTTCTTTCTTTCTTTCTTTCTTTCTTTCTTTCTTTCTTTCTTTCTTTCTTTCTTCTTTCTTTCTTCTTCTTT